>VZRI01006938.1:0-17672 GCA_013397515.1 Upupa epops
GCAGCAGACCTCTCTATGAAATGTGTTCAGTCTGCATATTGCGCCCTCTGTTCCCTTCATATAGGGAGTGTCCTATAACAATGAGCCTTCGAGGTTTCTTTTAAGGATTGGTTTTGATGGCTGGCCTAAGGCAACCTGTGTTTGGCCAGTTACTGGGCTTTATGAATCTTCATCCTTGCTGATGACCTGTTCCTCCTTCAGAGCCACTTCTAATAGGGGCAGCTCCATTGCCCCATTGCTGTGGGAAGGGAGCAGAGAGACAAAGATGGTACATTACATAGACACACTAACTGCCAAGGGCATGGCTGTCAGATGAACTGCAAAGGAACCCAGAAGCCATTTCACACTTAATAAATACCCATCTCACTTCCTACCCCTTAAAATAGGAATGAAACCACCCATGAGCAGAGCAAAGCCCTTCCTGAAGCTCATGCTTTGCAAAAGAAGGAACTACTCATTTAATAATCCTTTGTCTTTGAAGCACTTTGAGTCACCTTGGCAAAGCAAAACCACAGAAAGTCCTCTAACAAGGCTTGAATACAACTTAAGAAACTGAGGTTTTGTTGAAAAGTTTCAACAAAATAGGGCCATGCCACCTTTCTCCAAAAGGAAGAAGCCACAAGGGGGTTGTTTGAAATGCATAAAGTGTATTCGATGTTGCGTTTTGTTACTGCTGTTACTGAGGTTGGTCTGTATGATGTCCAGAGGTCCCTTCAACTGCTACTTTTCTGTAGTTCTATAGTTAGAGACTGGACCTCAGTTCTATCCTCATCAACTCCACACACATCAAACACTCTGAACACACATCCATGCTTCTCCAGGAGAACCTGCAGCCTCTGCAGACAGTAAATTGGTAAGAAGGAAGACTCTTTTCAATTACAGAAAAATCACTTGGCTATGAAAAAGATCTCAGTAAATAAATAATCAAAAGGCAAAACCAGCCAACAAAACCAAGATCTTCGATGACAATAAAAGCCAGGAGAATTTGGTCACCTTCCTGCCATTGCATCTCCAAAAACAACTTCTTGGGATTTAAGTTTCAAATCACAGACCAAGTGTCTTGACAGCTCTTACAGCCTCTGAGGGATGTTTTGGCTTCTGTTTTGTTTTAAACACATTTTTTCACAACAATAGGTCAAGTTCTCTGAAAGACACCCCACAAAAGTCTGTAGGAAGGTTCTGGTGTCTGACAATACAGCTAGGTCCCACATAAGATTTTTCTAATTAAAAGCTCACTTGTGGATGTGTTTCCATCTTTCACATAAACCAACCAGGAATTAACGTCACTGTTGGTGTGTGTAATTGCCACCAGAATTAGCAGCAATGAATCCTCAATGCTAAAACTTCTCCTTTTCAGATCATTATCACAGCCTTTCATTTATCTTATTTTTTCATTTGCTTCCTTTTATTCTAAGGAAAAGGGATCTTTTTCCTTAACAAAACATCTCCTTAGCACATACAGAATTAGCTAAATAAAAAGCCATCTTGCCACCTACGACATCTGGGTAAAAACAATCAATTTGCATAGATCACCACAAGTATTCTCCTGCTTGCCTATTTTCAGTCTTTAAATCATTATTAAAGCCAAATACCCTCCCCCTCCAAACTCTTTACCCACCAAACTCTTCCACTACTGCTGTTTGTTCACATGTTTTGCTAAAAGGAATGCTCACTTCAATATCAATTCATCACACCAGACTTTCAACCAGGGCATGCTCTTCAGTTAGTTAGGTAACATAAATAAGAAACTAGAGCAACACATGAATCTAAACCCTTCCAAACCCAGTCCCAGTCATACCAAAAGCCACAGGTATTCTCCTAAAAACCTATGACAAAACTGGAGCAGTATTACCAGTAGGCAAGAGCACATACACAGGATGAAATTCCACAAGGCTCTTCCGTTTTCTGAATTATTACTCACAGTCTCCTGATGGTTCTACTGATATTTTCACATTTAAGCTTCCATCCTTACTAAGGAACAAGGATGTCCTCAGCTATTGCTTTACTAGGCAGGCCCTAATAGTATTAAAAACTTTCCATGCAAATGCAGCCCTCTGCCACAAAGGATCACTGTTTCTCAAACGCTCCCCCTGCCCGAGATTGTGACCAGTTTGGTACAGATTTTCCTCTCCCTCGGGTGGCACTGCTGGCCCTTCTGCAGCAGAAGAGTATCAGGTTTGTCTGGTTTCACTATAAAGTTATTAATGTCCACAGTGAACAGATGAATAAATTCTGTGAAGTCCCAAGCAAAGGAAAAAGCTGCCTGCAGAGACATTTAAGTATGAGGTGAACAAGAGAAATCTCGCATTAACTGTGACCAAATTCAGTCCATTGTTGACAGACGTTAAGACACCACAGCAACTACCACAGTCCGAGATTTCTAGAGATGGTTTACTCCATTCCAGTCCATCACACACCACCATAACAATGAGTCTGCCAGCCACCAGCCGAGGAAGATGGAGCACAAGAAAGACTAAACCCTGGAATGTAAGTAAATGCAGTCTTACAGCTTTGTGCCTGACACCTGGATTAAAGCCTCAGGTTTAAAGTCTTTAGTATCCTTGAACCCCCTAAGAACAGCCGTTTTCTTTTGGTATTCCCTGATGTTGAGGACCTGCCGTTGTAAAGTCTCACTGTCTGCAGTGGAGTTCACAGCACAGCACAGCAGGAACCTGGAGTTCCTATTGACCACCTCTCCTTTGTCACAATACATCCAAAAGGCTCAAGGCTTCTGCCGCTTCACATTGATTTCAAACCAGTTAACAAGAGGGAAGGGGATGGTACTGAAGTCTCTCAGGAGGAAATAGTGGATGGTGTATCCACTCTGAAGATGAATGTATCAGCCCAACTGAGGTGTGTATATTTTAATGCACAAAGTAAGGGCAACAAGCAGGAGGAACATGACGCTTTTGTATGCCAGGAAATGTATGACATAATTGCCATAACTGAAACGTGGTGGGATGAATCATATGACTGGAGTGTTGGATTGGATGGGTATACATTATTCAGGAGAGATAGGTGAGGCTGAAGGGGTGGAGGAGTGGCCATGTGTGTTGCTGAAGTCCTGGAAGTCACCGAACTTGATATCAGGGATGACAGAGTAGAGAGCCTATGGGTTCAGATTATGGGGCTAGTTAACAAGATTGATACTGTGTTAGGAGTGTGTTACAGACCACCCAATCAGGATGACGAAGACCAACACTGTTCAGAGCACAAGCAGACTTAACAGGTGGTCTCTTACATTTAAAGTACAACTGCAAACTCTGCATTTTTTCAGGAACCAAATACAATTCCACACAAACTGACCAACACTCTCCTTGCATATGTGCAAAGAGCCCTTTCTGCCAGCAGTTGTGCATGCTGGAGGTCATAGTTAGCCTTTAGGGCCCTTCGATTGTGTCTAAAAGTAGAACATTTGGCACATCCATGAGCTTTGCCCGTTCCACAGGCTTCCTGGAATGGATGGTATCAGGCTCTGTTGAATATTTTAGGGAGGTTGTAAATCCTCCGATAACTTTCCTGCAATTATTCAGTTACATCTCAATTTCCAGGAGACTCTTCACTCATTTTATGTTCTGCCAGCACATCAGTTCTGGCAGGAATTACAGGAAAAAAGATGATAATAAAATTTTCATCTTTATCTTTCATTATTTAAAGTGGCCCAATCCTGATTCAATTAAACAAGAACAGAGATCTCAGTCTATAAAACCAACTTCCTTCTTGCCCTCATCCACAAAATTCAGTTTTACATTAATTTTGACACCTTTAGCTTAAAATGTACCACAAGGCAGTTGCTGAATCAGCAAAATCAAGCCCTTTCATCACACAAACTAAGCCCACAAAGTGAAGCAGAAAATCTCACTCCTAACTCCATAGTTCTCTCTCTTGCCTCTTAAGGACAATAAGGATATTTTCCCAACAACTGCCTGATACAGCTGCCCCAGAATACCTTACTGTTCTCTGGCACAACCAAAACCACCCCAAACAGTCAAAATTTCCTATTATGGCTAATTAGCTAATGTTCAGCCTCTCACTGTAGCACAACACAAGTTACTAAACCAGATCCAAAGTGAACTGGCTACATTTTAGAAACCTCAGCTGAAAGAGGCTGGTCTGAAGATTTGAGAGAGAAAATTTAAACATATCTGTTAACCCACCAACTGCCAATAACCCAATATTTTATGTCCTTCTCTGACTCCCACCCTTTCCCACCACAAGACTTCCCTTGCTATTCCCCTTTTAATATCCTAATCTATCTTCTTACTTAATTACAGCTCATTAACACTTACATGGCAAAACAAGATGGGAGAAAAGCAGAGACATCAACCACCACGAAGACTCTCACAGATACTGCTTTGTAAGGCACCCAATATTAAATTGAAAAAAGCATGGCCGATGTCATTTGGAGTCAAATACTTTTTGTTTACATATTTTAATTTAAAACTAAAATTTGCAAAAATTTTGAAAGTAAAATTCAGAACACCCTAAAAATTTAGGAGCTTTAATTTTTAAATAAAATGCAATGAGCTCCTATGTACTTCCAAATGAAGCACTCGTAACCCAGCATCATTAAGGCATCCGGAGCCCAACAGGGAAGATCCTCACTCAAAATTAAAGCACAGTGTTGTTCCTTCAGTCAACAGGATTCCTATTACAATGCAAGTGCCTGGTGAGGTATCCAGTTAGGTGTCAGTGTTCAGGCTGTGCTGACTTATGAAAATGATACTACAATATGACCTTTAATTATTCTTCCGCAGCAGGGGAGGATTCATAGTCACACTGACAAAAATCAGCAGAAGACTTCTTTCCTGTAAAAGTTCTGTCTTTAGAGTAGCGTTAGTTCTAGATAACAGATTGTTTCCGTTTCAATAAAGTCCTTTTGAAGTTACACTACTACTTTTGCAAGACAAGATGTGTCCCAATTTCTGTTAACAGCGGTGTCCAATACTAACATCTGTGGGGCAAAGCAAAACAACTTTGTCAGTCGCTGAGGAGCTGCATCACAAATGCTCTTCCATTGCCTGGCTTCTCTATTTCCTTCACTGCGCACGAGTGCTTTGCCAGGAAGATGCTTTGTTGATGATAAAAGAAAGTAATGGCCAGAGGCAGACCAGGAAGAAATCACAATCACCTCGGAGATGGAATTCAATCCAATCCTGACATAAACTGAAGCTGAAGAACTACCCCAAGTTCCATTTTATATCTGCCGTGCAACAGCTGAAGATTTATCCAGCCATAAGTTCAATCCTTACAGACAGATGAGACAGGCTGCTGGGAAATGGGGACCATCAATAGTTCCTGACCCCAGGAAGGCTCTCCAGACTGAGGAGCTGATCTTCTGCCTCCAAAGAGCATCACAGCCATTCTGTTTCCATTCAGAGCTCTGACACTGCAGGGAATCATCAATGAAACTATTACATGGGATGTCCCCATTCAATTTTTACCTCTTCCTTGAGGCCCTTTGCATATTTTTTGATACAAATAGCCCACTTGAATCCTGACTGCTAAAGCAAGAGATATGTAAACAAAATATCCGTATTAAGTAGGATCTCTGTGGGGCTTGATGTTCCCTGGTAAGGAGACTAATCCTATTTATTGCATTTCTACGTGAAAATAATGCATTCTTTCCATCAAAACAAATGCTATAAAAACATTACGAATATTAACTTACTCTCCACTGGATCTCAGACATCCAGATTACATCTCTAACAGGCTCTGACCCTCAACAATCCAAACCATGAAGCCTTTTTTTCATTTCACTTCTTATTTTACTCTTCAGCCTAATGGATGCATTTGCTTCTTAAATGATTGAGGTTATTGTAATAACCCTCAAAACAGCAGATCTAAACATTAACTACACCAGCACATAAACACACAAGGTATAAACTATAAACACAATTCAAGAAAGAGAAAACTCTGCCACCACCTTCAGAAGTCTTTGGCCAGGATAGGAACCTTATCAGCTTTGGACATGAGAACCAACTTTGAGAGCTTTTCTGATATCAAAGACATCTAGTTTACAGTCACACAAGTATCTTCATGGTCCAACAGACCCCACGTCTCTTTCAACTTTTATATGACAGAACAATTCCATCCACATTTTCTTGCAGGAAAATTATCTTTGCTTTCCTGCCTGCTCTTAACAAGATCAAATATTATCTTGCATTTCCACAAGGGCTGGTGTATGTTTTAGTGTATAGTATGAGACTTGTACCATATTCTACAAAGATGAGCACTGTGCACACTATTTACAGTCTTTACTTGTCTTTTCAAACCAAAAAAATGGAAAAGGAAACCTATAGGTTTATATTTTTATATTTAAATGCAATTGATCAATTCTTTCCAGTTTCTAGATGTTGAACAAAGAGCTGGTTTCATCCAATATTTCTCCTATGTTATCTAGGGATGCAAATGCAACAGTCCAATTATTTGAATACATGACTACATCACAAGCATGTGAGTGCTGTACAGGAGTGACAATAGTACCTATCTGGTGATAGCCACACCATATGTGGAAACCCATTTTGACCCTCAGAGCTCTAAAATATCTACCTATCAATTCCCTACTACTCTTTTCTTCTAAAATGAGTCCAATTTTCATTCATTGCCATCCTCAAGCTGAATCCCTTCTGTGAAGGCAATGGGTAATAACCTAATCTCTCATATACCTAGTCACCATGCTTCACAACCAGATGAGAAGGAAGGTGAACCCTGTAGAGTGTGTATTCATCCCTTTTCACCCATCTACAGAGAAAAGGAAGAGTCCTGGCCCAGAGCACACTACCTCTAGACTATGGAAACTGGGGGGGAAACCCCACAAAAGCAGCTTTACCATAACAAAAGTAAATAAAATGGTTTCTGAATGCATCAAGTGCGAGAAGGGGCAGGAATGGGCTGTTTTCATAAGGCAGGCAGAAAGCACTGAGAGGGGAAAAGAGATAGGACAAGGTCTTTCAGGCCTGGATTAATCATCAAGTTTGACCACATGACAGCTAAAAAACCCGTGGCAAACCTCTTCTAATAAAGTCTTTCATTTTATTTGTTCATCCTAGAAGTATTTGTGGAATATCTGTTATGGGAAACCACCTTACGGGGCAATTAGAGGTAAGTTCTACTTCCATACTTTATACCTTATAAATTAATCTTAGCCCATTTGATTTCTAATAATTTGAAGTGAAAGAGACTCTCTTAAATTATCTTTAGAGTTACATACTGTGATAAAAATATAAAAACATCACCAATGACAAAAATCCAGGCCTAATTTAAGTCAGCCAATTACTTTAAGTGCTGCTCCTGTCAGGAAAGTGATTCAAGGATGAATACAGGAGCACACAATGCCATCTCTTCAATAGCTTCCAGACCAAATTCAATGCAAAAGGTCTTTTTTTTTTCCTTTACCCCATGGCATCACAAATTCCCCCATGGGACCAAAGAACTTGACTGACTTCTTTCCTTCCTGGCATTCCCTTCAGCATCGTTGCTGCAGATACATCACATTTAGAGTCACAAACTTTCCATGGGAAAACCTTCATGTTTTCCAAGTAGACATTTAAGATGTGCTTGCAGTCTAGACATCCAGTATCCCCAGTCATCCATGAATAACTAGGTGGTGCAGCATTAATGCTCACAGGATTCTGTTCCATGTTGGATAAAAATACTTCAGCTCATCCCATTCCTCCCTTTATCATCTCATGCAGAAGCAGCTATGTCAGAGACATCCAAGGGATCCCTCCCCAAGCCATTGCTGTTGCAGACTGATGACCACAAAGCTGTGTTTCTCTCTGGCTGGCTGCTGAAATTCTGTACCTTTTACTATTCAAACACAGCAAACCCATCTGAGCTTCTGACAGTTCAGCTGGGATGCTGCCATGTAGGTGCTGCAGGAAACAAAACTTGCCGTGGAACTTGTCATATGGATCCCCACACTCTTAAGACTCATCAGGACACTGTCAAAATTAACATGACAAGAACCATAATAAAAAAAGACTCTAATCTTGATTACTTAATTTTAAATAATTTATACTGTAGATTAATAAATAGCATGTTTGGGAGTTTTCTTCCTATGAAACAAAGATCTCAGGATAACATGGCAAAGAATTACAGGGACAGGATGGAGAGATGGCTCAGACTGTCTTATTCTGGCTTTGAGCTCCAACAGCTCCACAGCACACCAGCAAGTGAGAAGATTAGATGTAGCCTCAACTGATTTGAATTGCTCTAGCCCCGGGCCATCATTTTCATCCTGGGCAGCAGCCTCAGCAGCAGACAGCTCCACTGGGATCAAATGGGAGCGTATTTCCATCCACCCCTGAAACGATGCACAAACCAGTGATAAGACAACTGGAAAAACTAGGGTTGAGTGATGAAGAGACAGCTGCTCTGTGAACCCTGATCCTTACTTAGGCAAATAAAGAAGCAGCACATGAATGAGATGCCCTCTCCCCCGCTGATACTGCTCAGCCGCTACTGAGCCTGTCTGTCAAAGGTCACTTCTCCAGAACCAAGCTATTACCCATTTGTTCCTCCTACCCATTTCTTTCACCACAAGTGACAGAATCTAGAAACTGGTTCCACATGAGGTGGCACACCGCAGTTCCTACCGTGCTTCTTCCACCTCCAGTGAGCACAGTCCTTTAGAACTTAAATGTGAGACCTCTCCATTTCTTCTTAGAAGATTTAAGGTGTTTTACCAGAATGGACCAAATTCTTACACTGAAGCTGCCTAGAGGTATTTCTATCCATAAAGCAACTCCATTACTTTTATATTCAGTGTAAAAAGAGGCATATTTTATCATTAGCACAACAGATTTAAAGGGCCTGTTAGGCTTTTCAGTGTCAACTGTTTCTGAAGTGCCATGTCTGTTACTTTTCCCTAAGTGAGCCAGTGCAGAGATTATAATCCAAAGTCTCTGTCTTCTAAGGGACAGGTCAGGTGGGAATTAACATAACTCTCAATTCCAGCACAGATCAACATGGGGCTCCTTTCAACTCTGCAAAGTTATTTCATCTTCAGAAAACTTGATGGTTTCCGTAAGGAGGACACCAAGGGACCCCACTGGTTTTGTAGAAATCAGCAGATGGACAAACTAAAACATCCCTCAAGGCAACAAGAGAACTTGCAAAGAACAGGTAGGAAAAAGGACAGTCTGTCAAAGTCAACCACAAATGCCCATCACTGGAAACTCTCCATAATCCTCATGTTCATCCAGTGACCTCCTTCCTCCTGGCCAAGAGTCAACCCCTGCACAAAAAGCAGTGAGATGAATGGTAGACATGTGTGAGTAGAACCCTGCTGAAGGTCACTAATGAGGGCATCGTAGATGTCCTGGCTGCCAGGCTGCTGCTCTTGAGCTCAGCAGACAGCATAGTGGAAACATGGTGATTGATTCCCCAGTCACTGATGCCAGCCCAGAGCTAGCAAGGCTCAGCTGGCTTCTCTACAGAGCCTTCTCCTACCGAATTATTTAAAAAAAAAACAGTAAAATGCATTCTTCCAGTTGAATTAGTATAAGATGATTGTCACACCCAAGAGCAAAATGAGAGTAGACTGCAAGCTCTAGCAATTTTCTGTTCCCTGTTATCTGCCTTACTGAGTGTCAGTGTGGGCTAAACAGAAAAGGTAAAATCAATCCTAGTTTGATTTACAGAGCCTGTAAATTAAGGGTTTGGGGATTAAGTACCAAGATGTTAAAATAATCCTATATGATTAGAAGTACGTACAGCCTCAGCTGATTTCCTACTTAGAGAACTCTATCATCTTCAGTCTAACTGTTGAAGAAACAGCTAGTGACGCCTCTAACAACTGAAGACATTCAGACCTCATCAGAGCTCAGCATCCTCTGAGTAGCCTTTTCAGTTTTCTGTAACTCAGGAGTAGCCCAATCTCAAATACAAAGATGATATTTCCTCTGATTTACCAAAGACAATCTGCTGTTACATAGGGAAAGCACAAACCAATCTTATAATAGGCATAGATACACAGATGAGTCCTTTTCCTACTGCAATTTCACCTTCATTTCCTTTCTCTGTATTCAGTTCATGCAAAGTCACCACAGCAAAAGCTTACACAGCACATTTTAAACCCAAAGTGTTTGCCATAGTTTTAAAACATGCCACAGGAAATTTATTTTCCCCCATTACAGATCCTGTATCCTAAGATTAGAGTGCTGAAAATAGTGCTAATTCAACATATGGAACAGCGTTTGTATCGCTTGGGAAGGGCTAGGGGGGAAATTAAGGGAAGTTATGCACACAGTTCCCTTTCACTCAGAGCTTGGCACAAGAAATTTT
Source organism: Upupa epops (assembly GCA_013397515.1). Classification (NCBI taxonomy): domain Eukaryota; kingdom Metazoa; phylum Chordata; class Aves; order Bucerotiformes; family Upupidae; genus Upupa; species Upupa epops. Next base: position 10,291 of record VZRI01006938.1, read on the forward strand.
TTTCATCAAATCTTTATACCCCACCAGGGCAGAGAACTCTTTCTCCTCAGAGTCTCAGTCCAAAGCAAATGTTTTCATGACAGAAATGCATGGGATGTAGTGAAAACTGCTAACTCTACCATTTGGGTTAACTGCAGGAAGAGTATCACTGTGAATGTTAGCCCAAATGGAGAAGCGAGTGAGGAAGCACATGAAAAAGAAATTGTAAGATTCACTGGGAAATTTAATTTTTAAGGCAAAAACAGTACCCAGCTTTGATGGAAACTGTTTTCTGGTAGGGGGTAGAGGCCACAATGAACTTCCTTGCCCGGCTGCATGATCCACTGCCAATCAATGTTGACATTCCATTAATATTTTACTGAAGAAGGGCAAGATGATTCAAACTTCAGCTGTCTTGGCAAAGGTTGCTAAGCAACTTTGCTGCTTTTCTGAGAACTAGTTTGCACAGCCACCTCTCCTTCACATGAATGACCTGCATCCATTCAAAACACTGTCCTATTTGTAATCTCTTTGTAATGAGCACAGCAAGTTCTGTCCCACCCCTCCCTTTAGACTGTCCTTTCCATCTCCCAGTTAAAAAGAAATCCATTTAACAGCATCTGAAACCCTCCGGCTTTACTTACCATAATCACTGTCATAAAAGACAATGAATTTCTGCCATCGCAGCTCAGTAACCAGCTTCAGCATAACGTCGTTGAGGCGGACAGGTGGCCGGGCAGCCAGGGTATACTCCTCCTCCTCCAGGCTGGGGTTGAGGTGGCAGGCAGTACGTGGGGAACCCCCTGTGTTTCGCTGCACAAAGAGGTGAGGGATGTGCATGGCGTCGGTCAGGGACTGCAGGGCATTGGCTGAGGCACAGCCAGTAGATGTCACTAAGGCTAAGATCCCCAGGGTCATCAGGTCACAGGCTGGAGAAGATAAGTGAAGAAGGGTTAGAACAAGACTGGCAGTTTCTCTGACTGAGCTAGATACTAAGGACGAGACAAGACACATGCTACCCTTCCCTGTAACAAAGAACTAGAATAGGTTCTCTAACATTATCAGCTAAAACCTTTCAGAGTTCAGTCCTGCATCTCTACAGTATCTGCAATCTGCTGTGGTAAGACAAAGCTGAGGACAGAGATAACACTACTGCTTTTGTTCCTTCAGATGGGAGTCAGTGTAGATCAAGATAACAGTGCCAGCTTCAAGCCTTTCCCAGTGGAAGCAGGAAATTTTGAACACAGCTTCATAGAATCATTGCATCATTTAGAATGGAAAAGACCTTTAAGATCTTAAAGACCATGAACCCAGTTGTCCCAAGGCCACCACTAATCCCTGTCCCTAAGGTCCAGATCTACATGACTTCCCAACACCCAGAGATGGTGATTCAACCCCCTCCACCCACAGCCCATTCCAAGGCCTGATGATCCTTTCCATAAGGACACTGCTCTTCATGGCCAACCTAAACTTCATCTGATACCATTTGAGGCCATTTCCCCTTGTCCTCTCACTTATTTATGAGATGAGATCAACCCCTACCTCCCTACAACCTTCTTTCACCACTTTCACCTCTCCATCTTTGTTGCATTAAATGGATGAAGATTCTAGACCATAAAGAGCAATTTCAGTTTCAAGGATTTGTCTCACACAAGAGAGTTTTGAAGGATTTTTCAAATGATGAAGAAACAGTCACTGTCTCAGAACAACAAAGACACAAAGGCACTAGTAAGAACAAAGGCAGCTCTGAATTTCTAAACAATGAGTATAGACACTGTCACTGCTTTTCAAAAGATCTAGCAAAACAAAAACCATTTAAGCATACTGCTTATGTGGTTAAGAATAAAGCACTAGGTTGAACATTAAGAAAAATATCTTCATAGAAAAAGTCATCAGGCCTTAGAACAGGGTACCCAGGGAGGGGATTAAATCACAGTTGTGGAGATCTGGAGCTCAGGGAGAGGGTTTAGTGGTGGCCTTGGGGCAGCTGTGGTAATGGTCATGAGTCATTTTAGTACAAATTAGCAATTTGTTATTCATATTAATTACATAAAGCCACAGTCATGAAACACATCAGAACATTTCTACAGCAACCAACCAACCATTTTCACCGAATCATGTTGCCCTTTGATAGGGGGTAACAGAAAGTAAATGTTGGATCTTCTCCACAGTCAACAGGCATCCCAATGCAACAGAGGAAGATTAAATGCTTTTAGAATTCTTTCCTTGATGGCCTTTACAATAAACATATGTCATCTGCATGATCTAAATGTACTCTGCATTGATTAGCATCATATGAAATTGTTCTTTGTTTTTCTGAGAGCTGACCTGATTTAACAGCAGGGAGGCATTGCATTTGCCAAACAGGAGACCCAAGCTCAAGAACGGATTTAATTTCCCAGGCTTCTCGCCAGAGAAAACTGAACATGTCATATAGGTAATTTATTTAGTCACAGCAGGGGAGGGAACAGAGAAGTGGGAGCAGAGAAGGAGAAGAGCGGAGCTAAGCTATGAACTCCCACTGAGAATCACCAGCCAGCCCGCCCTGCTGTCACCAAGAGTAAGGGAAACAAGGCTCCTGGGTCTGGAAAAGGAACTTTAGTTGCAAAGAAAACAGAAGACAGGAGAAAAATAAACCCAACCCAACAAAGCCCTTTCTTTTCCCACTGCATTCAGAGTCACTCATTTGTGGAATATCAAGCTGATCTCCAGTTCTATAACGCAAGAACTTCATTCCACCATTGACAGTAATCAAAAGCTGCTCACTTATTTGCAGAAAAAAAGACCATTGACACCACATAGCACAGCAAACAGGCTCCCTTATCTCCCAGCACAGCACAGTCAATGCAGCAGAAATATTCTCAGCAGCAAATGGTTCAGGCCAAGGCATTTTCCTGATGTTTTGGGTAAGAATGAATAATGTGTCTATATGCTTCTCACACTGAGATATTTTTGTCAATTGATCATGTTCTGCCTGAACACATCCATTGCACATAAGTGTTACCTCCTCTTGCCTCTCTGTCTGGCAATAGCATAGCAGATAACAGAAAACTGGAATGATTAAGGAAGATAAAGGATTAGTATTTTTCTGCTTTCTTTAGTCAAATCAGAGTGAGTGACACACAACATGGTGTATTTCCCATAAACATGGGATTTCCAATAAAACCACAACAGGTTGCAAGAAAGTCAACCTCTCCACTCGCACATCACTGAAGGATAACATACAAAAGTCATAACAAAGCATTACTTGAGACACAAGAAAAATGATGGGGAACAACCACACAACAGACTCCAGTGCACTAAAGAGTCACTAACTCTTTGCTTCGCCTTGATATTCCCTATAGCAAGAGTTTAGCCTGGAAAAGAGGAGGCTCAGGGGTGACCTTATTGCTGTCTATAACTATCTAAAAGGTGGTTGTAGTCAGGCCAGGAGTTGATCTTTTCCCCCTGCACACTGAAGACATAGTGTCAGTCATAGTCTTAAGCTCCATCGGGGGAGGTTTTCTACAGCCTCCTAAGTGTTCAAAAGAACTAGCAATTTTTGCATGTGAATTTCACAACCTTCATCTTAGTTTCCTTGAAGCTGAAATTCAGAGGTTGGAAGTGCCTCGGTTCATGGCAACCCACTAACATAAGGGAAAGGGGAATCAGAACACACGGAGATCTCCAGTGATCCTTAATTGTGGTGGTTGCAGTTAGAACAGTTATATACCGTTCTGAGATGCTGTCAGAGTTAGTTAGCTGTGTTTGCTGCACAAATCCACAATGTTCTAGCTACCTCGCCTCCAGAGCTTGTCATTATAGGAGTAGCAATCATCACCACCAGGTTTCAACTGTAAGAAGGTACCAACATCTTACAGGCCACCCAGTAAGAAATGTACACATTAACATGGTGAAAACATGACCCTCACCACTACTAGACAATAAATCTGTATTCTATTTGAGCAGATTAAGTTATGCCATGGCAGTTGGTCAGGACATCAGCCTCCACCAACAGATGGAGCTTGATGATCTCAAGCTTTATACTTGGAATCTACTGAAGGTTCCAGAATTGTGGATTAATCCAGTTTTCAGTTGTTTCACTGTATTAACTTTCCCTAACCTACTCTTTTGAGTTCTCTTTTCAGAAAAATCCTCTTTCCACACCAGCTTGACATTTTACATCTTGAGCTGCTACTTCCATTACAGAGTTTTACAAGACACAGTAATCCACTGGGTGCTCTGTTTCATGTGGGTTTTTCTGTGTCATCTCTGACACCAGTGACATGGGTTAATACTGTCTACACATCTTCTAACACCTGTTTGTCTAATGTGGTCTCGTTTTCCTTCCACTGCTTCACACATGACCATACTAGCTCTGGAAGACCTGATTTGGCACTATTTTCACAGAGACATTTACACTAAGAGCTTCAGCTCAGATCTGCCAGTAATCACTCTCTCCTCCAACGACAGGGAATCAAAACCCTCCAAGAAAAATGTTACCAGGAGCAAGACAAACATGACCACCTCTCAGTCTCCCTTTCAGTGGACTTCTGCTATTCAGAAAAGGGTAAAAACTTGTTCCATTGCTTCCACCATTATCAATACATCAGCTGTAAATCTAATTTCAGATCTAACCCACAAGCATTTACACTTGAACTCATGAATGTGAATCACTGCTGCTAGTCCTACCTACTTCATCCACCATCCTAACACATTCAATAGATCCTCTCCAAATTTGGGGTATTTGTAAGCTACTTTTACTTGATCTTTTGGTCTTCTTTTCCAGTTAGACTAACCCTTAGGAGTGATTCCCTGCCCTGCAAAGCAAGAATCATCCCAAATAGCCAGCAACTGAAAACTTCTCTGCCTGAAAATTGAGAAGTTCCTGCCTTTTTACTAGGAAAGATGTTCAGATTTTTTGAGATCACGAAGGGAATGAAAACCCAGCCACGCTGAACATATTTCTGCAGATACTTCATGTTTCTGGTGTAGTGCTCTGCAATGAATTAATTAACAAAGCTAGCACTTAAGCATTTGGAATCAGGTTTCAAAGATTCTACCCTGCTGGGATGAGAGGACACACTTCACACTTGCCTTAGTACTATTGTCTCAGTCAGCATGGCAGGAAACTTTTTTCCCCATTATCTTTGAAAACCAGTAGGGTAAAAAATAAAATAATTCATTTTGTCATTAAAACATCAAACTATGGAGAACACAACAAATTCTGGGGAGAAAAAATACTTAGAAAATTATTTCAGGAAGAAAAATAATAAGATTCCATGAGATTATTAAGGCCTAGACTTTATTCTGCTGAAAGTGCATAGTTAGCCAATCTAGCAACTGGCCCAGCAAGCAGATGCAGACTATCAAGTGCTCTATACAAACAAATATACAAGGAACTATTGATTGTGTTATTCATGTGTATAGAATGCCATCAGCAACTCGGTTCACAAGCCAGTTTGTATATAGACAGGTACACAAAAATTTGGGGTGAAACACTAGAGTACGCAAAGAGTTGAGAAATAAAAATGCATCAATTTGGAGCAGCTCTGACTTCAATTGAGATATAGGGTCTGTGGGGGGCATATCTGTGCAGCTGTTCTTAAATTAAATGGGAAAAGTTCTGGGAGGCTTGTCTTGAGCACTGAGATGAGAGAGAATAGATGATGATACAAGGAGAAGGATGGCAGCCCACAAAGCAATATTTCAACATCAAGAGGAAGATGGATACAATTCCTTCAGCTAAAGCAAAATATCACAAGCCAGAGGAATGAACACCTTCTGAGAAAGAGAACTCAAATGTTTCTGCTGTAGAATACGAGGAATTTCTATGAAGTCATGGAATAAACACCAGTTAATTCAGTCACACAGAAAAATGTCAAAAGAATATGAGCTATCTACATTTTAATTCTCTTTAGCCCTCCAAAAGGTCTTTGAAACTTAAATGCTTTTCTGCAAAACCAGTCCACCAGGCAGACAACATTACAGCACAATCTATTAATATCGCTGAAAAGACATCTATTAAAATGCACCATCTATAGAAACACTCACTCCTACTGTCAGCGAATTAAGGACAACTCTACAATTAGCTTGACACTTCTCTCTCTAAATGGGGTTTCCCAAAGAACATGTGTTCCCTTACTTTACATTTTAGGATGTTTGCTTCCTCTTTGGCTTCTTTCATTACCCAAGAAAGGCAACTCAGTGAGTCTGCATCAATGGCTATGCCCTTCAAATACTCAGTATCTTGTTCTTTATCCCATTTATGTAGTTTTCCACTTCTATTTAGGTGTGGTACTTATGCTGTTTCTTCAGATACCTTAGAACTTCTTATTTTTATTATGAAAACCCAACAAAGCCTTGTGTAAAGGAAGATAATGAATGTAGATAGCAGAAAACTCCTTGCCATAACACTTCTGTTGCTGTATCACTGGCTATGCAGTCAAGACCAGCATTTTTATCTCCACTAAAAAAAAAATGCAGTTTATGAGCAGAAACCAAATTTATACTTAGCCCACCAAGGCTTGATGCAAAGAAATCAAACCACCTCAGCGCCCCAACTCAGGTGTTTTTGCTACAGCATTTGAACATAAGTATATACTCTATTTAACCTGTGGATACTTTGTATGATGGATGAGCATATGGACATTCCGAGATCCCACAAGCCTTTATGTAGCTTCATCATAGCTCCCAATGGCAGCTGTCATGCTGCCTTGCCTGTCAGCATTCAGAGCCCAACTGTGATGTCAAGTCTTGTACCAGAGATGACCATTTCAAATGATAAAAGCATTCCTCACTGTAGCACCATGCTGAGAAAGGCCTCAGAGAGCATCTGCATCTAGCTTGGCATTTGAAATACAACTGGTAACTCTCTTGTAATCAATAGAAGGAAAAGCCTGAGATGCAAAGAGCACAGAACATGCCTGGAATTCATCAGGTAGAAAATGTTCTCACCTGAATTCATAAAAACATCATCCAAGTTAAAACCAAATAAACCCTATACTCCAAACAAAGCAAACTCTCATTCACCACCTCAAAGCATTCATTTTCCAGTCTCACATAAAACCAACCTCCCTTTAGGAGTGTTTTTCTCAAAGCCATGGCACCCTCACTAGGAAGAGCTCACAACAAATCAGTGCAGGGTTCCATGCAGTTGCAAGACCTGCAGCTCACCTTTCCCTGCCAGCTGGAAAGCTCAGGAAGAGCCTCAAATTGTGGCACATGCCCCCTACACTATCAAGAGCATTTCTGGGCAAGATGCTGATGCCTTCCCCATGGATAAATACGTACAATGTGAAGTCCTTATCAAGTGCAATGAAACCTGGGGCTACAGTCCCTGAAAATTCAGGTTCACCATGCCAAAGCTCAAGGATGCCAAAGCTGACTTACAGGAAGAATTGTCACTCGGGGGGGGGGGGGGG
>VZRI01006940.1:8697-20168 GCA_013397515.1 Upupa epops
GACCATTACTAAACAAGGGAAGGGATTGTAGATGATAGATTGGGAGCAAGAAGCAAAAAGTAAACTCCACCTAACAAACAAAACAGTTTGCAGTCTGCAGCCCCGCCTTCTTGCCCTGCCTGCGCGAACTGCCGCACAAACTGCCTCTCTATAGTCAGTTACGATCCTGTTTGCCTACTCCTGGTCACCGTGCTCCAGGTCGCCATCCTCCCTAGAAGATCCCAGCCTTAATTACTGGTAGCCAAGCCCCGCCGAGACTCCTCCTTCCACCACTCCGAAGGCAGGCTGGGAAATAGCACACAGTAGAGGGGTAGAACCACCTACGTCTGATGACTGTCAATGCTTCTTCTGATGCAGCCCAGGAACTGGTTGGCTTTCTGGGCTGCAAGAGGGCACTGATGGCTCCTGCTACGCTTCTGGTCCACCACCACCCCCAAGTCCTTCTCAGGGCTGTCCTCAATTCTTTCTCCTCCCAACCCGTATTTGTGCATGGGATTGCCTCAACCCAGATGCAGGACCTTGAACTTGCCCTTGTTGAACTTCATGCAGTTGGCACAAGCAAATGATATAGCACACAGGAAGGACAGGGTTAACTTCTCAAATGTGTTCTTCTCCAGTTATAGAAGTCAAGACACAAGAGAGGCTGTGAAAGTCTTTTCATGTATTTCTCTTCATTTTAACAATTGTTTGTGGATGCACCTCAAATCCACATTACCAGAATAACTACAAATTATTAAATTTTCCTCATTCCATTAACCTTCCTTGACCCTGCTCAAAACAACCTGAACCAGACATACACTTTGACTTGGTGTAGAATTATGTTGTTGATGAATTGCATGCAACCATGGATCATTTCAAGCCATAAAGTTTCACTGTAATGCATCACTACATGTAATTTGAACCTTTAAGTCCATCTCACTACCATTTGGCACTGAAAAAGTACCTGCTCAAATGTCACTACTAAGTCCTGAAAATGTGGATCCTCAGAAATTATTTCAGCTAATAGGGCTATCTTCTTGGCATAAGTAAATCACTTCAGCAACTACTTCCCATCTTACACATTAGAAAAACACCTCAGTGAATTAATGAACACAAGAGCAGTGAGAAATAGACCTGGAGGTTTTGTGTTCTCCAAAACTGTGACTTTCTGTGCATTTACTTATGCAGCCTGTGAGATGACAATATGAAGAAAAATACCCCCAAAAATCCCTGAATCAGCTAAACAAGTGTCACACTATATTTCCACACCTGTTCATTGTTTTTTCTCCTTTCCTGTCTGCTCCACTCTCCTCATCCCACTCTACTGTTGTTTGTCTCACTTTTAATATTCTGATGAATCTTCCATTTTGACAGTTCTGATATCACTCTCATACTTCCTTTCACAAATATTTGTCTTATCTGCAGATGCCACATCAAAGGTTGTGTAGCTATACAGAAACCAGATGGGTGCAGGCTACACAACCTTTGCCAGCTTCAGCAGGCCCACACGCATGAGAAGTCACTAACAACCAGATTGATTCTCTTTACTCAGTTAGGTGCTCCTACAGAAAACATGGATTGCAGAAATAATTGGAAAATACATAGAAAACAAAACATGAATCAGAATCCTGATGTGAATCTTTGGCACAAGTGCGCCTCCAATGTTGGCTGCATAAGTCATCTGCAAAACGATATACAAGTCCTTTTCCTTAAACACTATAATGCTGCAGGGTTACAGATTAGCATTCTTACATGAATGGCCTAACAACTGCAGCAAATTACAAAAGGACTTCCAGCTTGACAATTCTGCCAGAGATCACAGTATCACAGTATCACAGTAATGATGAGGCTGGAAAAGACCTTAAAGATCATCCAGTCAAACCTAAAACCAACCAAGTAAACCTAAACATCTGACATCAGCACTTCATCCAGCCTAACCTTGAACACCTCCAGAGACAGCAACTCTACCACCTCCATGGGCAGCCCATTCCAAAATCTGATCACAGTGTAAAACCTTTTCCTAATGTCAAGTCTAAACCTCCCCCGATGGAGCTTAAGACTGTGACCCCTTGTCCTGCCTCCAGTGTCCAGGGAGAAAAGACCGACCCCCCACGTGACCATGAAACCTTTTTTAGGTAGTTATAGACAGCGATAACTGACTCTTGGGGGACACCACTAGTAACAGATTGCCAACTAGATGTGACACCATTAACCACCACTCTCTGGACTCATCCATCCAACCAGTTCCTGACCCAGCAGAGAATATTCCTGTCAAAGCCCCTTGCTGCCCTCTTCACCAGGAGTATATCATGGGAGACCACGTCAAATGCTTTACTGAAATCCAGGCACACTACATCCACAGGCTTCCTCTGATCGACCAGTCGAGTCAGTTGATCATAAAAAGAGATCAGGTTAGTCAGGCAAGACCTACTCCACCTAAACCCATGTTGACTGGGCTTAATCTCTACAATACAAGCCCATACCATCACAAGTGGCAGGGAGAAGGTTAGAAGATTATTATTAACTGGTGTTTACATGTAAAATGATGGGAACACCTACAGAAATTAAGTTTTAAAGGAAGGAAAAATGCCTTTTTCAGAAAATGCATTGTGGCCCTGTGGAGGCCTGAACATCATAGGAAGACTTTAGCCTGATCATCAAATATTAGGTTGATGATACCAAATATATATACCAAATATTATGGTATATCACCACACCTTGTTTCTGGTATTTTCTCCCTAATCATCTGCTACTGGTCTCTTTGAGTTGAGTCCTTAAACTAGAGAGAACTTTGATCCCAACACACAGATATCACACTCCTGTTAGCAGCTGATTGCTGGTTAGCACAAGAAACTGAAAGCTGATTTTTCAAAAATTTTTTTGTCCATATCAACACACTGAGAGTGGATGACACAAAGTTGGCCTGGTACACTATTCTCCTGTTTCAGTGATTTTTACTGTTCTCCAGAACTAGGGGTGAGGATCTATTTCCTAGCTGGAAATGGCTTCACTGAAACTGCCCTTCACAGCCATTACAGATATTGAATGTCTATCAAAGATACTAAGTCCTTTGTGTCAATATCTTGTCCCACTCATATAAATGAAACAGGTCTGATTAATTTCAGGGATTTTACCCTCATTTTTGGTTTCACAAAACCAAAACGTCCATGATTAAACATTGCAAACCAATGCAAACACAACTAATTCTGCTCTTGTTCAACTGCTCTAAAGATCTCTCCTTAAGCCATCTGGGAACTTGAAAAGCCTCACAGGATACTCCTATGAGTGAGATAAATTAATGTTAGAGCACTCAAGCTTTTTGTTAGAAAGGCAGTACTAAGAGCTTCCATTACTAACGCACAGATAAACTGTCTGCATCGTTTTGTACCTTGTACTTTACCCCTGTTGTTGAGAATTTGCTTTATTGGAATCTGTATCAAGTTTAAATTTCTTTTCCACTCTAAAACTTTTGCTTTTTATCATTTTGGAAAACAGTCAAGACCCCTGAAACACATTTTCTCTGATAAGACAGAGTAAACAACGTGTGCCTAAAGTAGAATGTTACCACATCATAAATAGAATTATTCAGGAAACACATGGCCTGAGTAGCTTTACACAGATAAGCTTTGACACTCAAGATATAGAGTAAAATATAGATGTGCATAAGTATTCTGATGGAGGTGCAAATACAGGCCATGAATTCTTTGAACTACCAAGATGGACTGAACATAGTTGAGATAAGGTCAATAGCTTACCTTTTCCTTTTGTTTCCTTTTGTTTCCTGGTAAAGAGAAAATATATAATGTTTACATTGTGTCTTATTTGTTGATGTCACTGCATCAGTTTCTTAGCTTGCTGATTAGCTTAAAATATTTGTTTTTGATCAAAAATAAGACCTAAAATAAACATCACACTGTGTCATGTCAAAATACCAGTCTAAAACTGGCTTTTCTCACAAAATCCAAAATGAGCAGTGAGGAACCATCCCCCCAGCCACTAAAATCTTGACCAGGCATTATTTATAACACTCTATATCCATGTAGGAAAGAAGCATTTGTATCTGTCTCCATTTTCTGTAATGACTCCAAAATGTTAATGGCTTTGTTCCCCCTATGACTCCATTCATTCAGAATGTTACTAATTATTCCAAATCAAGTGGGAGTGAGACAAGTCTGTCAGTCCCCAATAGTTTCAGAACTTAGCTTACCTACAGAGACATGAAGAGTGCTTCTGTGACTGATTATTATTTGCTCTATGTTTGTGTCTTTCAGGGAATGACTTCACTCCACTGGGCTGCTTTCCACAACCGGCCCCAACATACCCAGATTCTGCTGCACAAGGGAGCAGACCTGACTCTGGTGGACAAAGATTTCAAAACAGCTCTGCACTGGGCAGTACAGGTGAGTTACGGAGACAGTTTCACCTGGCAGTTGCTTGAGCAGAGCTGGCTACTCTGTTCTAAATATTCCAAATGCAGTTATTTTGGCTGTTAAAAGAGGAAAATGGATTCTGGGATTGCCCACTAACAGCCACAGCATTTTGCATGGATCAAAGATCTGACATCTTTGGAGAGGCAAGAGTGTTTAATATAGGCTCAGCATTGTTGCCCTAAACAAAGGGCTGGGACTATGTGTGTGTTTCTTGTTGAACTCATGTTTAGCTAATTTTCTTTCACTAAATCTGAGCTGCAGAAATCAGTAGCTTAAATAGTCTGGCCAAAGGCATTGGGAATAAAACAATGTAACACAATTAAAACCTCTAAGCAGCTATGGTGGGGAAAATTCATCTGAAGGCTTGAGGTCCTTCTTCTTTGGAGATTAAGGAAGACAAGGAGCCAAGCACATTTCCTGGTGAGCTGCATGATTATGTCTTCTTTGAAAAAAAGTTAAAATTGACAAAACTTACTCAGACCATCATAAAACATGAAAAAAAGGCAGGTTTAATGTGGCATTAAAAACTATACTACATAAGAGATCTAAAACATAGAGTAATTTCTCTAATTATGCCTAAACTTCATGGCAGAAAACTTCCCAGATTAAATTACATAAATAAATTTCTAGTTGTCCACTTGCCATAGCATGTTCTAGTATCAATATTCAAAACAACTGCACTCAAGATAAGCAGGAAAAAAACTTGCAGTAAAATCTGGTAACAATTTCCTATAGTGACTAAATATTTGTATCCTCACATTTTGTTCACTCATCTAAAAGAACGTGTTAAAAGAGATTTAAAAGCTCTGAACTGCCACACACTATATTTGTAAATTAGTAGGGACATCTAGAACTAACAATTTGTTTCCTGCAACCACAGCATCCCACACACAGTTCATGTACAATAGGCTTGATTTCTGTTTTTCTGAAGTAGAGATATATGCTGGCCTCTGAAGTTACACTTTCAATAGCTACTTTTGTTCTTCTTTAATTGGAATCAGTTTAAAACTGAGTCACATCCCTTATATATTGCCTTAGGATACTAAAGTGTCTACTCTACAACCTTTTGTGCATTTTTACTAGGCCTACTTCAATGTGGGCTGCTTCCAGTGGAAAGTCTCTGAAACTCACTCAAGGACCACCTGCAGCCTAGGCAGTGGTTTAGGTCATAGCTGTGGAAAGAAAAAAGGGGATTCCTTTTGTATCAGGATCTTCAGAGTTCCCTTCATACCTGAATCATTCTCCTATTCTGTACTTTGCAAATTTTACTACTGAATTCCACCATGTCCCAGTTTGTAACAAATATGGGGGGCAGAGAGATCTGATTAGAAATTCCCTTCAGCCCTGATCTACATGATAAAAAAAGGTTCACCCTGAATGCAAGTGAAAAATAATTTTATAAAGAAGTGTTATTAAAAAACAACCTAACATAACAAAGGCAATTTTCCTCCCCCAAATCCATACACTACACCAAAACCCACTAGCCCCCCAAGATTTGACAGTAAACTGGAGCAAACATGGGCAGAAAGCACTATTAGTAAGGAGGCAACATGGCACAGGAGAACGGCTTCGGCGGTAAGGATGGCTACTGCAGCGCGGTCTCGGAAGTTGATAGCCAGAGGCAGCAGGTCTCGGAAGGAAGTCAGGTGTTGGGCACCAGCAGAGGTAGCGGCATCAGAGAAGTGGCAGTGAAAAGCCGTGAAGCGCCTCCGAGAGGGCACTGCATAGTCCGGGAACGGAGCGAGGCCGATGGGAAAGGAAAAGGAAAAGGAAAAGGAAAAGGAAAAGGAAAAGGAAAAGGAAAAGGAAAAGGAAAAGGAAAAGGAAAAGGAAAAGGAAGGAAAGGAAAGGAAAGGAAAAAGAAAAGAAAAGAAAAAGAAAAGAAAAAGAAAAGAAAAAGAAAAGAAAAGAAAAAGGAGGCAATAGAGAGGGTGATACGCAAATCGAATTTTTTCTCTCTACCTCACCACACACTATTAACTTGCACCTCTACCTTTCTCTTCACAAATTTCCTATAAAGTGGGAATTTAAAACTGCACGAAGCCTGCTGGATTTCCAGTGGAGGTGAATCACAAATACCTCTTTCCTTTCCTTTGATCTCCCAGAACTATACACGATGACCATCTCCTGTCCTGTCCTGTCCTGTCCTCCCCATCTCCCTCTCCCTCTCCCCTCTGTGGACAGGCATAACTTTCTCTACTATAACAGAGAGCAGAACAGCTGTGCTGGCAAGAAAATGGTAAGAATGTTATTAATATCTTAAAAGGTGTTTCAGAAGTCACAGGAAAGAGGCAGTTTATGCACACTGGGCTCAAACACTGAGCTGGACTGCATTAAAACCATTTGAAACCAAGTTCTCATCAATGAAGATGTTGAACAGGACCGGACCTAACACAGACCCTTGGGGGACACCACTAGTAACAGGTTGCCAACTACATGTGACACCATTAACCACCACTCTCTGGGCTTGTCCATCCAACCAGTTCCTGACCCAGCAGAGAATATTCCTGTCAAAGCCCCTTGCTGCCCTCTTCACCAGGAGTATATCATGGGAGACCATGTGAAATGCTTTACTGAAATCCAGNCTACTACTGATAAATTATGGAGAATGGTTTAGCAAGCTCATCCGCCAGCTCTCTCATCACTCTGGGGTGAATCCCATCCAGTCCCATGGACCTCTGGGGATCCAAATGGATCAGTAGGTCTCTAACTAGTACTTCTTGAATAACAGGGGAACTACACTGTACCCTATCTGTCTACCAGTTTAGGTAAGAAGTCATCCTGAAGACAGTCTACCCTGTTGTTGAAGACAGAGGTAAAGGAGGCATTAAGTGCCTCTGCCTTATCCTCATCTCTAGTTACTAAATTTCCATGTCCAGTAAGGAGTGGAGGTTATTACTACCCCTCTTTTTTTCATTGATATATTTGTAAAAGCTCTTCCTATTATCCTTAACAGTGGTGGCCAGCCTGAGTTTGAGTTGGGCTTTAGCCTCCCTGATTTTCCTCCTACACAATCTGACAATTCCTCGATACATGACTCGATTGACCTCACCCTTTTTCCAGAGGTGGTTCATCCTCTTTTTCTCTCTTAGTTTTTTCAAAATTTCCTTACTCATCCAGACTAGTCTTTTCCCCCCTTCGGCTGTGAAGAAATGCACATCCCCAGGAATCAAAAAAAGGCAACCTAAGCTATTAAAAATAATATTCTATTATGTGTAGATTTTGCTTATTATTTTCATAGGTTGGTTCAGAGTGAAAAGCTTTTAAAAACTACAAGCCTGCATACTTGCTCCATGGCAACAATGCAATTATTTAATTTCCTCATTTCCTGAGAGCAGAACAAAATACCTATATAACTTAAACACATTGTAAAAGTACAGCACAGATAATTGTTTATGTTTTTCTGAGCAAGCATGTCAACCTTCCTATAATTATTTGGAAGATGAGAGCAAAGATGAGATCCCTTAAATGTAGGGATTCTGGGAATTAAAGTATCTGCAGAACACTTTCAGGACACAGCTGGCCACCCAGTCAGGGCAAAGGAAATGTCCAGGGAAGGCCACAGTGTTTGAGGGCCAGAGTCTCTCCTGAGTGATCACTGTGCTCCATTTCTCTGCCCAGCCCATTGATTTTTTCTTGTGGGCTTCCAACAGTGAAAGAATTCAGAGAGAATTTGGAGGAGTTTTTCAAACTTAGTGGGTGTTTCTCCATGACAGACATCTTTGTTGTCAGATTAGGCCAGGAAAAGTACATTTGTTAGGCAGGGTTCACAGCCTGGTTGGTTTCAGTCAGAAACTGCAAAATCTTACTTTTTTCTCCTTAATCCATGCAGTTTTGTAGGGATAGCTAGAAAGGAAGCATAGCAACTTGTATTTTCATATCATTAACAAAGGTTAATGATAGGTTAATTAATCATTAACAAAGGTTAATGATAATGATAAAGACAATTTTGACTGTTATCAAATCAAAAACCAGAGTAAACTTCCATTTTTAAACACACCCTCAAAAATACATTCATGGTGTAAATACTGCCATTCCACCCAAAGAAAAGCTGTTTCTCTTGGAGGATGGAACAATGCACATCAGTAGGGCTTTACAGAATGAGCTGTCAAGTTGCAAAACAAGGAGAAAGAGTGATTGCAAATAGCTTTGAGTAATACATACATTTGCTCTAATACCATCAGAACCTTCTTCCAAAAAGTGTCATAAACATTTGTGAAAATATCTGCAATAGAAAATATCGTTCTGTCCATGACAACACAGCCTGTGCTCATACTGCTGAATTATCTTATTGTCTACAGCAGGAAGATTGTATGCACAGCAGTTATTTGGAATGGTCTGTGGTCCAAGGTCTTTCATCTCCTCAGCTATGGCCAGAAACTGGTGAGGACATGTTAACTAACCAAAGCAAAAACATGCAAGGGAAGATTGAAAAAATGTTACAGTACAGACAAACAAGTTTTGATGCTCAAGCATGTTCCCTAGAGATAATTCATTTTTTATACAATTATTATATATAGATATATGAAATCTCTATAATATATCGTAATCACTTTACGTCAGTTCATAAGACAAAGATCTTTTTGTGACCCGTACATGGTACACCAGTATTGGTATTCTAACTCATAAGTAGAAACATCATCAGAAAAGCTGCCTTTACCTGAAATCATCAACTGCTAAACAGTAAGTCATTCAAGCACAAACATGCTGTTGGCCATGTAAATACTCATGCCAATCACATTTCCAAGGAAAACATTGCAAAGCTTAGTACAACTTTGCCTCTTGCAAAACTTGTAGGTAAGTACAGGATAGTTGCCAGGCTTCTTCCCAGCACACAGTCCATGTGTAACTGCATAAGTGGATGCCAGGAGATGAGAAATCTACATACTCCATACTTCTTGCGTAACTATTTGTCCTGATCTCCTATGCCTGACAAAAATGCATTGGAAGACAAATGCTTCTATTTCTCTGACAGCAGTAAGGAATAAAGCCTCATTCTACTGCAGAATATAAGATTACCTCTTTTTCAAAGCCCACAAACAGTTCATCCAGAGAAATCAGTCCTCACTGAAATGCAGTAGCAGGAGAAATCTGACAAGGAATCAGCTGTCATAGCCATAATCATTTACACAGTAAATCATAACAGAGCTTCAGGAGAGACCTGCAGCTGCCCAGGCATAAGGCTGCAGGGAGTGCCTGGCTGAGGCGCCAAGGCAAGAGGGCAGCTCAGAGTTCATCTGTGGGAGATGCACCCAGGTAGAGAAAATACCCTGCTTGGTAATGGAACTCCAAGGGGAGGTGAGCAGATTGAGGTGCACTGGAGAGTGTGAGACAGAAATGGACTGTTGGAACCACATCTTGCTTTCCCTAAAACAGGCTCAGTGGTCAGATATGGCTCAGGACAAAGAGGAACAGGAACAGATTCCCCACTCAGCGCAGCAGGCAAATCCATCACGGTCCCCCACACATTCCCAATTGCACCTACACAACAGGTATGGGACTCTGCAATCTGAGGGTCAGACAAATGAGGACAACAGTCTGCACGAGGAGCTGCCAGGGGTAAGACAGCACACCACATTACAGCTGTACCTACCAAGAAAAAAGAAGGGTAGCTGTCATAGGTGATTCCCTTCTGAGGGGAACAAAGGGTCCAGTATGCCAACCTGACTCATCCCACAGGGAGGCCTGCTGCCACCCTGGTGCCTGGGTTGGGGATGTTAAAAGAAAACTCCCTGATCTAACATAACCCTCTGATTACTACCCTCTGTTGGTCTTTCAAGTTGCAAGAGAGGAAGCTGAGGGAAGAAGTACAAAATCAATCAAAAGGGACTTCAGGGCACTGGGTGCAATTGCTTAAGGGAGCATGAATATAGGTGTTTTCCTCAGTCCCCTCAAGGGCAGGTAAGAACACTGAAAGGAATGAGACAGCTCACCAGATTGACCCTCATCACAGGGAAGTCTGCAGTCTACCTGGAGCCCAGATCAGGGATATCACTAGGATGCTCCCTAACCTGGTGACATCAGATGACTATTGCCCACTGCTGATCTTCCAGACAGGTGGGGAAGAAGCTGTATTCTGTAACCTGAGGGAAATGAAGAGGGACTACAGGGCCTTGGGACATTTGGTAAGAGTCTGGGGCACACATTATATTTACTTCACTACTTCCACTTTGGGGTGAGGACACTGGCTGGAATAGAAGGACTTAGTCCATTAATATCTGCCAATGAGACTGGTGTTACAGGCAGGGCTTTGCGTTCTTTAAGAATGACTGGTTCTGTAAGACACCAGATCATACAGGTCCACATGGGAGAGGTTTCTCCCAGAGGGGAAAAAGGGTTCTGGGGCAGGAATTGGCAGGGCTCATGCAGAGGGCTTTAAACTAGATTTGAAAGGGGTGGATTCCAAGTTGGTGGGTGCGTGTCAGTGGGACAGAGCTCTGGTCTTAATGAAAAGCCGGGGGCTCTTGCTGTCTTAGAATGACATCCAAGCAGTCTGCTTGCTCCCTAAAGTACCTGTACAGCAATGCACGCAGCATGGGGAATAAGCAGGAGGAGTTAGAAATCTGTGTCCAGTCAGGTGATTATGGTCTGGTGGCAATTACAGAGACCTGGTGGGACAGCTCACATGACTGGAATGTGGTCATGGACGGCTATGTCCTTTTCAGGAGGGACAGATCAGCAAGGCGAGGTGGTGGAGTTGCTCTTTATGGGAGACAGCAACTGGAATGTCTTGAGTTCTGTCCAGGGGAGGATGAAGAGAGTTGAGAGTTTGTGGGTGCAGATCAAGGGGCAGGCTGGCATGGGTGACACTGTGGTGACACTGTGCCACCAGATCAGAAGGAGGAAGTTGATGAGGTCTACAGGCAGCTGACAGCAGCCTCACAGCTACAGGCCCTGGTTCTNAGCACAACACAAGTGCATCCCGAGAAAGAAAGGAGGAAAGAAGTCAAGGAAGGGAACCAGAAGACCTGCATGGTTAAAGGGGGAGTTGCTTGGCAAACTGAGGAGAAAGAAGTCTACGAGTGATGGAAGAAGAGCGTGACCACTTGGGGTGATTCTAAA
>VZRI01006966.1:9210-43152 GCA_013397515.1 Upupa epops
CTGCCCGCGCTCGGCTCCCCCCTGGCGGCCGGGCCAGCCGCGGGACCGCTTCCCGAGGACGAGAGGGGAGGGGGCGCCGCTGGGGCTACTCGCGTCCCCGCCGGCAGCGGGAGCGTGGGCCAGACGGCGGTGCCCGGGCGAGGGGTGCTCCCCGGCTCCCCGGTGCTGCTGGCGGGCCCCCCGGGCAGAGCGTGTCTGCGGGCCGTGCTGGCAGACTCACGTGTGTTCCTGGTGTGCATGTGCTTCCTGACCTTCATCCAGTCCCTCATGGTCTCCGGCTACCTGAGCAGCGTCATCACCACCATCGAGCGGAGATACAGCCTCAAGAGCTCCGAGTCGGGGCTGCTGGTCAGCTGCTTCGACATCGGGAGCCTGGTTGTGGTGGTCTTCATCAGCTATTTTGGGGGGCGCGGCCGGAGGCCACTCTGGCTGGCTGTAGGGGGGGTTTTCATATCCCTGGGGGCTGCACTCTTCTCCTTACCTCATTTCATCTCTCCACCGTACCAGATCCAGGAGTTGAACGCTTCTGTCAGCAACGAGGGTTTGTGTGTGACTGGCAATGGCACTGCCAAAGAGCTGTGGGACTCTCCGGCCTGTGTCAAGGACTCGGGCGGAAATGACCACTCTCTCTATGTAGCTTTATTCATTTGTGCCCAGATCCTCATTGGCATGGGCTCGACACCCATCTATACCTTGGGACCAACCTACCTGGATGACAATGTCAAGAAGGAAAACGCATCACTTTACCTAGGTAAGATATGCTAGTAGCAGGGTGCTTTGAAGGCTGAACTGCCGATCTCTTCGGGAGACCTGTTACAAGAACTGGTACTGTGTTCCCTTTCAACACCTGTGCTGAGCTTTCCTCCTGGAGTGAACTTTTGAAGTAAAACTGCTACGCTCCCCTAGTTTAAAGTCTTGGGAGAAGTGGTGAGCAGCAGTAATGGGTGATGCTATGGTAGTGAGTGTGGAAGTGGCTGAACTCACACCCTCCCACATGGGGACTGAGGCAGCAGAGAAGATCTGCGCCTCTCACCCTTTTCAGCACTTGGCATTAGCTGGGAACTTTCTCATGAAGCAGCGTTAAAGTTTGCTGTGCTTCTTTACTCTGCGCGTTCCTCTGCTAATGCAGAAGCTACAGATCATGCTATAGTTAATAGATTTTGATAGCTTCTGTAATGCATGAGAAAATGGATTGGTCTCTGACTTTGCATTAATCTCTTATGTGATTCTGTAAGAAATAAATCTCACATGCTTCTTCAAATTCTTTGCCGATAAGGAGAGGTACTTAACAAGGCTTAGAGAGCTGCCGAGTGTTTGGGATGCTCAGCCTTACTGGTCACCGTTCAGTTTCCATGTGAAATAGGCATGAAAGGAATACACTGGCGTGGTGTGGGGGGTGTGTAATTACTTTATTAAGCAAAAGTAGTGACCCACATTGGTATTCGTAATACTTTTGCACAGTTTTTCAGCAGTGTGACTGTTCACTGAACTGTTTAAAGTCATATGCAGTCTGTGTGCTGTGTCTTGAGGCACAGTTTTTTTTCAGGAGTCAGAGATAGTATTTGTACATTTTTCTGGTGTTTACACACATTGCTGATGTGCCTGATCTGAGAAAGGTTTAAGTGGTATGGAAACGTAGATTAACCTAGAGTCAACTTTATTGGCAGCATGCAAAAACATCTTTAATGATGGAATAGTAGAAAGGGAGTGTAAACTTTGCAAAAGTCCTCAAAAACATGAGAAAAAAGGAAATTGCGTGTCTGTAGGTGAGGAATTAATAGTGTGAGCAACTAAAATGGTAAAGGGCTGGAAGGTCAGCCCTACGAGGAGAGGCTGATGGAGCTGGGTCTGTTTAGCCTGGAGAAGAGGAGGCTCAGGGGTGACCTTATCGCTGTCTATAACTACCTAAAAGGTGGTTGGAGTCAGGTGGGGGTCAGTCTTTTCTTCCTGGACACTGGAGACAGGACAAGGGGTCCCAGTCTTAAGCTCCATTGGGGGAGGTTTAGACTTGACATTAGGAAGAGGTTTTTCACTGAGAGAGTGGTCAGATTTTGAAATGAGCTGGCCACGGGGGTGGTCGCGTCACTGTCTCTGGAGGTGTTCAAAGTTAGTCTGGATGAAGTGCTGAGTGGCATGATCTAGATGTCAGATGTTTAGGGTTACTTGGTTGGTTTTAGGTTGGACTGGATGATCTTTAAGGTCTTTTCCAGCTTCATCAGTACTGTGATACTGTGAAGCAGTCTTGACTAAAGGGGGGGAGCTAGGTCAGCAGTCAGAAATGTACACAGGGCAGGAGAAGGGATGACTGGGCAGGAAAAAAGAGTAATGCTGCCTACCACTGAAGTTCCTCTAGCACGGGAAATGATAATGAAATTACTCGAGTAATTTTCAGTTGTGACAAAGATCAGCCTTAAAGTTAACAAAGGTAAAAGACACCAGCAGCTGTTGGAAGATTGTATCCCTGTACTTGCCAGACACTGAAGGCAGCTTTGATCTATACTGGGAGTGTCCTTGTAGAGTTGAAGATCACATGAAAGTGATTCAAAAGAGGAGATACCCAGCTACAGTGTACATGAAAAATTTATGGACACAACCTGATTGTGTCCACAGGGAGAGGAATTAAAAGGAACACAGAGCATGTTTAAACATCAGAAAAACATGCCATCACCTCCTTTCAGTCTTTAAGCTGTTGAGGGCCAGAAGCAATGTTGATTGTCATTGGATGTCTTGGTATTATCTTGTTAAATAATGTCAGACTCAGTGAAAATTTTAACTTGTTCAGATTTTGATCTTTACCTCTCTTTAGACTTAGCCCAGTGACTTTTTGAGGGGCAAGAGTAAAATCTGAGTTCTGTGGAAACAAAAGCAAAAGCATTCTTTGGCACACTGATGTGGACAAACGTGGTGTTTCTTGAGCTTTTCAGTGGTTTGGAATGTTTTGTGTCCTTGAGAAGGAGAGGGTTTTTGGGGCAGTAAGCAGCCCTGCTGCATATGGGGTGAGATAGAGGTGGCCAGGGCATGGTTCTGCAGTCCAGCCACCCCACGTCTTGTGTTATGCAATGCCTTTTCTCAAGGGAGTATGGATTTATTACGGGGGCAAGCTTGCAAATGATGTCAGGATATTCAATGTCTGTATGCATGTAGGCATGAGGTGACAAAAAGCCTTGGAATGGGTCAAGGGAACTGAAGTTTTGAAAGAGCTGGGTGCAGTGGGTCGCAGTGACACAGGTATGCAGGTCTAAGTGCGATTAGTTAATGAAGAAAATTCTCTAACACAAAGTAGCTTGTTTGTTTGTAATCACACCAGTGTTGCATTCTGTGCTGTTGGGTTTTTTCCAAACAAAAATAAGATGGATAAAGACGTGTTCCATTGAGAAATGCTATTTGTGAGCATGCATGTGGTAAAAGTGATCTGCAGAACTGACAAAATGCTCTTCGATCCCGTGAGCGTGCCCACTAATAGTAGGTCAGTAAAACCCCTGCTGAGTATCACTAATCCTGATTCTGCAGAAACTCACCTTATGTAGCTGTAGAGGCTATTTTATTTCTTTTCCAAGTTAATCCAGCTCAGGGCTTGAGTCGCAATAGCGTATCTTCTTAAGTGTAGGCATGCAAGCTCAATGTGGACAGCTGTTTTGACATTCCTGGCTGGAAGTCCTGCTCTCAAAAACATATTTGATGCTTAAACATAGTCTCTTGGCTGCCTACACTTAAGTCCATCTGTCAGGGTGGCACAAGGCCAGTTTACAAGGTGGTATGTCCTTTTCAGTAGGACAAAGGGACCAGGCAGCAACATGTATTTGTGCCTCTTGCATAGGAATGTGCAAGCTCACTCTTCTGCTGGGTGTTTCTTCCTTGTAAAGGCAGTGCCACTGCTGGTGTCCTCCTGAGCCTTAAACCTGGTGGTACTTTAATGTCCTGATGCTAACAGAAAATGGATGACATCAGGCTTGGAAAGAAGTCCTGGTTGCAACAGGTGCCTAGGAAATATGAGAACCAGGTCTCTTAATCACAGATAATCCAAAATGGAAGTTACACACTTCGTGGAAAAACTGGGCAATCACTAAGTTGTCTTAGTCTTCTTCTAAAGTCGCTCCTTTCCTGTGCTTAGCTGTACTGCAGCACGTGTGTAGTCAGCTGCCCAATGTGTGCAGGTTCTCCTTCTAGTTAATTAAGTTAATTACAGTTTAATCTGCAGGGGAACTGGAGTCTTGTTTTGTAGTCTTGATGTTGTGTCTACCATTTGGAAAATTCTGGCACTTAAAGCACAGTGTATTTTTTCTGAACATAGGGGCGTTTTGTATGGAAGAGTAGTTTGTCTGGAATATGAATTTGAATTATGATTGCATCATGAATTTTAAAAACAATTCCTTAAAATGAACTGTGACAATTGAAAGTTCTATTAGTGGAATTACAGTGTCTGCATGACTTTAAAATGCTTTTAATTTTTTGCAAATGGGTACTGTAATAAAAAAGGAATTGTCTTTGAAGATTTATGCAGAGTAAAGCATACAGGTTTTACAGAAATACTACATTAATGAAAATATTGTATCATTCAGGAGTGGCTTTCACCAGTACCCCCAAAACCAGCCAGGGGATGAGTTAGTCATTGTGCTAAGGATGTCTCCTGTCAGTTTTCAGAATGCTATGGGCTGATTAGGATGCGGTAAGAGAAAAGGCTCTAGGATAGTTAAATTTTGTGCAGGGTCTGTGTAGTTTTAGAAACAAACTGTAATTATTAAATGCAAATATAAAGATATTTGAGATAACTGAAAAATTGGATGAACTGGAGTAAATTGGTTCGATACAGATTAAGACTTGGAAGCCATGGCAATAAAATCCTTTCCTAACCTGGAAAAATAGTAATCTGACTAATTTGAAAAGATATTTTGGACTCTGGCTTTGTTTTAGTGAAGTTCATTTGTGGGTTGCTGTTTCTAGCAGTAATTAAACCTGTGACTTTATATCCTGCTTGGCATAACCTTCTTACAGTGTTTTCCATACGCTGTGTTCCCCTCACTTCTTTTATAGACTTCCCCAGAGCCTGTATATATGTCAATTGCATTTATTGTACTTCTACTGAAATCTACCCCTATATCCACATCACACCTGGAAGGAGAGGGCAGGAGGACCAGCTTCATCTACCGCATCCAAAACCTACCACATGTGCTCACTGAGTCCTGGGGCAGAGTCCAGCTGCCAAAACGCTGTTGTTTGAGTGTTGGTTCGGGAAGCACTGAGTTTCTGTGCTGCATAGATTGATTTGTTTTGGTCTGTCAACGTCTGGGATGCCACTGGAGGACAGGAGCTGGAGCCTGCCCATGGCATCAAGCCCTCTGTATGGGTGCTGCAAGACAATTGAGGTTTTCTGAGTAGCTAATCAGGAGGAGCCATCTGGAAGCAGTGAAATGGCTGCCCAGCATTTTAGTTTATTGTCATCATTCAGGCTGTGACTTGTGACTTACGTTGAATATGCTCCCTGCTGCTTGATACCCAGAAAGGCTAGTTCCTGCAGGGTCTTCTCAGAATTTATCCCTATAGTTGGTAAACCCTACAGAGATAGGACATTTATTTTTGCAGCATACCTGTGAGGAGGCAGGATTTTGTGAATCAAAAATTGAAGCTAAAGAGCATTGAAGCTGAAATTGACAAAAACACTCACCAGGATTTTTTACTGCTTGCTGG
Organism: Upupa epops; assembly: GCA_013397515.1. Taxonomy (NCBI): domain Eukaryota; kingdom Metazoa; phylum Chordata; class Aves; order Bucerotiformes; family Upupidae; genus Upupa; species Upupa epops. The sequence continues at coordinate 14,896 of VZRI01006966.1, forward strand.
ATTTCCCTTGGAAAAGAGCAGTGTGCTGAGTCTATTCCTCAAATAGGGGATTTCAGTTCATCTGAGTGAAAGCTGCATCTTGGTTTATCCACAGGCGAACAGTAAGGCTTGGGCCAGCAGCAGGCTGTGTACAAACATGTGCTGGCTTTGTTTCTGCACTCAGCTGGGCAGAGCTTGCTGCAATCTGAGCTCACTCTGCTTTCAGCTGCTTGTAGAGAGCATCTTGGGATGCAGGTGAAGTGACTGTGGGTTTGTTTGTGCGTATGGATTATGCTGTTTTCCCATGCGTATGATTTAGCACTCACAGGGTTCAGTATTGAGCTTCTCTGGCATTTCCGTAACATCTATTTTTGTAGAAGCGCTGATTAGGCATCAGGCACAGTTCCTAACAATTATTTAGAATATCACAGTGCAGTTTTATTGCCTTTTCCTATTGCTGAGAGAATAGAAACAGTTTGCTCTTTTTCCTCACTTTGTCTTCCCCTCCATAGATGAGCTGACACTTTTTTTCATTGTATAATCCTAGACATAATTCGTTAGGCGTTTGGAGAAGGTGGGGTTCTTTGTCTGTGTAAGCAGCTTGTGTATACTGTGAGTTCAGTGAAAGATGGGGGCAGCCTTTCTTGTGAGGTTTTGTGCCTACAGCATGTAGTGTCATGAGTGATATACCTTCACTTGCCCCGCTAGTGTAGTGTCCCTCAGGGATGCTTTCTGCTTCTCTCCGATTGTGTCCTTGCCATGAGCTGTCATTGTTCACAAGCAGCTGTATTGACAAAACGTTGCCTGAAGTAACTGACAGAATGTGTTTTGCCCTCCTTCCATGGAGAAGAGACTTCTGCGCATAATTTCCCCCCTTTGTCTCCTTCCTTTCATATAAAAGGAGACAAACTGGGTTGGATCCAGGGGTCTGAAACTCAGAGAAGTCTGGGTTGTGTTCCTTGCTTAGAACTTGTCAAAATGCTTAACATTTTGTTTCTGAGGCTGAGTGCCCTTTTCACCTGTTTGAGCTTGGGACTGGTGTTTTTTTTGAGAGCAGCTCCTTTTTTCCTCTAGCGAGCTCTGCTGCAGGGCTGGTTTGAGCAGTGACTGGATGTGCTGTGGTCCCCAGAGAAGCTTGGAAGCTCAGATGTGAAAGTGGCCTTTAAGTAACAGCTTAAAGTACCTTCTCCCAGGAATTGAAGGCTTGGCATCTAGTGTCTGGTTACCCCAGGGCAGGAAACTTTAGCTGTCTGCTGGATACCTTGACTATTCTGTGAAAGATCACCATAGCTACTGTTGCGAGTGGATTAGAGATGCTTTGTGCTGCTTAATTGTATTTAGTGGCCGACTCACCTGGGAGGACTTTATTTCTGCGAAAGTGCTTTTGCATTTAAGAGAGTGGAGAGGGGATTTCTCTCTACTTGTCATTCAGAGATACTCAGGCTTCTGTCTTGTCTGTGCAGGGAACATGGGCTATTATGTAAATAAAGCTTGACCTCCTGTTTCATCCAAAAGGCCAGCATACAAAAGTTCTGATTTTTGAAGTAGGTGAATGAATTTCATTCATGGTTTTTAAAAGCAAAAAATAATCATATTAGTTTCTAGTCTCACACTCTCTTTTTAAAGCTATTCTGTCTTTTTCACCTTGGTAGCACTTTTAAACCCCTCAGTGCCTGGGAAACAGGTTTCCTTTGTTGTTGTTTTTACATGCTGTTCCCATGTCTTTTGAAAACAGTAGAGAAGTTACCATGCGAACATGGCATGTACTTGAACTGAAGCCTTCTGGTGGTTGGCTGCAGGAGTCAAAGTAAGTGTTAACTCAGTCTGTCATGCTGCTGTGGATGGGACAGTGCCACATGGGCCCTGAGGGAAGGGCAAGACAGTCACCTGCCATTGGGTAAACAGTCTCATAGCTGTTACAGAGCTGTTAAATTTCAGCTCCAAGTTCAAGGGTGTCTCTGCATCTCCCTTCAGCCACTACAAGGGATGCTGGGTGAAATTAGGGCACTAATCTGAAGGTGTTAAAGAAGCACAGCTGGAAGAGGGTAATGTTTCCCCAGGGAACCTGTAGAAGGGAGGGTTCTGCACAAGCAGCAAACAGTGCTGTTGGCGTGATGCATTGTGTCCATGCTTTTATTCAAGCACCGTGGTGCCTTTACCATGCTTAGCTGAACTATCTGGGCACATGAGCTGGAGCTAGCAAAATGACAACAGTTGGCAACTCTGCAGAATGTATGCAATCAATACCATTTAGATCAGTCAGATCCTTACCCCATCTCCTTCTAAGTGCTCAGAAAAAAATAGGACGTTTCCTGTGATGGGAAATGCTATGTCAGTGTCCAGCAGCATGGAGAAGTGTGGGCTGAGTCCTGCTTTGCCACTGAGCAGTTGGGAGTTTGGGCATCTGTTGTTCTGTCAAAAGGCCAGAAATGCAGACACACAGCACAGTGTTAACAGGACAGCTAACAAACGATTCTGTGAAACTCAGGACTTCCCTCTCCCTCTCCTCTTCTCTGAAACTGGGAAGTATGAGCAGAGAAACTTTAGTGATATTTTGTGCTGCCATCAGAGCTGACAGTCTAATCTGAAAGTACTAATTCTTGCATAGGCAAGCAGCTTACTGTGCAGCTCACTTTAACAGTGAAAAACATAATCCTCTGGTATGAATTACATTTTGTGGTGAGTTTAGAGGAGATGTAGCAGGAAAAACTGCACATGTATTTTTATGTGCAGTTCCAAGAAATGTATATGAAAATTACTCAAAGAAAATAAAAAGAAACACAATTGCAAAGCAATCCACTAATGCTGTACGCCTGTGCTGTTCCTCTTTGAATCTCATCTCCATTTTCAGCACAGGTTCCTGTTCAGCATCTGGCTTTGTTTTTATTAGCTTGCTGGGGTATTTTTTGGGTGCTCCCATTTTTTTCCTTGCAACACTTCATGTTGCACCATGAGCAGCAGGACCTTAGTCTGATGACTAAGATACCCTCTGTGTCTTTTCTGTTTGGTGCTTGCGGGATCAGAACAAAAGCCTTAAGAACATCTCAGCATTGATTTTCTTAAAAGCTAGTGCTTCTCTGAAACCTGCTGCCAGCTGTTCAGTTGTTTGAATTTATTAAGGTTTTTGAGATAAGCAAATACTTTCTGTATTTATGTCTGGTTTTAGTCAGATTTTTCTAAGTGGTAAAAAGTAGATCTTGGACTGATTCTCCTGTGGTTGTGTCCTTTCCTGTCTGGATAAATTAAAATATCATCTGGAGTCAGAATTATATATTAGCCAAACGTATGGTATCTCCTGGCTTGCTGTTTCATACTCAAGTTGTAGTTTACGTCAGTGTTTGTCACACGTTTGTTAACAGCGGTTGACTTCAGGTGTCATGTAGGTACTCAAGGTGCTGCTGTGCTCCTGAAGCTGTGGCTCTCAATCACACCTTGGTTCCCACTTCTTCGTTTCAGTCCCTGGATAGATGAAAATCTGAATACCCAACCTCCCCAGAAGTAATTCTACCCATTTTTTTTTTTTTTTGTAGATTAACCTGAGATAGGGAAATGGTTCTGAGCATAGTATGGTGGCTGCTAACCCGTGATTTCTGAAACACAGTGTGTTAAGAAAGCCTCATTTGCATGAAAAATATTGAAAGGAAATACTCTGTGAGGTATTATCTGATTATTGAAAGGAAATACTCTGTGAGATATTATCTGATGTTGATATGTGTTAAATTCTCCCTGTTCTTGAAGAGAAATTGCTGTATTCTGCTGAGCTGTTGACTCTGAAGGTTTGTGTTGCTTAAGATCACTAAAAACACTACCTTTTCTACCCAAGGTCCCAAAGGAATCAGATCATAGGCTCAGAGGTCAAAACCATGTGAAATCCATGAGCAGGCTACTCTAAAAATTCTGGTTAGGTGGGATTTTTCAACTGGAGAAAAAACAGGAAAGATGGAAAGAGGAGGTTTAATGGCAGTTGTGTGAGGCAAGCAGTGCCTATAATGTGCAGTCTTAAGAGATGGGGGGACAGTCAGGAGGGACTTTGTTACAGGGTGCACCTGCTGAGGACACTTTGAGGTGGAGTCCATGGAAAGGGCTGAAGATGCAGCTGTGTCTGAGGAGTCCAGAAAAGCCCTTGGCAACACTGGGGAATTTTGGAGATAGAGAAAACTGAGCAGCTTTTCTTTCTTTTTCCCAGCCCAGTGTTTCTCATTTTTGCACAACATGCTTCTCCACACTGTTCACTGATCCCTGCTGTTTCACTAACTGGAATTTTAGAAATAACAAGATTGTTTGCCAATTTGTCATTTTTAGCCTGAGTTTACCTTTCTATTTGTTACTTCATCCTAGTGAGTGATAAAGAAGTTTAATAGAGTGTAACTGTCACAGGTTGATGCTGGGTTGGCCATTAGATGAACGACAAATCTATTGGCCCCTTTGCCTCCCCAGAGGAGAAGAGAAAGGGCATAAGGGACAGAGATTTATGGATTGGAAAAGAAAACTAAAACAGTTTTACTGAAAATAATAATAATGAAAAGAAGTATCTACAAATACCTACAAAACCAGTACTGAACGCAGCCCCTTTGCTGGCAGTTATGCCACTGTCACCACTTCATGCAGACGCTGGAATCAGGAGCAGAGAAGAACTGGTTGCAGGAGCTTGGTTCTGGAGCTGGATTCAGGAATGTGCAGATTGGGATCAAAGGCAGAACAGACAAGAGGCCTCCTTGGACTCTAGCCACTGAAGAAAGAGGCTGTTTACTGTGGTCCCTCAGCTTTGTACCACATCTGATGTGACTCCTTCTATGCAGTGGAAATGGCTTGTTGGTCAGTGTAGGATCACCTGTCCTGTCCACTCCTCCCTGCAGGTGCAACCTCTCAGTGCTCCCCAACATGACACACAAGGTTGGCAGTGAGCTTCTCAAGAGCAAGTCTGAGCAAGAGCCTTTCTGTATAGCAGACCTCGGTAATAACCCTGAACATCCATTGTTCTCACTTGTAGAAGCTGCCAGTGTCTGCACAAATACCATTAACTTCAGAAAGTGCAGGTAGTTAGAGGAGACTGAGCTGGAAAGTAGAATCACTGAACAGAATTAGTTCTGCTTGAATTCAAACCAGCAGTAACCTTCTGGAGTACAAATAGCTGCAGTGATAACTCTTCTGTTTAAGGAAGTAATATGTTTACAGAAGACCTCCACATAATATTAGAGTCTGTAGTTTATGTGAACATGATGGGCAATTTGTATCGACTTGGTTCAGTACAGCTGTCTAGTGACAGTACACTCACAGGAGAGTAGATAGAACATGAGCTTTTGAGTCTACAGTATGGTGATGTGTGCTCTTGCACACCAGTTCAGGCATGTAAGTTACACAATTGGCCTAAAATAGGAATTTCAGAAAGCTGTTTCTTGTGCTGATAGCATGAGTAAGGGAAGTAAGTGGGATTTTGGGGTTTTCTGAAACAAGTGGGTATTTGTTAGTTTGTACCACTTCTGGTCCTGTTACATGAAGAGAATAAGTAGGCTCTGAACTCAGCACTACATCACTGCAATGTAAATATTTCAGACGCGTAGCTGAGGACTGGATTGATGCTTGAAGGAAGACCTGTACTCTAGTAGCAGTTGCACTCTGGTAAGTGGAAGCTCTATGTGTTCATTGACCTCAGTTACTGCATACCTTAATGGGGCAGTGACTTTAAATGGACAAAGTTATAGCTGGCTGGTGTGAATTCCTCTGGCTACAGAAGCAAAGTAGTCAATAATATTCGTACATTTACTTCTCTGGCTTATGCAGATGCTCTAGGAGAAGGAAGATGAGCACTTCTAAAAGTGTACCATCTGCTTTTAGGAGAACCTCTGCAGCAGCCTGTGCAGAAGTATAAAAAAATGACCTTTTCCTCAGTAGCTTTTGCTCTGTGTCTGAATTGGTGTTTGTTAGCAATTGATTTCTCCTTAGTATGTGAACATACTTACTGATTTTATGGCTAATTGCACTAGCTTTGGACACTTGGAAGTAAGGAAGACAAAGATAGCAAGAAGGGAAGCATTTTGCTTTGAAAGGCAAAATAAAAAGAGTGGACAAGGCTACCACATTTGTGATAATTAAAAGAAGATCAGCCTTTTATGAGGAAGGAGATAAAACTGATTAACTAATATTTGCCAGGTCAGCTTATGTCAAGGGACTTGAGAAAAGCTGTTAAACCTGGTGAGTCAGAAGTCTTCTTAGCCTGCATTAAGGATAAGAAATTCAATTTACCAGAGAGAAATAGAGGAATATGTGAACTAATATAATTTAAGGAGTTCCTGCACTGGTGGTGTTGGAGCAGCTATTGCTCCTTTGGGTAAGTGGTAGTATTTCAGCTGTTTAGCTAAGGTAAAAGTGAGCTGTTCTTGATCATATAGATCTATAATGAACTTCCCTTAATCCTTATTCTCCTTTTCATCCTCACCTGCATTCCCACATTCCAACTAAATTTTACATAAAGAAGAGCCTACTGTGGGTGTGATACAGTGTGATGCTTTAAAGAAAAATCTATGGTTTTAATTCTAAGAATCATATTGTACATTTGTATCCATCTTGAGCTATTACAAAGGCTGAGGAAGGAATCTGATATGTGAGTATGTGAGAAGTTAATATCTAATTTTTTGCCCTAGTTGGCCTACTGAAATCTTTTACTAGCTAATGGGTCACGGTTGACCATTTTCTTGTAGGATGAGGTGATTGTAAGTGGTCTGGATAGTGAGAGGACTGGTGAATGGTGGTGGTAGAAGAGTTTGATAGCTATGAGGTTTACATTAGCAGACAGGTATCCTACACTACAAGTCACCTGCTTTTTGTTTGAATTGTGCTTGACTGGAAAAAAATATGTAGTGCTTTAAAAATGCAGTGAATTTTCCTAGTCTAGTTTAATAAGATGCTTGGGTCACTTGTTTTGTGGTCCAAGCATAAGGGTTTCTCCAAATTACAACTGCTGGGCTAAACAGCTCTTCTAGTGCTGGATTAATCCCAGTTTGCATGACCTGTCTGGAGATACTGGAAGAATTAGTAGCATAGCGTTAGAAGAGGCAGTAGCATAACCCTTGTGACTGTGCTGTAGAGTCCATGGATGCTCTTGGAACTGCTGCCTGTGCTTTGTTACTGAATCAGGGTACAAAGTGAAGAGCAGCACTGTTATTTTTGTATGCAGAGGATTGAAAAATAACGATTCTGCCCCTAATTTAGGCCATGTTGGACTCATGTTAAATTAAAAACAAAACACTCCCTGACTTTTTTATATTCTTGCTTTTTTCCTCTCATTTTTTTGAGTAATAACGTAGTGTGGACCTCAGGGAACTGACAAGTGGTGGTTTTCTGATGTAGGAGATACGACTTGAAGAATATCTCTGTGTGTCTGACGATAGGAGGTAGCCTCTGTACAGCCCCTTGGTGATGTGCAGTATACTGTTATACATAGTGCCAAAATAAGACAGTAATCCTCTTACACAGGATTGTAAAGCAAGTAGTAATAGAGCACAAGTCAGTGTCATCGGTTCAGAGACTGGCTTTTTGACAAATAGGCTTGTCATTTGTATCCGCTAGATTCTGTAATGTTTCTTTATCTAAGTTCTCTCCCTCTGCAAATGTCAGTGTTTCACAATGTTAGTGACAGCTGCAACCAAGACCTTTCTACTCATCTTTGTAATGGATGCGCAGGCCATGCAGATTGCGAGTTTTATAATGTGCCTCATTTCATAACATGAAAAATTCACACACGGAAAATCTGTAAGATTGGTTGGTTAGTTTGCATAAAACCTTTCAACTGTCTTACGAGACTCCCTGAAAGATCTGAAACAATCAGATCTTACTATCTGCAGGCTGCTCATCTCATTTAGAAAACACAAAGCTGGCTGCTGCGCAGCAGGGCAAGCGTGATAAGCATGTGCTGGGGGAGAGAAGCAATTAGCTCTACAGCACAGTCAGCAGAGAGGGAGGTCTGGAGGTGGTTCATTAATACTGATGCTTTTGTGCTTATGAGGGCCAGAGTCAGGATAGGTTACTGCTGCTCTTGGTCTTGTGATTCTCAAGTTTGGCACCTAATAAACTTTAGATTCAGAAAATCTTTCCAAAAAGTTAATAAATCACAACTAACTGCTGTGCATTCATATTTCCCTTGAAGATAAAGAGGGACACCTGATATTGTGTGGGAGTGGGATGAGATCTGTAAAGCTTTTTAATCTTTAAACAGATAACAAATCCTTTTGGGATTTTTGTACCAAATTTATAGAAGTACTGGGAAATAATGAAAATGCATTCAGCCAGACAACCTGGGCACCTGTAAAGGGCCACCCACATGGCATTTTTGTAGAGATTGCTTGTATTTAGGTAACCCTGCATCACCTCTTTGACTGATAGTTTATCTGTTCAAGCAGCTTTATTCCATTTGGAGAGCAAGCTCCTCTATCCCATTGTGTTTAATACATCGTTGATTGCATTGATTGTCTGTTATTAAATATACTCAGATTTTTTGGGCATTGTGTGATGATTATTGCACATAACTCTATGGTCCGAGGGTTGCCTGTCAAGGTAATTAGCCCATAATTTCTGCAAGGACTAAATCAGAAGTACTAGATTAGATTCCAGACATTTAATGATTATTCATACTGCAAGAAAAAGGTTGAACAAAACCATTTGTGTTTTCCTATTTTGAAGGATTTTTATGTGTATAGCACTTTGCTTCCTTAGTCATCTGGGACTCCACAACTTGGTTGTCCCATGGTAATATCTGACAGTCTTCTAAACAAACATAAGGAGCTGAGTTCTCAATTATGGGTTACTGAATAGCTTTAATAGCATTAAGATGCTATTAATATAGTACACAGGGTTAGTGTTAGCTTGGGTTGGATCTGCAGGCTGTTTTCCCTTATGGCTGTCCCTCTTTTTTTGTCAGCCAGTTGATGTTTTCGTCTTGGTGTGCTGCCTCGGGGGGGGGTCTTCCTCCATACTGCTCCTTCCCCTTAACTGTGGGGGTGTGCTGCTGCCACTTGCCTGGCTCTGGGTGCAAGGATTTTGTACAGTGTGGGTCAGACCTCCTGCTGCTCTGACAGAAAACCGCCTCACCAGCACTGTCAGGGCCAGGTTCATTCCACGGTCACCTTCCTCCCTCAGCTGGCCTGTGGCAGCTGGCTCTTGTGGGAAGAAGGAGGGGGAACAGCTTGCAGACACATGGGTGAAACTGCACATGGCAGCTGAACTGTGGGCTGCCTGCTGTGGTGTCTGAGCAGGGGCAGCTGCAACAAACATCTGAATTTTCTACAATTGAAACTTTCGTCTTCAGACTTACTTGAAAGGAGATGTGTTTAGCTGAGGAGCAGGTATCATCATTTAAACTGTATGCTGCTGTAAGCGTTTGGACTAGATGATCCCTGAGGTCCCTTCCAAGCCACAAACCTGTGAATTGTAGTGTTTTGGTAGTGAAGGCTTTTCCTTAATACATATCTAGGGTTAGGATTTCCTGGTTGAATATTTCTCAGAGAAACAGTTTTTCTGTAGGTTCTTTCCTTCTCTTATTGCAAATATTTGAAATTTCTTTAGTGTAGGTACCATTTATCTATTTATATGCTTCTTACACGTTTGTAAATAGAAATTTGCAAGGTAATATTCTAATTAATGGTAATGTGCTGCTTACATTAAATAGCAGCTAAATATAAGACTCATTTGGTTTTATGCAATATTGGATAAAATAATAAACAAGAAAAAGTGATAAGGAAATGATCCCCCCTGTAACAGACATGCTCCTGTTCGTCCCCTTATAATTCTTCCACGATTGAAACACTGCCTATTTTCTGTGGCTATGTGAAAACTAAAACCTAAAAGAATAACAAAATGCTCTGTTAAACAAAAGAATTTCTTCCTGGACACTTACAAGCGTGCAACTGGAATGTGGGGATGGATTCACAGAAGAGGGTGGGGAAGGTAGTGTCCACGGGCAGTGTGCTAAGTGGGCTGAAGACGTGAGCCTAGAATGATACCTTAGCATTATTTCTCCCATGGAAAAGGAGAAGCCTGCTCTTAGAGTTCTGTGCAGATTGTTTCACATGCCAGACCAGGGACTAACATTTTCACTTGGTTCTTCAGCTGCATTTACTAATAACAAGTAGTAGTAGCTGTGCTGTTTGGGAGCACAGATGGAGCAGCTGTGGTGTGCTTGATGAGGCTTTACACAGTTTTGGGGGTTAGAATTGACTTTTAAACAAAGATGTATCACTCCAGTGTGGCATACTGTGACCTCAGGGATACTACGGGTGATCTGCTTGATCGAGGAGAAAAAGAAACTACTGCAAGAGATACCTCCAAGTTGAATTTACTGTGTGATGTTTGATTTCTGTTCAATGTGTGTGAGTGTTACTGTTAGATACTTCAGAGCAGCTGAAGAGCTTCACCTGGGTAACCTGAAGGTCATCATTGCTCAGGCGTTCTGCAGTGACTTTTTTTATGTTTTCTTGTCTGAGGCTTTTGTGGCTTGTGTGTGTACTGTTGGTGCTGATGCTGGAAGTAGACTGGTAAACCTGTACTTTTTAAATTTTACTATAGACATGCTGTTTAGATTAGGACCAGGAATCTGTGAAATGTAATTATCTGTGCCATGGTGTAAGAGTGTGGGTCTGAGGGTGTTATGTTAATGTATAAATAACATGCGTCATGTTTTTAGTTCAAGGGAATTTGAAAAGCAGAAATACTTTTGTTCTTAAAGCAGATAGGTTGTTGTGGATTATGTTTTTATTTATTCAGTTTACTAGAAGCAAGCATGATTTCCCAGCAATGGAAAATACAGTTATTCTGTTAACAAAGCTACTGCTATAAAGGTTTGACTAAAGCTGACTGAAAGTCATTTATATGTAGCCTTGTGCCACCATTGTTTTCACATCTGTCTGCTACATGTGAAAGCATCTTCTACTGTTGGAGAATAACAGTATACTTAATAATCTGCTAATCTAGTAGTTGTCCTGTCTAATCCTACTCACGGAATGGAGAAAGAAACAGAATGAACAGTCTGCATTTAAAATTTTTGCAGAAAAATAAAGGAGTATTGGCTAATATTCCCCAAAATGCCAACTGAATTACCAAATTACCTAATTAGTGGGAATAACTGGAACTGATTTTAATTTCTTCAGGATATGCAAATCAACAATAACTATTGTGCTTTGAATTACTTGGAAAAATCCCAGTAATATAAACACTTCTCTCTTGGAGAGGCTAACACTGCAAGTTGGTAATTCTTCTATATTTTGTTAACATATTAATGTATCTTACTGTGACTGGAAATGAGCTGCAAATGGACCCCTAGATTGCAGTGCCAATTTATATTTTAAAAAGGAAGACAGATGTAATTATAATGTTACCATTAAGGAGAACCTTTTGTGAGAGTAATTACTTTTTCAAAGCTTCACTTGGTGTTTAAGCAATGCCATTTATTACAACATTTGGTTTCTTCCAAAACTCTGTTCACCTTTTTACTCCATGACTCTGAGATCTCAATTTCTTTTCATCTGATTTTCTTGTGTGTCTGATAATTTGCACCCCTTGATGTTGCTGGTGTAACAGGGCCTTTTCAGGGATCAACAGCAGCTGCTCAGTGCATCTCCATCCTTTTTCATGGGACCATGTCAAGAGCACCAGGTGATTTGTGAATGATTTGTTTCTCCATGAAACACACCCATTAGCTCTTATCACCATAGGGAAGGAAGGGGGTGTTGGGGCGTTTCTCCATGGGCTGGCATGTCTACACGTTTTCTTAATTCATGGTTATTTCTTATTTAATTCCAGTTATTAAATCCTAGGAGTCTTTTAGTGCTGTGATGTTTTTTTTCAGTTTAGTAAATCCAAACCAAAGTCCAGAAGCTTGTGGTGGTCCTGGTATTTGGTTTGGCCTCAGGGCTATAAAGATGTTTCTTCTGCCTTGGTGACCCTAAGGCCATGTAGTCAATGGCGAGGCTTGTCACTGCTTGGGTTACCTGCAAGACTTGTCATTTAGGTAATATCCGTCTAAGACCTGGCTATCAAAGGTCTGGCTAAGCACTTGTTTTCTTCTTGGTGGTTTTACTGCTGCCCTAATTGTGTGTGAAGTTGTGATTAGGCACATTTTGCTGTTTCATCAAAATCAAGAGCTTTTTTGTTGTGGGCAGTGGTGGAGAAGATACAGGAAGCCTGTTATTTTGATAAGGAATCTGTGCTTAAATGGTGTAGGAATTAATTTTGGTGCTGCAGCAAAAAACTCTGCTCTCTCCAGGCAGAATAAGGAGTTGCTATAACTCGCATGTCTTAATCCACGTATGGAGACACAGAGGAGAGACCCCCCACCCAGAAACCAGAACTCAAGGCTTTTCCCAGGCATAAACATTTCAGCATAATTCTAATTCTATGAAAGTGCCCGAATAACGTTTGTTCCTAAGAGAATAAGGAGCAAATTTCAAAACTGGAGATTTTCATGAAATGTTAGTGTTCTGTGGGCACAAATAAACAGCCTCTGTTATTGATAACTGTTACACATGGATGGAAGCATTTCTCAGACTCTTGACCTGTGGTAAATTTTCGATATGATTTCAGAGCTGGCTGTACAGCTCTGCATTTGACTTTTCCAGTGGTTTCCTTTTTTTTTTTTTTTTTTAACTGAGGCTGTTGCAGCTTTCAAGAAAAATAACTTCTTTAGCAACACAGTGAACGTTATTGCAACTAGCAGGGTCATCTACAAATAACTAGAATAATGTGCTTTTGCTAACAGGCAGATTTTCAGTCAGGAGTCATGAACTGAAATTCCTCTTGGTTTGGTTGAAAGATGAAAATGTAAGTGCAATTTATAAAAAAACAAGAAGAAATGCTATTAGGCTTGCCCTTCTTTTTGATCTGTTAGCAAGAGGTCGTCAAAGGAGAAGTGATCATCAACTTTTTCAGTAATTAACCTCTGCCTCCTAGACAGAAACCAGTTTTTTTAAGGAATCATGAGAGAACATGATTGAAATAATTTACACCTTTACTTCTTTGTTCTGTTGTATTGCTGGTGAGACAAAGGAACAGTGAATATTAGAGAAACTGACCAACAGCACTTAACCTTCCCTTTCAGTAGGCACTTGATCTCTCTCCCATTCCTCACAGTTTCTTTTCTAGGCACAAAGGGTGAGGTATTAATGAGGAATGCAGAGGTGTGTTAAATCTGCCTCTGAAAACCAGAAGGTTATGTGTGCTATTACCTGGATAACGCTTGGATCTATAGATGTTAGGTGTCCAGTATACATAGATTTTTTTTAAGGAATTGGTACTTAGGCCTGGTTCTTTCCAGGGTCTGTGGTGGCATACTCCAACTTCTGGTCCTGTGCTTGATAAACGTTATCAGACTGTTTCCTGTTTTTCCTCCAGCTCAGAGAAATCAGAGGACCTTAACTGCAGGTTCCTGTCTGCTTGTGCCGTTAAGACTGCCTGAACATGGTATAAAACCCAGGGCAGATACAAATATTCTGAAGTACTCATCTGGGCTGGGTTCTGCTAGTCTTACAGCTGTGGACATGGGCTTTCTCCCTGCAATGTTAAATTTACTGTATTTAAAGATACTTTAGTCTTTTTCATTTGCTTGTTTGTGATCTACTTGATGAGGTCTGCTTACAGGATGAATTTCAGCTTTTGGGATCTTGAGGGTACAGTCAGTGAGGTAGAAAACCTCAAAGGAGTTAAAATAACCGTGGCTGGATAGCACGGGACAAATGATTCATTTTGATTCTCAAGAAATGTTACCAAATATGAGAAATGCTAGAAATACTACTCAAATCCAGTATGGTTTCCATCTCAAGCACCAAAGCACTGTACACTTCCATCTGCTTCCATCCATAATTTGACTGAAACCGTAGAAAAATCAGTAATTTTCTTATGCAGAAGTTGCTGCCTTTGAAGGTTGACAAAAAGGGCTCTGACAGTTTTAGGTTGCAATACTCCCTGCTTTGAGAAGCATCTTTTATTTTTCATTTAACATGTAAATGACTAATGAAACATTAATTTTATTCATATACGGCTGAACTTCTATTTCCTCAGCCATCATGTATGTAATGGGAGCACTTGGTCCTGCAGCTGGATACTTACTAGGAGGACTTCTCATCGGGTTCTACGTTGATCCTAGGACAACGGTTTATATTGACCAGAGTGATCCCCGATTCATTGGAAACTGGTAAGGATGAAGCATTTTTCACAACTGTGCGTTGAACTGCTGGTAGGTAACCGTGAGAGGTTAGCAAATCCTATCCTTCTAGGACTTTAACCAACTCCTCAAAGGAGGACAAAGCTGGGCAGAGAGAAACTTAATGAGGTACAGCAAGGGTCAGTGTAGAGTCTGGCATCTGAGCAAAAACAACCCCAGGAACCAGTATAGGTTGGGGACTGACCTGTTGGAGAGCAGTGGAGGAGAAAGTGACCTGGGGGTCTTAGTGGACAGCAGGATGACTATGAGCCAGCAATGTGCTCTTGTGGCCAAGAGGGCCAACAGCATTCTGGGGTGGATCAGAAGGGGGGTGGTTAGCAGATGGAGGGAGGTTCTTCTCCCTCTCTGCACTAGTGAGACTGCATCTGAAGTATTATGTCCAGTTCTGGGCCCCTCAGTTGAAGAAGGACGCAGAGTTGCTGCAGGGTGTCCAGCATAGAGCAAGCAGAACACCTCCCTTATGAGGAGAGGTTGAGGGAGCTGGGTCTCTTTAGCTTGAAGAAGGGGAGGTGGAGGGGTGACCTCATTCGTGTCTACAAATATGTGAGGGGTGGATGTCAGGAGGATGGAGCCAGGCTGTTCTCAAGGTCATCTGCTGATAGGACAAGGGGCAATGGTGCAAGCTGGAACAGAGGAGGTTCCATATAAATACCAGAAGGAACTTCTTCCCAGTGAGGGTACTGGAGCACTGGAACAGGCTGCCCAGGGGGGTTGTGGAGTCTCCTTCTCTGGAGACATTCAAGACCTGCCTGCATGTGATCTTGTGTGACTTGGTCTAGGTGATCTTGGTGTGGCAGGGGGATTGGACCAGATGATCTTTCGAGGTCTCTTCTGATCCCTAATAATTCTGTGATTCTGTGAAGGCTTGTGTTTAAGTAGCAGATGATACAAACAATCACATTATTCTGACTTTAGAAACAGGAGACTCCTGGCATTGCTGTAATCATTAGCTGATGTCAGCATCTTTTGAGATATGGCCTCACTGGCGATGTCTTCTAGAGGAAGGAGGTCTTGAGGAGGCTTTTTGTCTTTTCTTAGATAGTTTATAAATCTATCTTGAAGTTTTGGTATGAGCCCAGAAGACTTAGGTTCGTTATCCTGGGAGGAGACCCTCACTGTGCTGTGGAAGAAGAGTGTCTGCTGGTCCAGGTTCTAGATGTTCTGCTGTTCCAAATATTCCCTGGAAGCCTTCCCAAATACTCTCTCAGTGCCCTGACAGTGCCACCAGTACCCCATCACCACAGGTACCATGGCCAAAGAGGATCTGCCGGGCTGGGTTCTGGATGTCCCAGTGACCCCAGTGCCCTAATTATCACCCTAGATGTCACAAAGATCCCCACAGGAGTCCTCTACTGTGTAGGTGTGGGCTGCAGTGTCAGTTCTGATACACTGCAGTCAGACTGTTACCTATTTCTGTTTAGCTTGCAGTGATCTTCCTGACAGTCTGATGTGAAAACTTCTCTCTGTGGAATAGTCTTAAACCTTTGAAGTTGTACTCCTGCTTTATTTGTCTTCCTTAGTATAAGAGCAGTGCTGCACAGGACTGTCTAGCCAAGTTTTCAGCAAAAGAAAGGCAATCCTGAATGCTCAGGTAACCTCTAGCATTAGTGTTCTCATGTACGTGCTGACATATCACACAGGAAAGATTTCTCCTGTGAATGTGCTGTAGAGTGAAAATGTCCTTTGGCTATTTTTGAATAACAGATTTTAAAGCAAAATATGCATTCTTCGCAAAGCTGCGCTTCATGTGGTTTTAAGGACGTGTCAGAACTGGTGATCAGTACTTTTCAAAAGATATCAGGAAAAGGCACATGGTTATGTTTACTGAAGTCAGTGGGGCTACATGAATGTGGGTAAGCTTTTGAGTTGGCCTGCAATGCAAGCACTGCTACGGCTGCCTTTGCCTGTGGATATACCTCTGTAACTGTAAAGGTAAAATAACCAAGGTGGCATGGACACTCCACTCTGCTGCTTCTTGGGCCATTTACAACAAGCTCTGTGCCACAGCAGATAGACAGTCCCTGTTGCTCATTTAAATCTAGCTTGGGTATACGTGATGCATTGTCATGGTCAAATATGTAGGAAAGACTGGGCAGAAGAATTCCTGTCCTTGCTCATGAATTACACGTCTAACTACCCTCACTCAAAAGAGTGAATGGCAGAGGCAAATACCCAGTGCCAACCCCAGCATCTGATGGGAATGTTGTTGTCACAGTGCTCTGCAGTAAAAGCATGAGAAGTCACCTCTACAAACAATTTCTGTGGGCATACTTTGCCAACATCTACTGTGCCAGGCCTTGCAGGCAAGACAGGAAAAAGAGCCTAGTTTGTGCATTCAGAAGATGTTGTTTATGTCCAAAGGTGTAGTGTCACCTTGATGAGTATCTTGGTTGTTTCAGCTTTGCATAAGGGTGCCAGCAAGGGTGGTGCAGATACTACTGAAGCAAGGACAGGAAATCAGCTGTCATAGGATCTCAACATGTGATTGTAGTCAAGGCAGCATGTAAAAGTAAAATTAATGTAAAATTTCCTTTTTCCTTGTGGTGCCTGGCTTTTCCTGAAGGGTGGTCCAGATCCTTGTATTATTCTTTCATTTTTGACTCTCTTAATTTTTTTCTTTCTTATTTCTTAAGAGAAAAACACTGCTCTTTGATCTCTGGTAATACGTTTCAGTCTGTGGTGGCCTCTCTTGAAAGTGCGGTGGTGCTCATAGCATCTGTGCCTCATTCTCTTTTCTTTTTCTGAAGCTTTATCTACCCAGGAGAATGACTCTTACTGTGTGAGGACTAGTCCTTTGTCCCTTACACCCTTTGTCACTTACACCCTGGTTGCAGAGAGCTCTGAAAGTGTGAACTTCCATTCTAATGACATCGGGTTTCTGGGACTGTGACATTTTGTCCTTGGAAGTGCTGTGTAGCCAAGTTTATTTTTATTTATGTAATCTAACAATTTGAAATACAAGAGTAGTCTAGCACTTATTTCAGCTGACAAGGTTTTTAAAAGTAGGATGCAGTTCAGTTAAGTTAATGAGCAGTCATATTTGAGACTTCTCACCCCTGTCTCTTTTGAAGTGAATTACCATCTTTGATTCCCATCTTTCTTGTGTCTGTAAGGTTTCTTGTATCACAGGGACCCTGTGAAAACATTCCATTACTGAAGGAGATAACGATTACTGTCATGGGCTGAGACAAAATAGGGAGTATAGGAACTGATAATATTGCAACAAAAATTGCAGTAAAGCCTGTTTTTTACTTAAGCTGCCCCATTCTTTGAGGTGTATTGCATATGCGCAGGAGACGTCACTTGGCTTATTGCATGAAACTTGGTAAACAAAGTTAGGGGTTATTTCTCAGGGTTTTTTCTGATCTGATTCTCCCTTGAGTTTCACAGAACTTGGACTTACACTCCCGGGATTTGCACACCTGGGCAGGTGCTCTGGGCAAGTTACAGGCCAGCTGTCTGTGCCAGCCCATTGAATGTTTGAAGTGGCTTTTTATTCAGATGTGGTAACTGTAGGGGTATCTGTTAGAAATCATCCATCACAGCGTGTTTGGGAACTGTCGTGCCTTATAGATCTCATTAGTTGTGGAGTACCCTTGGTGGCCTGTCAGGTGCTTTGGATCAGGTTTTCTTTTGCTGACACTTTTCTGAGTGTTTGCCTAGTTGTGAATCTTTATACTCGGATCTTCCCATCAGGTCTTTCATCAGCATTCCACACAAGAAGTTTAAAGAAATTACTCCAGCACTGTCTGGTCCTTCCTTACCTTAACTGCTTTTATTTGAGGTCCTAGAGCTTATTGTAGCTGCCTTTGAGGTATTTCTCTGCATATTTTCTTTGACTTTAGAAGACAGAAAATGAAGGGCTTTTTAATTAATACAGATCTTGTTCTGACCTCTCATTTCCCATCGTAGGTGTCATTAGTTTTGATACTGTCTTTTGTCTGTTTCCAGTTCTTTGATACTTCTACAGGAAGATGTGAAGTGTAGATGGTACAGATAATTGCACCCAGTGCTGCATTTGCGACATCTCTGGCACTCGGCATGCTGCAGTAAAGGTCCCTTTGGGTGTGAGTTTCATCTCGTACCACGTTACAGGCCCCTCTCTCCTTCACCGTTACCCACTGAGTGGGTGGCTTAGGATTTCTGCATATTACTGCCACAGATCCTTTCTTTGATCAGTGCCTATTCAGCTTCTGCTTTTGAGTTCCTGAAAGGGAGGATACTGTATTTTTATACAGTGTACTCATTTATTCTTATGTGATAGTGCTGACTGATCCTCCTAAAAGTCAGGTTCTTTAATCCATGTATGTTATCAGATGAAATGAGTGGAGGATTTTCTGTTTACATAATGTCAAAACTTACAGTCACTCAGGTCTACCTCACAGAAGCTTTCTGTACCATCTTTCTAACACGGGCTGTTTGCTTGGTGTTTGCACAGCCAGTTACCACACAAACCATTACACATTTGCCTTCAGCTCAAAATGCAGTTTGCAATAACTCTGCCATACAAATATGGGGCCACGTGTTTTCTGTTCCTTGTGCAAGTAATCCTGTCTACTCAATGCTTTCAAATGTTTATGTAGGAAAAAGGTTTTTCACTGAAAGAGTGATCAGATATTGGAACAGGCTGCCCACGGAGCTGGTTGGGTCACTGTCTCTGGAGGTGTTCAGGGTTAGGCTGGATGAAGTGCTGAGTGGAATGATTTAGCTGTCAGGTGTTTAGGGTTACTTGGTTGGTTTTAGGTTGGACTGGATGATCTTTAAGGTCTTTTCCAGGCTCACCATTACTGTGATACTGTATGAAATAATTAAATAATTATAATTAGTAGCTTCCTCTTGTGTCATCTTTTTTTTTTAAGTGTAAAGGATGTACAGAAATGATAAATTTGCTCTGTAAATGGTTATTCAAAAGCAAAGAACTCCAGTTGTTCGCTGTCCTGGTTTGATACTGTGCTAATGTGAGTGGCCTCACTGAAACTTGTAACTGTAGCTTGGTGTGGTGGGTTGACCTTGTCTGCCCACTAGGTGCCCACCCAGCTGCTCTCTCTCTCTCTCTTCAGCAAGACAGGAGGAGAAAATATGATGAAAAGCCTGCTAGTTGAGGTAAGGACACGGACAACACTCACCAGTTACCATCATGGGCAAAACATGTTTGATTTAGAGGAATAATGTACTGCCAATTAACAGGAGAGTAGGATAGTAGGGATTAAAACCAAAACTACCAATGGTTTTCACTCAACTTCTCTCTTCTTCCAAAGTTAAATTTTGCTTCTCACTTCTATGTCTTCCCCACCAAGTAGTGCAGGGGGACATGAAATTGGGATTGCAACCATGTCATAAACACTTCATCTCTGTCACTTCTCCCTCCTCATCCTCTTCCCCTGCTTTGGAGTGTGGTCTCTCCCATTGGAGTCAGTCTTTTGTTAACTACTCCAGCACAGTTCCTTTGTATGTGGGGCAGTTCTTTAGGAGCAGACTTTTCCACTGTGGTTCCCCTATGGGTCACAGGTCCTGCCAGAAAACCTACTCCTGTGTGGGTTCCTCTCCACAGGTCACAGTTTCTGTCTGCTTATTCATGGGCTCTCTGTGAGCTTCAGGGTAGAAATAGAGAGAGGGAGAGGAGAGGGAATTGTTTATGAAGGGCTATTTCAAGTTGTGGTCACAGAACATAGCTGCAGAGCATCATTGCTGGCACAAACTGCAACACTTCCATTGTTCACAGTCAGGCTTTGGGAGTTCCTCATTGGGAAGGTAGAGAGTGCTGGACAGTCAGGGCAACGAGATGCAGATATGGGTAAGTAGAACAGGTTTAGCCATGATATGTCTGTCTGAACATTTTGTCTTCTTGTGTCAGGGATCATATTTGTCATGTACTCCAAAGGACTGCATACTGCTTTACAGGGAGTCATCCAAGAAAGGCAAAGTAAAAAGTACTTCTCGATATTTGGTACTGAGTAATTATCAAAGGTGAACATTTAGGGGAACTAAAAGTGGACACTATTTAATAATGTTTGGTGTGGTCTGGACATGGACCTTTATCAGCAGAGAAGCCAACAAAAACATCTTCTAATGAAGGGATTTGGTGCATTGAAGGGTATCCCTCATTCTAGTCCTTCACTTTTTAAAGTAATTGTTCCCTATTTTGAAAAGATATCTTTTCAGCCAGTACAGTCTGTAATAAACACTGTGCTTTTTTTATAATCTCATGCCACACATTGGCTTTCCTTTCTGTTCCTGTCTTCTGGCATTAGGTGGAGTGGATTTCTCCTTTGTGCCATTGCAATGCTCCTTGTGATATTTCCCATGTTTACCTTCCCGAAAAAGCTCCCTCCTCGACACAAAAAAAAGAAAAAGAAAAAGAAGATGAATTCTGATGATGTTTCAAGTGATGATGAAGTGATGAAAGAGAAAACAAATGGCAAAATACAAGCAGACAGTGCCGTTTCTGCCTCTATGGGATTTGGAAAGAATGTTAAAGGTGAAGTTTGTTTTTAATTTTTAAATGATTTACATTTGTATACAGAGTAGTCTAGGGTTGTATAGCTGAAGGCAGAATTCAGACATCCTGTATTTAATATTTAGTTTTGCTGTTGTGATTTTAGTAGACCGTCATACTCTGGAATTACAACATGTAGTGCTGAGACAGCCTTTTACTTGAATTACTGAAATATCTAACGTGCAACTGTAACAAACAGGTAGCCTGTTCCCTTTATTTGTAGGTCCTCTGTTACCAGACACATTGGCTTTAAACTGTTCTTGATAGAATGGAGTGCTCCTCTAAAAAACCTAAACTAATGAAAACTTGTGGTGTGTGAGTTCTGTTACATTCATGTGTTGGATAAGTTAACTGAGGAAGGTTATTTGTTTCATATGCCTTTCTTGGCTATTTTGTATTGCAAGCTGCTTATTTTCAGAAGGCAAGGATGATGAAACTTCTGCTATTTTTGAAACAAGAAGAGATCAAAAGATTGACAACCAGTAGAGATTTCATGTCATTCAAGAAGAAATCCTATTGCGCTAAAATGTGTAATTCTAAGTAATAGTTGCCCATGTGCATATGGATTTGTTCTGCACGGCCTTTACATCCATATTCTTGGTACTTAAGTTATTGTTAACTTTCTGAGGGGCCATGAAGATGATCAGAGAACGCTTCTATGGGGATAGGCTGAGAAAATGGGGGTTGTTCAGCCTGGAAAAAACAAGGCTTTGGGGAGACCTTACTGTGGCCCTCCAGTAGCCAGTAGGCAACAGGAAAGGTGGGGAGATTTTTTTTTTTACAAGGAGATGTAGTGATCTGAGAAGGGGTAATGGGTTTAAATGGAAAGAGGGTACATTTGGGTTAGATAATAGAAAAAAAATAATGGGAGGCTGGCAAGGCACTGAATCAGGTTGCCCAGAGAGGTTGTGGGTGCCCTGTCCCTGGAAGTGTTGAAGGCTGGTTTGGACTGGGCTTTAAGCAACCTGGTCTAGTAGAAGATGCCCCTGCCATTGACGTGGAGGTTGGAACTAGATGATATTTATAATTCCTTCCAGTCCAAACCTTTCTATGATTTCATGATGTCAGTGAAAAGCAGCATTGCATTCCCCATGTCAGAAAGACACTGAACAGATCAAGGCAATACAGAAAAAAGTGTTCTGCTGTAAGCTGGTAACAGTAACATTAGGTGTCATTTACCCTAGCGAAGAGGGCCTGCAGGAGGAATGCGCTATCATTTAATTATTTTTCAAGTTTAAGTGGGGCTTTATGGAATGAGATCACCCCCTGAGCTTCTCAGTGGAGTTAATTTCATTTATAATTGGAAGGAGAGAAGAATCATGGGTGTCATAAGTAATTTGGCATTGCATCTCCTGAGGTGTAATGCACATTTAATACTTCCCATTGAATTTCAGGGTTTTGTCTTTATAGCACAATGGGCAAACTCCACTCAGGCAGTAGCTGGGAGATTGATGATTTAGTAGGTGCATCCAAACACCAAAGCAAAACGTCTGGTAGCCCTGTAGTTCTTTGGCTTTAGATCAAAAATTCTAACCCAAACATTGTCCTGAAGCTCAGTTTATATTGGAAGAACTAAACATTGCCAGGTATGATGCTTGGACCAGGCAATGGATTTAGCAAAGGTCTTGTACTCAGCCCTTGGCCAAGGACTTCTGGTTCATTTCTACAAAGCACTTTAGTTCATCAACTAAAATATGTATCTGATGCTCAGTTGTCTTCAAGTTACTCTTACGTTTTCTTTCACACGTTTTTCCCATGGGTGAGCACCTGCCACCAAATAGCTCGCTTTCCAAGCAGGAGCAGTCCTTTGCACTCCCTCTTGCCAGCCCTGTGAGTAGGGAGTCAGGAATCAGAAGCAGGGTCATAACTGCAAGCTCCACTCAATCCTGCAGCTTCTTCCTGGGAAGATCCTGCTGCAGCTGCCGCACTGCAGCCCTGTGGCACCCATTTTCTTAAACTGCATCATTATCCCTATGAGAGACCTTGCAGCAGCTGGGTGATAGTATCTCAGCTCTTGATCTTTTGTTTCTTTTGGCATCTAAGCTCCCATCAGCTAACCCAGCCCAAAGTGAGACACAGCCAAAGCTGGTGAGGTTTGAGGGCTGATGTTTGATGGTAGCATAGATTTATCTTTTTTTTTTTCTCTTCTGTTTCCACTAGAAAATGAGATAAATTCTGATCATCTGTATTTTAAACACGCATATTTTAAACATGCTGGTACAGCTTTATCTTTGTATTTGCTGCTGCACTTTCTGAAGCGGCGCAGTTGCATTGCAGTTTCCATATATTCCTATTGATGGTGTATTGCCTCATACTCCTGATATATATTTTCTTTCTATTTTTCTCTTGAAAACAGTGCTGCATTTGAAAAAATGTGGGTGAAAAAAACCTGAAGGTTCAAATATATGAGTGCTTCATAGTATGATTTATTCTTATTTCCACTGAATTTTGTACTTAACATTGAGCGTGTTCATATTGGCAGCAAGAAAGCATTTGGCTACATGACAGTTATAAACGCTGTACTCAGAATGAAGACAGTTTAACTTCTGATGGTGGGCATAAGCTAAGTCTGGAAGCAGTCATACAGCTGAGGTGCTGATGTGCAGTTTGACACTTTTACATGACAGTCTGAAAAAATTCTGCTTACCTTTATATAGGTAACCTACTGGAGCCAGTGCAGAAAGTGAGGCAGATTTCTGACTCGGCAACTTTTAACATCAATGCAGTTTTCACTCGGGAGTTCTTACTCAGCATGTGTTTCTAATGGGCTGTCTTGTCACTGAGTTCGATGGACTTTGATTCAAGCAGCGTCCAATTCCTGAGTGAAGTGAAAGGCAAATAAAAAACCCCCACAGGTTAGACACAGTACTTGAACAGACAATCTCATTGTGATAGAAGCACCTAGGAGAAAAGTAACGTTTAAAATGACACCATGTCATCTGAAAACATTGTCTTCAGTAGAGTTATCATTTTGTGGCGATAATTTGACATAACAACAGGACTGAATTAGAAGTATTTTAAGTGTTTCTTTTAACTACAATGCTGAATTTCATGGGGGTTTAATACTGGATTTGAGGATGGTTGCAACATGTGCAAAAACATTTCCATTGAAGTTAACATGCTCTAATTTTTAATTGTTTTATCTCTTCAGAGAATATTAAAAGAGTTGTATGTAGTGTTCATTGAGATTCATTGGTGGGTATTTCTTTTGTATCCTTTGTCTGCATCTGTTGTAAATACTTTTAAACAATCTAATATGCAATTTAAAGGTTCCCTTTTCAAATTATAGTATTGTCCCAGCTTTCCAAACATGGTCCTTGAAGCAGTGTTACTTGGGGAGTGTGTGATCTGTATTCATCCTGGGGAGTGCAAAGCTCAGTACTGTTGGTTCACCAGTGTGAAATATGTTATCTCATAGAAGATTACAAAATAAGACACCTAAATAATTCCAGAATGGCTCCATCTTATTGCTGTCTTTCTTTCCTTTATAGCAGTGCTGCACAGACTCTTTTTCTTTGGTTGGTTTTAGAATGATCTCAGGGGTTTTTTTTTAAAAGGGTGGCTCTGGCCCTGGAGCAATGCAGTGAGATAGAGTAAGAGCGGAGAGCAAAGACTGACTGCGCTTCTGCTTAGCAGGTGGAGTCAGATGTTAGAAAGCAGTTAGTGCCAGTCCATCCCAAAGAAAATCAGCTTGTTCTGATTGCTTTTGTTTCCTTCTATTTATTTATAAAATTTGTTTGTCATTTTTGTCATTTTATAGAGCTTCCAAGAGCAGCTGTCAGGATCTTAAGCAACATGACATTCCTTTTTGTGAGTTTGTCATACACAGCTGAGAGTGCCATTGTCACAGCTTTTATAACCTTCATTCCCAAGTTCATCGAGTCACAGTTTGGCATCCCAGCTTCCAATGCCAGCATCTACACTGGTAAGGCATTGCCGCATTGTGTAACCTTGCAAGGATTGGCGTTCTTTGAGTTAAGAAATGGATCAGTGCAGGAATGCACCAAAAAAGTGCTTGGCAGAACATGTAATTGGATCCAGCTTTGTGTGTTTGCTTAGATATTGAGGCTGGGGTTTGTGTGCTGTGTGTTTAGTAAGAGGTGAGCCTGTTTATATTGTTAAAGTGCTGGGCTTTTTTACATAAGCTTAAGCAGACATTTTTTTAAAAGTGTTAATGTCTTTATGAGGAGGACAAAGCAACAAAAACAAGCTAGATCACCCCCAGGCATTATTGCCATTTGTGTGCCTTAAGGGATCTTGTAAAGCTGTTCTTATTTTCTGTGAATTTTACTAACTCTTTGATATTTAAAGTGTGCTTATCTTTCGTTTTTTCCAGTGATCACTTCTTTATCCGTCTCATCCTTCAGTTATCTTGCCTCTCCAGGGAGGTGATTTTCTCCTTATGTATTATCACTGAGTGTGCAATGCTCTAGTCTTAGTCTAGTCAGGAGGGCTCTCTATCTAGGTCTGTCATTCCATGTCTGAGACCCCTCTTTTGCAAGAGTGGCAGTTTCCCTGATGCTGCAGCGCTGTGTACCCAAGTCCAACTTCTATCAGAGCTATAAAGCAAAAGATTTTAAGCTTTGTACTGCTGTGAAAGGGAGAGATAGGAACATTCCTAAGGAGAAGGGCCAAAACGTTGTGCAGAATTTGGGTTCATGTCAAAAATTTGTAGAATCATTTAGTTGGAAAATACCTTTATGATCATAGAGTCCAACCATTAACTTACAAAGCACCTGTGTCTTTATAGCAACTTTTTGACTTCTCCATAGAGCTTCCTGTGTAGAATAGCTGCTAATTGCTAGGCAGGTTAGTTCTTTGCGCCCCCATACTTCTAGTATTGTGCCTGAGGAGTGGTGTAGTGGAGAGTGAGTTGTGAGAACAGGAGTGAGAACTATGTTTGACTCTGACCAGGGGCATCAGTCAGGGAAAAGACAAAAGCAGCAGAAAAAAGAGGAAGGACAGAGGTCTCACATTGGAATCACTTGTCAACTGCAGTGGCTGGGAGACACCTGAGGGGTCTTTCTAGTGTAAAGGAGAAATGTCAGAGAAGCACCCTGTAGTGACTTATGTTTGAGAGTTTGCTGGGTCAAAGTTTTCTTCAGGGCATGAAATCTGTGTTCTGTATATAAGAAGGAAATATTGATTGATGTGACTGTGATTCTGTCTGAAGCTTAGGATTGCTGTACATGCATGGGAGGCTTGCTGAAACAAGTGTTGATGGGATTGCTGTTCTGTAGCTTGCTTTGTCCTCAGGATAAACCAAAAGAATTCTTGCCAGAGAAATATTCAGAGCTAAGTACATCAAAAGAGTTAAAAATAATGTATCCCTGTCCAGGGTGTGAAGCAATTAACGCCTGTTGCTAACCTTGATATAAATTACTTGTTAAGGACTGTTATAATGAACCAGAAAAAAGGCTAAACAGCTCAGGCTGAATGTGAGACATGGGCAATCACAACCATAGCTCCTAAACTTAGTGCTGAACTCAGCAGTTCCTATTAATTTTATAAATTCTTATTGTAGGAAAAACAGGAAAAGGAAACACGGAGATTCTGTATTAGATTGCTACTGGCTAATCTAGGAAAAGACATGTCTGGTTTACAAACCTCAGATTAGCAAAAGCAGGACTGAAGTATTATTTATATTGCTACGTCTGTGCTTTTTAGGTATGTTACCCACTGAGCGCACACGCTTGATCAGTCCCTTCATGTGATTGATGTAAAATTTTTATTGGTCATTTTCCATCTCATTGCTTTAGCAGAATTTCCTTTAAGTCTCAGTTTCTTTCTGTATTGAAACAAACCTGGAATTAATCATCAGCAAAAAAACCCTGTGTCGTGAATTTGTGCAGCTTTTGCTGCAGTCTTGTCTTGCTGGGACTTTTGTTTTCCATGTGTAGAACAGGTGGGTTTCTTAAGGGTTTCTTAAGTCAAAAAGCAAAAAACAAAACCTAAACCCTTCCATTTCAGGCTACATGTAGATCAAATCCAGGTTAAAATTTTAAGTGCTTTGCTAGCAGATTTACTTAGGAAAGAGAATGTTACAATTCAAATGATCTGTACTTGACAGCACTGCACACCGTGTATTATAAAGCACTGTTCTGATAGCTTTGGCTACAAGGATTACAAATGCATTGGGATTTGCCTTGAGTTTTAGAAGAAGTATAACATTGCTGTTACAGAATTGGTTTGAAAATCTGCAGTGTTCCCTTTGGAAGTGTAGCCCACTTAGCAGCTGTTGCAGTTTTCTGTTACCACACTGTTAGTGGCTGTTAAGATCATCTTTTGCCACTGTGGAAAGCCTCAAGTGCTGCAGCATCCTGACAAGAGCAAAAAGGACAAAGCTTGAAAATTGCTGACTGAAAGCTGATACTGCCTTGGAGCACTGAACCTAGGAGTTTATTTAGCAGACACAGAAT
Source organism: Upupa epops (assembly GCA_013397515.1). Lineage (NCBI taxonomy): Eukaryota > Metazoa > Chordata > Aves > Bucerotiformes > Upupidae > Upupa > Upupa epops. The sequence goes on from VZRI01006966.1 coordinate 41,996, forward strand.
TCCTGTAAGCCAAACTGTCATTATAAAATGAAGGAGAGTGCAGTGCAACAGCTTAGTATCAAATATTCAGCTTTATTTCTATAAATGCCTTTGAAAAAGGAGAGTGCATGTCATGGTTAGATGTACCAGCTTTGCTTTGCCCTGAATGCTTGTCTGGAAGGGCACTGTAGCAGTAGTGTTTCTCTGACAGTATATCACTTCTGATTTCATATCCCCTGTGGAAAGAGAGGGACTTTAGAACTATGTACATGGGGCAAAGGAACCTATCAGACTTCCTGACCTGTAGGAAGGAATGCTTTCACCACAAACAGTGAAAACGTCTGCCCTTGCTGTTTCTTCCACAAATTTTCCATCCCTAACAACATTTGCATGGAGAAATTGGTCTTTACATTTCTTCTCTTGCAGGCTTTCCTTTCCCTTTCTGTCCTCTGAATGAGAGTGAGCCTTGGAAGGCAATTTGCTCATGTTCTTCTCATGTTTAATTTTCTGTTTTCCATGGTGTGGCAGAGGATGGGGAAAAGCAGCGATATAGTATAACTTCACTAATGAAAGAATTGCTAACCTAATGCCTTGCCAGGATACTTATGTTTGACAGGGTACTGGATGTAGACATACAGAGTCTTGCTTCAGTGAAAGGCTGTTTTTTCCTGTATCCGTGTCTTCAAGAGACTAAGGAACAGAAGGTGCATTCAGGTCCAGATGTTAAGAACTCGAAGCTACAAGGTGAAAGGAAGAAGAGTATACTCAGGTTAATTTGTGGTCAGTAAGCTCTTACCTTGGTCTGTATCCTCACTTCATATAACTTGATGTAGCTCTGGATTTGAGCCATAGTGTTTGCATCAGGAGAAGTGTGCACCTTGCATCAGCAGGTCGAGGGAGGTGATTCTCCCCCTCTACTTCACTCTGGTGAGACCCCACCTGGAGTACTGCGTCCAGTTCTGGAGCCCTTGTTACAAAAAGGATGTGGACATGCTGGAGTGAGTCCAGAGGAGGGCCATGAGGATGATCAGAGGGCTGAAGCACCTCTCCTGTGAGGCCAGACTGAGAGAGTTGGGGCTGTTCAGTCTGGAGAAGGCGAGGCTCCAAGGTGACCTTATTGTGGCTTCCAGGATCTGCTACAAAAAAGCTGGGGAGGGGCCTTTTAGGATCTCAGGTAG
>VZRI01006966.1:52325-78579 GCA_013397515.1 Upupa epops
GGAGCATTGGAACGGGCTGCCCAGGGGGGTTGTGGAGTCTCCTTCTCTGGAGACATTCAAGACCCACCTGGACGTGTTTCTATGTGACTTGGTCCAGGTAATCCTGCTCTGGCAGGGGGATTGGACTGGATGATCTTTTGAGGTCCCTTCCGATCCCTAATGATACTATGCTTCTATGTTGTTTTAGTCATGTACATAATCTGGAGTTAATGCAGTCTTTCTCTGGCAATCACCTCTCAGTTCCAGAGTTAATGAATAGGGTGTTTTCCCCCCCTGAACAGCAGGATATCTGTGCTTGCTTTACTAGCATGTTCCTGTTCCTTTCTTCAGCCCTACTCTTGCCATGGCCCACAGGAATCTGACTGGGAGCTGTAATGTGAACTGTGGATGTAGGATTCATGAGTACGAGCCTGTCTGTGGGTCAGATGGAATAACGTATTTTAATCCTTGCCTAGCTGGCTGCATCAACGGTGGAAACCACAGCACAGGGGTAAGTGCTTCACCCACCCACATACAACCCATGGGTAGCCCCTTAGTACTGGTGCAGAATGAAGATTGCTCTGTTGCTAGCTCAAGCATCGCCCTTTTAGGCTTCAGAAAAGTTGCTCTGACGTGTGAATCTTTCCATGTTTTGAAAGGCTGGTAATGCTATTGCATGGTCTTAACTCTCTTCCGGTTACGAGTATGAAGTGTGTCCTCCAGCAGAGTGAGTGCAAAGTGACACTTGGTAGGGAGGGCTGGTGTTTCCAGACTCTGAAATCCCTAGCAGCAACGGTCTGTGCATTCTTGCAGGATTTGGAGAGATGGCCTTGCATCAACATCATCTAATCCAGCTTTCTACTAGCATGCACAGCCATGTTATGTCTTTCCACCAGTTTATCCGTGCTTCTCCTAAGAGCAGTTTTGGGTTCTTTTGGTTCCCTCTCTGAATGGAAGGAAGATGTCTCACCATGTCTTGGCACAATGTCTTTCTTTCATGGGTTTTTCATGTGGAAATGCTCTGTTTTGCTCTCCCCAGGTAAGAAATTACACAGAATGTGCCTGTGTCCAGAGTCGGCAGGTGATCACTCCACCGACAGTGGGCCAGCGCAGTCAGCTCCGGCTGGTTATTGTCAAAACCTACTTGAACGAGAATGGCTATGCTGTTTCTGGGAAGTGTGATCGAACCTGCAACACGCTTATCCCATTCCTGATATTCCTCTTCATTGTTACCCTCATAACAGCATGTGCCCAGCCGTCAGCAATCATAGTGACACTCAGGTGAGAACTCGGGGAGTTTCAGGTATTTTTTGCTGTGACCACTGTCACAGGTGCCTGTGTCAGAAGAGGCTGGGGCAATGCAGTCAGACTCCCTCAAACTTACGTGTCCTTAAAAGTGAGCAGAATAGGGCTGACGTGGATAGGGTGGGGCTTACTTGTATTTAGAATATGTAAGATGAAATGCCCAGCAAGCTCCAGGCTCTATAAAGAGAGAACAAGTGAAAGACTTGTGTAAGAAAATGGTTAGCCCTGAAGAAATATTCCGCCTTCCTAGAGCAAGGGTTTGGGTAGTGAGTGCAAATGGAAAAGAGTCGGCATTTAAAATTGCCTTTTTCTCTTTCCTGCTTCCGAGTCTTCCCTTTGTATCCCTGAGTATTTTGAACTTGTAACATAGTAGTGGGGTTGTCACCATGGCCATTTTAGGGTGGACAACAACACAGGATTTGTGGGAAAGGTAGGGGCATTCCTTTGTACCTCTGAAAAACAGTGCTCAGGATTTTGGAGTGGTTTTCCCTTGTCTGACATCTGGTCTGAGAAACATCACTTTAAAACACAGTGTCTGTAAATGCTCTTCAGACTAACTTTTAAACACAACAGAGCTGAAAGACAATATGGTACTGCTAAAATAATGTGTATAATATATGGTGGTGTTATGAAGTGGAGGAGTAAGAATCAGAGGAAAAGGAGATCGTTATTTACTAGGGGTTACAAAGCACGCTCGATACCTAGAATAGTAAACCACCGAGAGAAGCCCTAATCTTCACATTTAATTAATGGGTTTGGATGAAATTCTTCAGGCCACACCCAGGGAAAGGAAGGTGTAGAGGCACCGCTGAGATTTTCATTGAGTAGGGACAGGAGGTGTTGGGCCTGTTTTTTCCTAGCAGTGAGCGTTAACAGTATTAGAAGTTAAGTGGAAGAAATGTAGACTAATTTTTTGTAGCTCAGAAAAAAGCCAGGAGGTAGAGCCAGAAGACAGCACAGTGATTATCTGTGGTGACTCTTTCTTCAGAGGAGTATTCTTTTTTCCGGCTAGGTCTGTGGAAGATGGGGAGCGGCCCTTTGCACTAGGAATGCAGTTTGTCTTACTGAGAACTCTTGGTAAGTTATAGCGTTGTTCAGCGTTTCCATGAAGGCTTATCCTGTGTGGCTGACACAGAGCTGCCACAACAGTTCTGGAATCCTGTACAGCTGCAGCTAACGGCCTGACTAACTGTACTGGGAACCTGACGTTAACAGCTCCTGAAAATGTTGTAGCTAACAATGTGTTTCACTTTCTTTATGTTACTGACTTTCTGTTCCAGGAAGAGATACCTCTATGGTTTCAAATTTTAAAGGTACTAGATATATTTTATGGGGAGCTCTTCCTCAGAAGCAGATTTCCAGTAGGGTTTTGCAGTTCTAAAGCAAGAAGCCACTGTTCATAGTATCTGATGCGACGCGTCTCAGAGCCAGCAGGGTACATGGCAAAAGTCTTTCTTTTACAGAGTACTTTACTTCAAGCTTTTGAACTTCTGAACCGCTGCCTATAGAGAATGCTCCAGGTTTGACAGCTATGAGACACAGGACTAGAGCAAGCAAAGACTGTTCTGAGAGAACAAGAGGAAAAGCCCATAGCTGGATCTGAGATTTCCTTTGCGGGAGGCTATTTTTGATTTCTCTTCTGTGTGTTGTATTTCTGGAGAAAGCAGGAGCATTCAGTGGGCTGGCTGCGTTTTTAGCAGCTGTAGAAGCTAAAGGCTAGTTCTGAGCAAGATCTGTTCAAAAGAAAATGTATGATTTTAGTGATCTCACCACTACCGTCCATCTGTGGGAGGAGACACAATGCCTGGGGTATGCTGTGGGCCACCTGACCGGGAACACCAAGTGGATGAGGCCCGTTATAGGCAGATAGGACTGGCTTCACATTCACAAGCCCTCATGGAGGACTTCAACCATCCTGATGTCTGTTGAAAGAATGATACAGCAGGGCATAAACAATGCAGGAGATTCCTGGAGTGCATTGATGATAACTTCCTCCTCCAAGCAGAGGACCGATGAGAAATTATGCTGCACTTTGTCCTCATCAGCAAGGAGGGACTGGTGGGAAATGGGAGACTCAAGGACAACTGCGTTTGCAGTGATCATGAGAGGCAGAGTTCATGGTCCTTAGGGCAGTGAGGAGGCTACCCAGCAAGTTTGCTATCCTGGACTTGAGAAGAGCAGGCTTTGGGCTCTTAAGGGACCCACTGTGCATTGGGATAGAGGCCTGGAGGCATTGGAAGCCCAAGAAAGCTGGTTAACATTCAAAGGCCATCTCCTCCAAGGCCAGGAGCACTGCATCCCTATAGGAAGAAAGTTGGGCAAAAATGCCATGAGGCCTGTGTGGATGAGCAAGGAACTTCTGGACATGCAGAAAAGAAGGAAGCCTACAGAAGACGGAAGTGAGGACAGGTGGTGTGGGAGGAGTATAGAGACATTGCACAGGCAGGGATAGTGTTAGGGAAGTGAAAGCCCAGGCAGAATTAAACCTGGCCAGGGACAGTAAGGGAAACAAGGAGTTTTTACAGGTGAATCAATGAGAAAAACAAACTAGTAAAAATGTGCACCCACTCCCCATGGAAATGGGTGACTGGTAAGCTGGGATATGGAGAAGGCTGACAGGAACTCAAACCATGCCATCCAGACGTGGAGGTTAAGCGTTGGGACTGCCATAAGGAAGGACCACCTGTGGCAGGGGCAGAGCAGGTTTTTGGCCTTATAAAGAACCTGGAGGTTCACAAGTACATGGAGTCTGATGAAATGCACCCATGAGCTGTGAGGGAACTGGTGGATGTAGTTGCTAAGACATTATCCATCATAATTGAGAAGTCGTGGCAGTCCAGTGAAGTTTCTGCCAACTGAAAAAGGGAAAACATAACTGGATTTTTAAATAGGGGAAAAAAATTGACCCAGGGAACTACAGGCCAGTCAGTCTCACCTCTGTGCCTGGCGAGATCATGGAACAGATCCTTCTGGAAACTGTGCTGAGGCACCCGGAAAATAAGGAGGTGACTGGTGACAGCCAACATGGCTTCACTAGAGGCAGATCATGCCTGACAAACCTGGTGGCCTTCGACCACAGGGTCACAGTGTTGGGGGATAAGGGTAGAGCAGCGCTAGCCTTTCCTTTGGTGGATGTGTAGTTCAAGAAGAGCTGTCTAGGGTTGGCAGATTAAAGCAGAACTTTCCTGTGAGGGATTAAGATCTGCTGACCACTTTTTGATGTTCAGCATTTCATGTGGAGCCAGTGGAGGAGAAAGCTCGGAAATATTAAGCATCTACTGTTTGGCTACGTCATGTAGTTCCTTTAGTAGTTCTCCGCTGTAGGCTAACACTCATTTCTGTTGCTATTTTTATTTCAGCTTACATTCCCACACCAATTTATTTTGGGGCTGTTATTGACACCACGTGCATGCTCTGGCAACAGGAGTGCGGCGTACAAGGATCTTGCTGGGAATACGATGTCACCTCGTTTCGTTTTGTCTACTTTGGGCTGGCAGCCGCTCTCAAGTTCGTGGGATTCTTCTTTATTTTTCTGGCCTGGTATTCCATTAAGTGTAAGGAAGAGCAACTGCAGAGGCGGAGGTGGAGGGCTTCACCGGTGAACACTGTGAGTGAGATGGTTGGCCAAGCTGGACCCCAACAAAACCATGCACGAATTAGATCCTGCCCTACCTTCAGTTCCCGAGGAGATGTCAGTGTGGCACAAGGAATGAACTGCATAGCACAGGCATACCCTGGCCCTTTTTCAGAAGCAATAAATTCCTCAAATGAAAATGCATTGGAAGAAGTCACTGCTGAGATCTAGAGCCCTGGCTTGGTACCGTCATATTTAGTTTCGTTGGCTGACTTGGTTACGGCGCCTTGTAAAACACCTGTGCCTTCTATTTTTAATACAAGTGTAACCCACGATAAAACCAACAGAGCTTAATGCAGACTCCCCTGGTGTGTTCCTGAGGGCCGGATACCTCAAACCAACCCGCGTTTTCCTCTCCTGAAAACGGAGTTTTAAAGTTTGTGTTTGTATTACTACAGATGTGTCCGTTAAATGTCCATGCTCTGATCTCATAGCGATGCGAGGGTGAGGTTTTATGAGCAGCAGGTGTCAGTGGAAGAGTGTCAGAAACTCCTATCATTGGGTCTAGGTGTCGCAAAAACGTGTCGTCAGCTTCATACCTGCAAATCGCATTTTTAAGAGATAATTGCTGTGAGTTCTGCTACAAAGCACAACTGAACCTGTCTAAACTATGCAACACATCTGGGTAACCATATGTGAGCACCTGAAGTTTAAAGTTTGCTTTAAAGACACTACTTCAACTGAGTCTAAAGGGGCTGTTTTCCGGCATAAGCATTAGTTAGAGAAAAGCATAAGGTTTAAAGTGCTGTTAATAACACGTTAAGCCATACAAAAGTTAAGCATCAGGGAACATTTGCAAAGTCATAATACCTTTATCCTGTCAAGCTGTACACTGGTCTTCATTTGATGGGATGTAGTCTTTCGTTACACAGTAGACAGGCTGGGGAAGGATGGAGCTTGGGGTAGAAAACATCAGTATTAAGTTGCAGTAGCACGCAGTGCGGGATCACACACACGTGCTTGTCTCTGTAGTATTATCTGGGTGGTTGTTACTGGCATGAAATCCAGACTTTTCCTGAAGAAGAAAATAACCAGTTCTAACTTGATAGGAAGAGCTTGGCTGTCTCAGAAACGTGTGCCAGTCTAGTTCAGCTTCTGTGGGACCTGTGGGGCTGGGGCTGTGGGGCCCGGGGCTGGGCCTGCCACCATTCGTTGCCTGCTGCAGGGAGTTGCCCGTTGAGCGGGATGGGATGCACACAGCCTGCCCACCATGGTGCTTGGTACGAGGCTTTTTGTGGCACCACCAGGTGCTGTGCTTTTCACCGAGGATGGCTGGGGATGTGGCTCACATGCCAGGTCCCTTGCCTGCAAACTGTTCTGGGACAGGTCTGGAGATCCTAGCTGTAGGGTTTCCCACCTTCCTTTTCTCGGCTTCGTTGAAAGCTTCTGTGAAGGCAAAGGGTGCTTCGTCTCTCCTTTGCCTTCCAGGGGAAGAGCTGAGAGTAGAGATTTGTGTGCAGGTGTGTGCACACACAGGATGTCATGCGGCCTTTGCTTATTCCAAATTACTGTGGTGTGTTTTCTCCCCAGGAGATGCTCGAGTTCTTCTAATCAGATGTGCTTGGCATTTCATGTCTCACTCTCTGGGGTGGGTAGTGCTGTGCTTATGATGTACTAATGATGTCTGAAAGGGCAGAGGTGGATGTGAGGAAACTGAAGCTCTGTTTTGCCATGCAGGGAAAGTCTTGGAAGTTTAGTGCTCTTTTAAGTGTACTAAGTGATAGCCAAGTTTGGATTTTGCTGGGTAGAGAGGTTTGCATGAAAATAAATAGGAAAGAGCAAAATGTCTGCATATTCCTGGTTTAACTTAGAAAGTTGATCAAACATTCTATGGAACCAAGTCCTTGCAATTAAAAGCAATACTCTCTCAGCGTCTGTTGAGTTGTACTGTGAAGAATAGATTTTCCTCTCCTCCTTCACTGTCTGCCTTTCTGCATCTCCTGGCTTTTCCCAGTTGGCAGACTGGACCACTCACAGGGCTGGGTCTCCTGCCTGAGATGGTGGCTGCCTATTTGGAACCGTTCTGAGACGGCTCAGTCCTGTTCTGTGGACCTGTGATGATTCCTGCACTGTCTGCAAACTCAGCTGCTTCTACTCCAAGCTACATTGTAGAGGGATCGTTTTAATTTCCTCTTACGGTTCGGTATGTATAATCAACTCTTTTGTGGTCAAGCTGGAAAATTGCTTTTTCCCTTATGCAGCCACCAGGTCCCCTACCCCCGCAGTCAGCATGTGCTGCCCGAGGCGTTAGCTTCTGCACCTCCCACCCCAAGGGTACATTTCCTTTCCTCAAAGGTTTTTTGCCAGAGCTGATGACCTCCAGCCTCAATCGTTTCTTGCACAGAGATGCTCCTGCCCTAGCAAAAATCGAGGCAAAGGAGTAGGACAATGCTTAACAGCCTCAAGCTGCACCAGCGGAGATTTAGGCTGGACAGCAGCGAACAGTTTTTTACTCCAATAGTCAGGTACTGGAACAGACTGCCCAGGGAGGGGTTGAGTCACCATCCTGGGGTGCGTTTAAAGATCGGTTTAGATCGCGGTGCTTAAAGAGCTGGTCTAGTGGTGAACTTGGTAGAGTAGGGTTATTGGTTGGACTTGATTCTGAGGGTCTTTTCCAACCTGAATGATCCTGTGATGAGTGTCATGGCAGCCCATCACCCACCCGTTTTGATCCCTCACCCATTGTAATCAGCGTGGGCTGAAGTGAACAGTGACAATCTTTTCAAATACCTCAGGGACAGACCGCTGAGGGCACTGTGAAAGGCTGGGGATGAATCCTTGATCCCCATCTAGTCTGCGTCTCTGTTCCGTATGAGTGACAAGGGGGGAGCAGATTAGGCCTGTAGGATTGTCAGGAGCTGACACTGATGACGGAGAGTGAGAGTGATAGAAGGGACACATCTGCAGCTGCTGCCGCTTCTGAGCGGATTTCCAGCCAATTCAGAGCTTGTTGGGACGGAGTCCACCTGCCTTTCGGGAAATCTTCACGTGCTTCTAGGAAACATTCTTTGAGAAACTGGAATGTAGAGGGAAAGATTTGGAAATATGGAAAAATCCTGGTTTGCAGCCTTTGCATAGCCTTTCCAGTTTCCTCTCCCTGGTACGCTGTGGTAGCCATCGATCTCCTGATGCAGGCAGTTCTAACAATTCTAATATATTTCTACAAAAGCATCTAAATCGGCATCATCCGAAGGAGAGAAAATCCAAACGTAGGCCAGCCTAACCTTGGCTGATAGAAGTGTGCAGGGAAGACACCCTGACTTCCTGCAGTCAGCTGGGCCATTGTTAGCACTGACTGAAGCATGGACTGAGACCTGCTGGGCAAACACATTTTGTCACCGCTGGAGGAAGCAGCAGCACCAGGGAAACTCTCTGCATCCCTCAGTGCTTGTGAGCAATGTGTGGTGCTAAACCGACCCACAGGGAGACAAAAGCAGCTTTATCTATCAACCGGGGAAGGTGACCATGCTGTCATCCTACTGTGAAATCCTTTGACAGCAGAATAACCTGGAAATTCTTATACCTTTGCTCTCCCCCTGCCAAACACTGAAGGCTGGGCAGCAGTGAGTACCAGAGAAGTTACGATGGGTCCTGCTCACCACAGGTTGCCAGTAGCAAACCCATGTCCTTGCAGTCACCCAGCCAGGGATAAAACGGAGCCAAGACACCTGGTGAGTAGCTGCAAGTCCACAAAGTGCCATCACAAGGGCATTTCCACCTAGGGTCGACTTGGACCGAGGAGCGTGAGGGGTGAAGCAGCCCTAGTATAGGGACTTGTCCCTTCTCTTTGCCTGGATACAAGTACTGATGCCATTTGGAACTGGTGGTGTTTATATCCTTTTGGTTCGGTGTGAGCATCTGCAAGACACACATTGAATTACGACGGTCCAGTCTATTTGGAAGCTTTCCATGCTTTGAGCAGCCTTGGTATCTTTAAAAGTGCATGCAGCAATATGCAGTTCCCGAGACCTTCCTGGTCTGCTAGGTGTTAGAGATGTGAGCTCAAAAGCCCTTAAATGAGCTACAGACAACCAAGTGTGGTATTTTCAAAAATAGGGCTGGGGTTTTTCTAAAGTGACGTGGATTTGTAGCATTAATTTGTAGTATGGCCCTGGGCCAGCAGAACACTTGATTACGAGCCTAAGATCATCTACTTGAAAATAACGCATGTGTGTGAGCACTGGCCCGAATCCCATCTGCGTTCAACAAGCAGTTCCTTTACCCAGGGAGTAATCTCCTTGCGGAGCTTTTTTTCCCCATGGGTTCGTTCAGAAAGGGGGCTCCCCAGTGCCGTTCACCTGTGGCTGCTGGCATGGCTGGCAATGGAGGAAGTTGTTTATGCTCAAACAGTTGAAGTTCACAGTGTGTTGTGGTGACGCTCAAAGATAGATTTGAGCTCTTCCTGCTGTTCACTGATTTGATGACCTTCTGCCTGGAAAACAGTGTGTTGAGCAGGAAAGCAGATTAAATGAGGGCCTCTTTCAGCCTGAGGTTACGTAGGTAACACTGTAGGTTTGGAGCGTTGCCCTTTCGCAACAGTTGACCCTAGAGGTGCGGGGGATGAGTTTTCACGTTCTCTGCGCAACTGGAGCAGAGCACTGCTTGCTCTGTGAAGCTCTAGACAGAAGGGCTGGGAGATGGGCTGGCACCTTCTGTACTGATCTTTGCTGCTTTTCCCCCCAAATGCCTGAGTTAACTGCTGCCTTACTGCACTCTGAGAATTCCACAGCTTGTTCTGGTGTGGTACTGACATAAACCTGATGATAAATGGGTCCAAAGTGTCTTACGGCTCTTCAGGAGCCAGATTCTCATGAGTCTGCTGGTGAAGCTGAAGAACTGGGCCAGCACCTTGGGTTGGACATCAGCAAGCTGGTGCTTTAGTGATCTGGTGTGAACCATGAGATCAAGTGCTTGTTCAGGTTTTATACTGTTCACTGGTTACTACTACTTTCATAGATCAAAGGCAAACTATTTACTAAACAAGTTTCTCTTTTTCAGCTTTCTCAATAATGTGTCTTTTATAATGGCACAGGAGATGCCATGCTGCGTGCTGAGCGTCTGCACTCCCCCAGCTGTAGCCGTCCAGCTGTGGTTGCTTTTCAGGGACTTAAAACACCTGGTGAGAGATTTACCTGGGCTGCAGTCTGGATCAGCAGCACTTTGGAGAGTGTTTGCCCTGTATCCTTACACTTCAGGTTCTTCATGCATTGGATTTGATTTTGTAGCCATTGTTGTCCTTTAAAGTGCTCAGAAGGTGGTAGTCAGAATCGTGGTGATAGATTCATTCTCTGCTATAGATCTCTTGTTTTGTTCTGTTTATCTTAAATCGTTTTGTTTTACAGATAACAATTTGGAAAGGTGTCATGTAAACATTACTGATAGTAGAGATGTGGAGCCTTCAGCGTAGGGACTAGATATGGCCAGGGTTCACACAGTTCTTCTTCCCTGTACTGAGCGTCGCTAACAGCTGTTACTGTGTGGCCGAACGGTTGAAAGGCTACCTGATCCTCTGGAAGGAAATGTTCCCTATCATTTCCAGCTGTGGAAATCCTGAAGGGCTACAGAAAGCATCCAAAGCATTGCTCCCCTTAAGGAAGGGTGAGAGATCTTGAGAGTCTTTGCAAAATGACTGAACCACACTGTGGTGCTCATAGGCACGGAAGTATTTCACGCTGTGTTCGCTGTGACTTCAGTGCCGCATTGGAGGCGTGTCAGTGGTGAACCGTGTGTGGCTGTGTTCTTCAAGCCCGGACTGCTCCAGCAAGGCTCCAGCAAAGACTGTTTGGAATTCTGGAGGGCCAGTTCCTACCTAGCTCCTCTGTGGGACTTGGCCCTGTGCTGACAGCTGAGGAAAAGCTGTACAGACCGCAGAAGGGTCAAGTAGGATGTTTTCAGCCTGCTGTGCTGTGCCACTTTGTGGTGGCTTTGCTTGAGTCTGGAAACTAAATTGCATCGTAATGACAAGAAACACTGAGCTAAAGCCCTTAATCGTCAGCGTTAGTGTCTGAATTAAAATGAAGATCCAGAGCTGAAGTATTAGTGCTCTTTCTTGGAATACCAGGAAGAGAGGGGTAAAGAGCAAATTCAGCTGGTAGCAGAGGAAAAAGACCAGATCAGGTCGGCATTAGTGAGCTGGGATTTGAACAAGAGCGCTTCCATTTTAAAATCTTGAAGCCAACAGTTTCCCTGTCCAGTTTCAATTCTGAAGGGCAATTATTTTGTATTCCTGTGCCTGGACTGCCCCTGCAGAAGCATCATCTGTCTCAAGTGTAGCACCGAGAGGTGACACCTCCAACTGATAGGGCAAAAATTTACCTCTTTACAAACTCTGAATTTGAAACTATGAAGGGAAAGTGAAACCAAACCAAACCAAGTGTGAACTCCTCCAGAGCCGAGTTAGCACAAAAACCCAACTGGAGTCAGCTCTGTGTCTGTCTGAGGGCTGTGTTCAGACACCCTCTTCTCCCCAGCGGAGCAAATGGGAGCTTGGCCCCTGGCTGCAGAGCAGACCCCTACCTTAGGGACTTGGGCGGAACAGCAACAGGCTGGGAAGTTAATTAGGAGCTCGGAGCGGGCACACCGCCTGTCGCGGCGCGGGTTTTTAACAACTCATGCAAATGCGTAGAGTATTAAGGAAATTGTAGCGTCTGTCTGACTGAGAGTGTGGGTGCTGTGCTGTGGTGAAACTCACGGGGTTCTGCGGTTTGTTTTGCGTTCCTTGGGCTCCTGTGTGTGCTGGGTTTTTTAAATCGATATTTATTTCTCAGCAGAGCTTAGCGTAATTTTAAAGCCGTGTAACACATCGTTTAATGAAATCTGTTGTCAGCATCTGGTGTAAACAAGTGTTTACAAAACAAACTCTCGAATACTTGATATTTAGAAATAAAAAAATAGCAGCCCGTGTGCATTTTGGTTTTGAGAAAGGGACGAAAATAGTGTGTGGGTAGCTGGGCAGTTACCCGGCATCAGCTGATGAATTCTTTGGGGTCTTCGTGCATAGGCAGAGAGAAACACGTCTTTCCACTGAATTCAGTGACCGCCCGATCCCAGCTAAGTGTCGTCAGCGCAGAACGACTAACAGTTTCTTTGTGAGTTCGTTGCCTGGATCGATCACTACACAGAAATACACAAACTTGTTTGAGCTGTGCACTGACAGTTGGGAAGTGGAGTGTGGGCCTGTGTGCGTCTGTGCTGCCTCAAAAGAGAGGGCGAGGGCAAGAACCTCAGGACCGGAGTCCGTGTGGTTTGTGGGGAAGGGTGACACTGCAGCCAGCCCCCAGGAATCAGAAGTGGCCCGGCCAGGTGTGGTTTTCCCCCTATTCTCACAGCCCTCCCGGCTCCTCCAGCTGTGTGTGTCAGGGTCCAAATGGCCTCGGCAGGGGCCGCAGCATGGACCACAACACCCTCTGTAAGAGCACTAGTGATTGCAGCACAGGCCTTGTATCCTCACGGACACTCACAAATGAAAACAAATGGAAACCTTAGTCTGGAGCCCTGGGTAGCCCCAGGGCTGAGCGTTGTATGGTGGTGGTGCGCTGTGAGTGCTGCAAGCTCCACGCACACCAGCTGTGACCAAACAGGACTTTGCAGCCATGGGCCAGCTGAATCCACAGGGCTTATCCTTCTGAGGATCAGTGCTTTTGGTTCCAGACCAGTCAGAGGCTGGAGTTGTGTGCACAGCTCCAGGTTCTGCTGACGTGCAGAGCTGGGGAAATGCTGCTGTTAATGCATGACAGAGAAATCTGGGGGGTCCAGATCATCTCCCACCTTCCAAGTAAGGCACACGTGATTCCATTTCTTGTACACAAAACCACACGCAGAGCTTGCCCTGCAGAGCCTCCTCAATGTCACCAGCATCCAAGAGTAGAACTGTTAGGCTGAGGAGCGTGCTGTGGGTGGAATTACGGGCAGTACATTTTTAGCACATGAGGGGTGTCATTGCTGGTCGAAAAAGGAATAAATTAGCTCTTTGAAGCAGAGCATCCTGGAGCGGGGGCCAGGACTGCACTGCTGTATGGTTGTGCAGTGACATCTGCTGCTGGAGCTGCAGTGACATTGGCCAAGCAGCTGCGAGAGGCGCAAACTGAGCTCAGGCTCAGACTCAGAGCTGTATCCTTGTGCTGTAACACATGGTTTTGAAATTGCTCTCTAGCTTTTACCCTGCTGACTGCACATCGCCTCTCACTAGCAAGTGCTGTCCGAGCACACACAGGATTACTGAAGTCAGCCCACTCCACGCCCCGTGTTGTGGGGTGCCAGTGTGTTTTCCAGGGTTACCATCTGACATAGCCAGGACTGCTTTCTGGACACAGGGTGATCCTCTGATTTCCACAAACACAATCTGTAGCTTTATGTCTGCAGGAGCATCAGTGTCCAAGGCCTGTGGAGAAGGAAGGGGAGTCCAAGAAGCACAGTTCAACTGCTGATTTTACCTCACGACACTAATCTTATTCACAGGCCACAGCAGGAACACAGTGCAAGTAAGAAGGTGTTTACCTTGAAATCTAAACTCTGTTTAGTGAGGAGATAACAGCTCCTGTCTGGAGACCTGTGGTCCCCCCTAGTTAAGCCCCACAAGTCCCATCTGCTGCATCTCTGCACAGGCAGAGCCCTGCAGGGAGGAGGGAAAGTGGCAAAGAGCGGATGGCAAGGTGTGACATTGCCTGGCTTCTGGGGACCTCTGGTTGTGCAGCTCAGTGCAGGAACTTCAGGAAAGGAAGGAACAGATGAGTTGGGAATTAGAAAAAATCATAAAAATCACAGCGGCTCTTACACAAAAAATATATATATTAATCACATCTCCAGGAATAACTTAGAGCTGACAGAACGAAGCGTGTTACTTCATGATCCACTGTTTTAAACATGGATGGAGTCTTCGAACGGAAACCGTTGACATATTTTAAAAAGCTTGATTAGGAGGAAAACTGGATCGTCTGGACTTCTCTGAAGTAGGTAAAGTAAAACACTTTGTTTATTTCAAGAAATATTGCTTCTAGACTTTCCCGAAGCCAGAATTGTACTATAAAAGTATCACAGAAATATTATACAAGATTTAAAAACATCCTAGTAACTTAGAGCCTATGTACAGAGAGCATCATTCATGACCATAAATATGTTTGTCTATCACTCAGCCCGTGACACATACAGCAGAGAAAGAGCTAGTAATTTTAGCGTATTTACAGAGTCCATAAAAAGACTGCTTCTTAAAATTATTGAAATCCTACTAAAAGACTCTCCTTTCAAAAAAGTCCCAACTCAGAGTTCAATGCAATGAACGTCAATTTGATCTGCAGTGCTTGCAACAGCCAAAACAATACTCGCATGCTGAGTACCGCGTCACAGACAGGAAATGCCCCCGTGGCTCGGACAATGTGGAGTTCCACCTGTTTGAGGTAATTCTCTTTTGTCGTTGCTGTGCTGATTGTTTAGGAATTTATCAAAAAGCAGGGGAAGAAATGAAGTTTGGAGAAATGCAGGTGTTCAAAGAATTCTGTATTGTACTTGATAAAACTGAATGTTCGGTGAAGTTCAAGAAGAAGCTTAAAATACAACAGCAAAAGGTACCTAAACTACTCTTTTCTTAGCTCGTGCCTTTGTGATATCTAATCTAAAGGCAACAGGACTTACTCGTTCCCTTTAACGCCTGTTCGAAACAAAACCAATGTCAGGTTTCAAACTATAGTAGTGCTTTCGAGATCCTGTTGCAGACAATACAAATCAGATGGGGTGACAGGGTGTTGGTGTAAACCTTGCTACCACTATCAGAAAATAAAAAAAACCCCTAGGTTGTTAATCCTGATGATCTCAACACACAGGGAAACAACCCGAGTTAAACAAATCCTCCTCCAGGCGTTAGCCATACCTTGCTGAGAGTGAATCGAGTCAAATCAAAGCAAGAAAAACGTGCGGGACTTTTTTCTAAAACAGCAGTGGAAGTGTCTGTTTCCACAATCCCCGCTGTCCCCGTCGTCCTGTCACGATGCTTATTGCTTCACGATGACGTTAGAAAACAGAAAACACGGGAGGGATTCGGTTCTCTGGAGGGTATGGCCTGCAGATTTCAAAAGTGCATTTTACTCAAAGATGCCATCTTAGGGGTTTCCAGTGGTTAAAATAATTTAAGTGAAAAGACAGTATTTCAGACAGATGGGGTGGACTGAAACATTCACTCATTCATGCTGGGATCGTTTGGATCGAGAGAAAGTACCGTGACCATCCTCTTCAAAGGAATCCATTTTAGCTTTTGGAGGATGTGCTACTGTGTTTGGATGTTAACACTGGTTCTGCTGAGCACAAGTGGAAATCTTGCTTCCCTGGGGGGAGAATTGCTGTGGTAATATGTGCGTGTGAATAAAACAAATGCATGCGGGCAAAAACTGGGCTCAATTTTGCTGCAAAACTTAGCTACGGTAAACATGGAAGGTAAACAAGGCTGTCATGGTTGCCTTTTAGAGTTTGCTAATAAGGAAAAGGAGAACTAATGTGATGGTTTACAGCTTGATCTAATCCAAGGAGAGAGGAGCCGAGGCACTGCCTTCTGCATTTAGGATCTGTGAAGTTTCCCCTGCATGACTCTGTTCTGTCTTTCTCTGGAAAGTTCCCATTTTCTGGGTACCGATAGAAGATTCCCTAATGGATAAGTTTACAGCCTGGTGAACGAGGGGTTCACCTGACCTCATGGGAAGATAGACTTGATCTTCAAATATGTCCTCTGCAGCATCACTGTCCTGATGAATGTCTCTTTGTGGAATGCTGATGGGTTGTAGCATGAAACTATGCCGGGACTCCAACTCAATCAAATCGTTTCCACTGAAATCCATATCAGAATGGTCCGGTTCTTTATCCTCCATCCATTTTTCAGCTTGACGATTATTTCTCCAGTGTGCGCCGTTCAAACTACTCTTCTCAGGAATATCATTGTTTAATTCAACTTTCCTCTCCTGACTTAAATTCACTGTGCTCAAAGCAAGGGCTGCAAAGCTTGTCGGCACAATAAGCTGCAAATCTTCCGCAGGCAGGCCGCTTGATTCTTCAGCAGAAGTCATTTCCACCAGGGCAAAAGGTGTGGATGATTCGTCCCCGTCGCTTTGAGCAGTGTTAGCCTTGTCTGGTTTATTCCGTTGGTAGTAACTGTTCAGCAGTACAAACATTCTATCTACATCCTTCAAGTAATTAGTCCAGTCAGCCAGACTAAGTCTATAGTCATGTCTGTATTCATACACACTTTCATTCACACTGTACAAGTCTTCCAGTCCTTGCCAGTCGATGTCACCCGTGAAACTGGGCAGGTTAGCCTTCCCATCCATCCCATAACTGTCCTCTGTTGAAAGAGAGAATAAAGCCTAATGGTGAACACCAGCTTAAAAGTGCAAGCAAAGCTTCCGTGTGCGTTTCTGCTCCAATTGCTTGGCAGTACTACTATTGATAAGCTCAAAATGTTAGTCGTGGTAACGATTCTGGGCTCAGGCGTGGTCACAGCTCCTGCTGAACATGCAGCAAGAAACTCCATGTCTTCTGCTGCATCCTTGGACCCAGTACAAAGGAGCAAAAGCTGGTCTACTGGGGCTTTGTGACAACAGTCAGACATAAATGTTTGAAGCAACAGGAGAGTTGCTTCAGTGCACGAATAATCCACTTGCCTTTCCTGAAGGCTACCAAAGCACGGAATCAATGAGCAGCGGTTAGGTGTAAAAGATCGGACTAACTCTGAAAGCCATCAGTGACCTGGTCATCAACAACGCCCACGGGAATTTGCTGCCTGGGCAGCTCGGGTCACCAGCTGCAACTACTGCAGAAGCTTCAAGAGAAAAGTCATACTATTCCAGGACTTACGGGTATAAAGGGACCAGGAAAACATCAGCGAAGGGGTTCAGTCAAGAAACCCCCAAAGCTATTAACCCCCGCTCTGTAAACATTACAATATGTAGATTTTATAACCAGTAACAGGCTGGGATGGAGCAGGGCAGTGGGGGGCAAGACAGGAGCTGGGAAAGGGCGTTCAGTGAGATCTGATTCTTTCTCTCTAGATGTCTCTGCAGCCTTAGAGGACTTGCACAGCTGGAGCAGCAGTGAGAATTATTCAATAGTCTTCATGTCAAGCAGAAAAAATGACTAGCTTAAACCCATGAGACAGAGTAACCTGTATCGGTACATGTTAAATGACGAGGAGAGCAAAGCCTTAAGGTCCTAGGGCCGGTTGTATGTCAGTTGATGAGTCACCTCACAGCTTAATTCCAAAACATAGCAGTAAGCATGAAAAGATCCCCGCTGGAATCAAAGCATACAGCGGGAAGGAGAGGAAAGAAAAGGGTTTCCGCTGTAAGAAATCTCATCACACGCAGGGACAAAAGGTGCGGACGAGTTGCATTGAGCGGTTTGCCTCACACGGTAGTTTGGAAGTTCTGCCATCTGTCACTGACCCCAAAGAGAGAAAAGGTTTTGCTAACTGTTCACAGGAAAACATCCCTTGGTTTTTAAAGATCGAGCATTGCCTAAGGTTCACTCCGCTATTATCATACCCCTGAATTCCATGATGCCATCCGTGGCTGCCCTATCTCAAAGCTAATGAGGGATCTGCATGTATTTCCACTGAGACTAAAGGCAAGGACATAACCATCAGCACCTTGGTGGCTTTGAAAAACTTCAGACAAACAGGAGCAGAGAGAGGAGTGGGTGATTCCTACATCCTTTTATCAGTCATGCCTGCAGAATCATTCTGTGTCCATCAAAGGACACGGGTGGCACAAGTTCTTACCTACGTGCTAAGACACTCTCTCCCTGCGTGTTAAGAGAACAGCACTGTGCAGGCTGTCTCCATACAGGCCTGTCATCTCAGTGCTGTACTTGTAGCATCTGTGGCCCTGCGCTAACTCAGGACACTGTAGGCTGGAAACAGGTCTGAGTGGATGAATGACATGATCTGAAGGAATGTGAAGGGCTATGTTAGATGACTTAGCAGCACAGGGCTTTCCCTTTCTTATTCTGCTACTTTCTTTGCAGGTATCAAAAAAAGGATTCTCTAAGACATAATTTTAATGATTCCTGATAAATGAGTTTTCTTAATTTAATTGGTTTTAGAAAAAAACCCCACAGTTTCCACTTGGGGCTCAGACTAAAATGTTGAACCTAGCCATCTGTGTGCATTGAGAAATGGGGTGTCTGTTGTGTAACGTCTCGGAGCAACGTCACTTGTGTCACACTGCACCTGCTACTTGTCCTGTTACGCTACTAGTGTAATGTTTAGGACTCGGAATCAGAAGGTAAAATGTTTTTGTTGTTAAACAGTGTAGCAGGATATAATCTGAAGATTAATCCTGTGTGCTTCACATGCCATCCAAAAATTCAGAAAGGGCATGTCAGTTCTGTCTGTAGCTAAAATGGAGAATGCTTACCAGGGTGTCTTCTCCTGGAAACTTAAAATCACCATTACAGGGGTGACTCTATCACTGCAGTAGCCAGTCCTTGCTTGGCTGTAACAAGCAGTACAGATAGCTGGGGTTCACCCACACAAGGACTTGTCTTTTGCCTGGATCCCAAAATGCAAGCCTGACCACAAAAAAGTTAGCTGCCTGAGCTGGAGTTCTATAAAGCAGTGAAACACGTGATCTACTCCCTGGACACATTTTACATCTCAGGTCACAGGCTGTTGGAACTGTAAAGATCATCGAGTCTGACCCCTTTGCTAGAGCAGGATCACCTAGAGAAAACTTTGTCTGAAGGGATCTGGCCCCACACTTAGATTGGCCCGTCTCCTGCTGGCCTCTGGGCAGTGCTGCTCACACTGAGCACTGTTTCTGCTTAAAGCAACGACTGCCAACATTTCCTAGAGCCAGTGAGAAGATTTTACTCTACTTCCACAGGTTTGAGTGGCTCTCTGGATACAGTTCCTCAGAAAGCTGTATAGCATGTTTGGTTTATGTTTAAAAGTGGCTGTACACATTTCCCCCCCGCCCCCAGCCTGTTCAAACCAACCCAACAACAGGAAACCAACCCCAAACAAACACGTATTTTTGTATTGTTTTCCCTGTGCAAACGTCTAAGAAATACGGACATGGAGTACGAGCTGTATGAAGTCTTGCTATGACAACGAGCTACGTTAAATGCAGAATGGTAGATCTAAAAAACAATGGCCAGGTTGAGTGTGAAGTAGTTAGGAGATGCATGCATCAGAAGCTGCGCTGTGTGCAACATGGCAGGATACAGACATTAGTTGAAATGGACTGGAGTCATGCAATTATTTGGAAAGAAGCTGCTGAGGAGAATAAAAAAGTGTGGATACCTGTGTGGATCATAGCTTCCTCCATCTTTATTTCCTGATATAGGAAAATACAAGAGTAATTTTTGTTAGTGTTTAGAACCTGTAAAACCATTCACAATGTAGTTTTCCATGCACAGCGTCTAATTCCTAAAAAGAAATGTGCTGTGTTAAATAAAGGCAGAGCTGCAGTCCAACAAAGATTTCCTGGAAGACTTATATAAAAGAACTGAAAAACCATAGTGTTTCAATAATGGTAACAACTCCAAACGATTAGGTATTGTAAAAAAGAGAAACACTTGTAGTTGAAGAAAGAGTCAAAGATCACAAATGATGTAAAAGAGAACATACCTGTAAAAAAATCAGAGGATTAATTCAACCAGATTTAAGTGCCATGAATTCCAGAGCAATGAAGAACTAACACCAGCCATTCTTCTACTCAGGCACTGTCATGAATGAACACTACTTTCATCAAAGACAGAGGGGGCTACTGCTGCTCAGAGTTTGTGGTGTAGAGCCTGGCACTGTTGATGCAGGCAGACAGCAATTGGGACAATCTTAGGATTTAATACCTCACCTGCTACTGAAAGGCAAACCCTAACCAAATAAACCCTTCAACAGAGAAAAGAGTTACAGCTGGGAAAGCTGTAATCCTTATTGCTTTGTTCAGGTAACTCAATCGCCTTTCTGCAGAGTTGCTGTCAAATACTGGTGTTTGATGTCAATGTCTGCCTCGAATAACCTGTGTAAACTTGCAAAGAAGCCTCCTGGTAGCGTGGTTGTGCAGGGCGGTGAATGCAGATCATTCCAAGCTATTCAGAGCAGCGCTGGGGAGAGGGACTCTTGGTGAGACAATTAGTACTTGGGCCACAAACCCAGTCAGACGGGAATAAACAATTCTATTTTTCTTATACCTGTTTCAAGTCCCTTCGGCCTTGGATTGCACTGCTTGTAACCTTGACAGCTTCGCAGTTCCATTAGCTGTATGTGTAATTGATTCAGAATGCCTCTTTCCACAGTGTGCACTGTATTGGTCAGCTGGGAAAAAGAGGAGTGCAGGGAAAAATACTTGTTAACAGAAATAAAAGAAAATTAAAGGACTCTAGTGAACAACACTTTGTAGCAGGGAAAGGGGTTTACCTGATAGGGATCAGTGTTCATATCAAAATATTCCAAGAAGCCAGTCGCAAACTCACAGAAGAGAAAATTGTGAGTGTCATTCACTGTTCGCAAGCACCAGTATGTGTTGTTGTTTGAGCTTGTGCAAGCACAGAAGGAGCCCACTGTAATCAAAGAAGCAAGTTACTAGTTTTCAGTGCAAAACACTATGCTTGTTTCTTGTGCTAGTAGAGCTTCTATAGACTTTCTTGAACTTAAATTCTAGAATAATTTTTAAATCAATTTGAATAATGTTAGATTCTCATCTAAACCGTCTCACCTCTGGTGAGAATTTCCTATACAGAAGTCATGCAACAACTACAGTCATTCCCAAGTGACATTCTCCCTCCATAGCTCAGAACAACAGCAAAGAAGGTGCCCATCCACAAGAAGGGATGGAAGGAGGATTCGGGAAATTACAGTCCTGTCAGCCTGACCTCGGTGCCTGGCAGGGTTACGGAGCAGACCATCCTGAGTGCCATCGAGTAGCAGGTACAAAGCAGCCAATGGATCAGGCCCATCCAGCATGGGTTGGAAAGGAAGGTCCTGCCTAACCAACCTGATCGCATACTATGACTGGGTGAGCTGCTGAGGGGAAGGCTGTAGATATGGTCTACCCAGCCTTCAGCAAAGCTTTTGACACAGTTCCCCACAGCATCCTCCTGGAAAAGCTGGCTGCCCATGGCTTGAATGGGTGCACCCTCCACTGGGTTAAAAACTGGCTGGGTGACTGGGCTCAAAGAGTGGCTGTGAATGGTGCTGCCTCCAGCTGGTGTCCAGAGAGCAGTGGTGTCCCCCAGGGATCAGTGCTGGGCCCAGTTCTACTCAACATCTTTATCGATGACTTGGATGAGAGGATAGAATCTACCCTTGATAAAGTGACAGCAAGTTGGGATGGAATGTCGACCTAATGGAGAGGAGGAGGGTGCTGCAGAGAGATCTGTACAGGCTGGGATCAAGGGGCAGAGGCTAACGGGATGAGATTTCAAAAGCCCAGTGCAGGGTCCTCCAGTTTGGCCACAGTAACCCACCCTGCAGCTACAGACTGGGGAATGAAAGGCTGGTTGACAGTCAGTTGAACCTGAGCAAGCAGTGTGCTCAGGTGGCATGAAAGGCCAATGGCATCCTGACTTGGATCAAGAATAGTGTGGCTGGCAGGACTAGGGATGGCACTCTCCCCTTGTACTCAGCACTGGTGAGGCCTCACCTTGAGTACTGGGGGCAGTGCTGGGCCCCCTCCCTTCAAGAAAGATGTTGAGGTGCTGGAGGCTGATGAAGAGACTAGAGGGAAAGTCTGATGAGGAGAGGTTGAAGGAGCTGGGGTTGTTTGGCCTGGAAAAGGAGAGATTCGGGGAGGATCTTATCACTCTCTATAACTACCTGAAGTGAGGTTGTAGACAGGTGGGTGGTAAGCTTCTCTCCCAGGCAACTAGTGACAGGATGGGAGGGCATGGCCTGAAGTTGTGCCAGGGGAGGGTTAGGCTGGATGTTAGGAAGCCCTTCCTCATAAAAAAATGATCAAACGCTGGAATGAACTGCCCAGAGAGGTGGTGGAGTCCCCATGCATGGAGATGTTTAAGGACAGACTGGATGTGGCACTTGGTGGTGATGTTAGGTTATAGGCTGGACTTGATGATCTTAGAGGTCTTTTCCAGCCTCAATAGTTCTGTGATTCTGTAAGTGCCAGTTCTTCAGAATAATGCCGCCATTGCATAAAGTGGAAACTCTCGCACAACAGAATAACCTAGATGACATCTGCAAGTGCACATAAGGCTTACAGTTCCAGAATGGTGCTGTTTGCCAGTGGTTGTTATCGTGTGTGAAACATGTCAGTCCAGGGAGGCTGCACTCATCTCCTTTCCTCTGGCGCCTCTTTCCCTTCCTCTCTTTCTTCCTTCTCCTGTTCTCTTTGAACAGCTGCAGTTTGCCATCCACTTCCTGAGCTGCTTCTCTGTTCAGAGAGAAAGTTGGGCACAGCTGACAAAGAACAGTCTCTATTTGGTTAACAACAGCACTGGCAGTTTTACCTTTTTCTGGCTTTTTTAAAGATGAGAGTATGAGCATTTGCCCTTCTTGTAGCTCAGCTTCCACCCCAGCTGTTACAGCTTCAGTATGCATGAGAAAAGATGCACTGCTGCATTTAAGTTTGACTGAAACTTTTCAACAACCATGAAGTCTATCAGCTTCTGAAGTTATTAATCTTATCCATTTTCTATGTTTTAAACTTCCACAAGTTTGTCCAAAACTGCTGACATTTTCTCATGAGAACTTGCTATACATGACCTTTCCTTTCCTTCATCTCCTCCCCTCCCCTCTCCACAAAAAAACCCTGATCCCAGAAATTGCATTTCTCCTGTCAGCAAAAGCCCAGCTGAGAGAGTGAGAGGACAATAAACTTACTTGAAGGGATGAAGGTGGCTCTTGAGTTTCTCTTGGGCCTTTACCCCTTTTTCTTTGTTGTAATAGCTACAGGGAAAATTATTAGCAGTGCTGAAGTCATGGAGTCATTTTGAAACCCAAACCAACTCAATCCAGAAACATACTGTCTTTGGTATTTTCTTAGGGAACTGTGCAAAATAACTTCATAAACTCGCTTCATTTAAAGCAGTTACCGCTGTGTGAGTGACTCTATGCTAGGTTATAGCAAGATTGCAGAGGGGTTCAAACACGGTAGTAGAATACAAATCTTTTGTCCTGACATTTTAACATTTATCTTCTGAATCACTGTAGCTTCTACTCTTAACAGGGCTCTAAGTGAGCACCTGCAGTGGTTATTAGTATCAGTAAGGCTTGGGAAAGGTGTCAGCCTTAGCAATTGGTGCAGCTTTAGGTGTTGGATGCCATTGGATGTCTCTTACCTCTGTTTACTGCAGTCACATTCATCTGGTTTTCTTCGTTTTAAGTGTCCTCTAACTTCTCTCAAGTTCTTAATTTTGTCTTGGAGGGCTTCAATCTGCAGGTGATATTTCCAAGTCTGATTTATTCTTCAAAAACTTAGCAGTGCAAAAACTTGACTCTGATTCTAAACACCTCTTACCTCCTTATCAATGTAAGCCTTGTGGTCCTTCCAGGCTCTGGCTGATTGGTACAGCTCCCTCTCACAATGAATGGTGTCATTTGGGAGAATAAAACATCTGCAGACATGAATTAAAAAATAGGAACAAGAAGGTCAGTGGTTTCACAGTTGTCTACCCTTTTCTTCTCTTCCAGTATTCCTAACCCATTCTTTGAAACATTTCATTAAGAAAAGAATTCTACAAAGTCTTCTCATGTTGACATAATATTAATAATTGGCTTAATCTGTTTTGTCTGCAAAATAAAAACCAAACCCTCTCATCTATGACAGATGATTTTTATTTATTAAAAAGTAATTATATGCTTTCCTTGATGTAAAAAAAATAAAAGAGAGAAATTTGTATTTTATACACAATGAGAAGGATAAAGTAGAAGATTTTTGCTGCCCTCATCTGCCTTGTACCAGTGGAAATGTCACTATATGTGGCTTTTCGGAGGAATCATGCTAGCTATTTTAAACTACAAAATAATTTCAGATTTGTGTCTTTTGATTCAGATTTAGTACTGGCCTAAAAGCTGAAATCTGTATGTCTTCCAGGATGGAAAAATGACTGTGGGTCTCTTCAGTGATAAACAGATCTAATTTGTCTTAGCTAATATTAATGGCTGCCAGCATTCAGAAGGATAGTGTAACTGCTCTAATTGCTCCTCATTCAGAGTGGGATTTCAGTGGTGCCAAATGGTGGCCTCTATGCTAAGCTGGTAGCCCAGATGTTATAGAGACCAACAGCAGTGTCAACCTGAGAGTTTTGATTCAGAGCATGAATCTCCTTCTGGAGACACCAAGTTGTCACAAATGAAGCCTAAACTAGGTGCTTCCCTTTGAGATGCACATAGCAAAGTTAAATAATTCCTCCTTCTAACAAATACAACTGGGGTTTAGAATCTACAGCAATAATTTGAGTTATTAAATATTGTAACTAAAATCATTACAAACGGGGACAAAATACAATAGAAAGCTTGTGTCGTTTTAAGAAAAGAACCACAGAAAAAGCAGTCATACTTGTGAGTCACTCTGACAGAGCTGGGTTGACCTATTGCATCCGTGCCATCGGCAATCATCATGTCACCAGGAGCATTAGCAGTTTCCTCTTCTTCCTCATTTTCAGCACTGTGACGCTTGGTGATGCTTTTGGTCTTCAACACCTGCAGTTCTTCCTCCTCCAGATTTATGTCATATATTTCACCTTCAAACTCCACTGACAAGGACCGGGTTTGGCGAGTGTGAACAAATCGGGGTTTGTATTCTGAAACAGAAGAAAGAAACACGCTGTGTTGCACATCCATGTCTACATAACTTGTGCCACCACACAAGCAAGAAAGCTGTTTGGCAGAAACAGCAGATCTGTGGCTGTAGAGAAGCTCATGTAGTGAGTTTTTGATACATGGAGACCCACACTTCCATAAGTAAATTTGAGTTGGTTCAATTTCATTCTTGTCTGGCCCTACATCACAATTAGCATCTACATCTCCAAACAGAATCATGACCTCAGAAATCATCTATCTAGAAAGGGACACACAAAAATCAAGACCACAGGATTAGAAGACACTTTAGAACATTCAGCGCCATGAGACCAGGCCACCACCTGTACACTGATGACGGAAGGTTGACTTATGTTTCAAAAAAATAAATACTTTTTCAAAGGTTAATGCTTTTTCCTTTTTAAAGAGAGGCATTGGAAGGGAAAAATTCATCGTGTGCATTAGTGTGTATATACCTATCTATGTGTACGCTCCANCAGCACTGTGACGCTTGGTGATGCTTTTGGTCTTCAACACCTGCAGTTCTTCCTCCTCCAGATTTATGTCATATATTTCACCTTCAAACTCCACTGACAAGGACCGGGTTTGGCGAGTGTGAACAAATCGGGGTTTGTATTCTGAAACAGAAGAAAGAAACACGCTGTGTTGCACATCCATGTCTACATAACTTGTGCCACCACACAAGCAAGAAAGCTGTTTGGCAGAAACAGCAGATCTGTGGCTGTAGAGCTCATGTAGTGACTTTTTGATACATGGAGATCCACACTTCCATAAGTAAATTTGAGTTGGTTCAATTTCATGCTTCTCTGACGCTACATCACAATTAGCATCTACATCTCCAAACAGAATCATGACCTCAGAAATCATCTATCTAGAAAGGGACACACAAAAATCAAGACCACAGGATTAGAAGACACTTTAGAACATTCAGCGCCATGAGACCAGGCCACCACCTGTACACTGATGACGGAAGGTTGACTTATGTTTCAAAAAAATAAATACTTTTTCAAAGGTTAATGCTTTTTCCTTTTTAAAGAGAGGCATTGGAAGGGAAAAATTCATCGTGTGCATTAGTGTGTATATACCTATCTATGTGTACGCTCCATCATGTTTTGGTATAGTCATCATAGACCAGCAAAACCTCGCTGCACTGTAGAGCTGCAGTGAGATTTATTGTCACACTGAAAGCTCTTAGCTTAGCAGGGTTATATGAATCTGATTAATTAAGACACTTAACTCTCTGAGAGGTATTTAATGCTATGTCCAAGAATACCTGTGCTAGGCTCAGACTGTTACACTTCCTCCTTCTTTGGCTAAATGCCCTTGTCCCAAAATCAAGCTGATGAACCCCAGAGTTGATACCACACCAAAGCATTTTCCATCTAGCAAAACAAACCACACAGAGCCCATGAAATACACAACTCAGCTTGCAGAAATCACATGTAGAGTGTTTGCATTTGTTGCTTCTATGCTGAGCATACCTTTGTCATTGACAGTGACAACCAACAACAACAATTCATGCAGCTGAATAAAACAGAAGCTGTAAGAAGATACTGACCTTCACAGAATCATAGAATCATTAGGGA
>VZRI01006966.1:79076-207121 GCA_013397515.1 Upupa epops
CCCAGCTTGGTGTCGTCAGCAAACTTGCCTCAGGATGCTGTGTGAGACTGTGTCCAATGCCTTACTGAAGTCAAGACAGACCATGTCCACTGCTCTGCCATCATCTCTCCACCTGGTTATGCCCTCATAAGGCATCAAAGGTTATCAGGTTGGTGAAGCCATACTGACTGTCCCGAATGACCCTCTCGCAGGTAGTTGTACTGCAACTTGTTCTGCTAGTAACTTTGAGAGACCCATACTGAACATTTCCTGCAAGAATCTTTTAGAAATGCAGATTGTAAGCCTCATACAGCTCTTCATTCAGACCATCCTGCCCTGAAGACCTTTATGCTTGCCTGCTGACAAGTGAAAAAGGGCTTCTCAGTCAAATCAACAATGACACTAAACTTCTGGAAGAGAACACTCCTAGTTTCAAAGCAACTTCTGGATTTATAACCATATTAATCTTATATAAATAGTGCAGAAAGATTTGTAGGGTTAGGTGGAGAATTTCCTGGAATACTAACAGCCTCCGTTTATACCACATGTTAATTATGTGACTAAAAGAGTGGAATATATGGGCAGCTTTTCTAAACGTTGTGGAAGACAAGGCTTGAACCTTGCTAGCTTATTAACAATTCACCATCCTGAGTCCTTCCCTGCTCTACTCAGAGGAGTGCTAAGGTGGATTAGCAGAACGAGGATGGAAGAGGTATAAAAATCTGAAAAGAAAAGCACAATAAACGGACTTTCCCTGATGCCTCCTTCAGATGCTTTCCAGCCTCACTTTCACTCCCCACGTCACTTCCCGTAGTCACAGTTCTCATTCAGCCCTTGCTGGTGCCATGGCAATTCTCTTTCTCAGGTAGATGGTAGGTATCTCTGCTTGAAAATGTCACTTGGGAGAACATCCTGTGTTTGAGAATCACCCTGGCACTCTGTCACATGTAGGCATTTTGGCAGAGAAACTGCTGCACACACTGTAAAGTTCTTTAGATTGTATAAACAAAAGGAAGACATTAAATGAAGATATGAAGTCATTGGTCTGAACAAGAGACAAACTGAGGTAGGCAGAATCACAGCTGACTGTACAAAGAATGATTCCTGTTCCCATGCAGAGTGGGGGAGGCTTTAAATCAGGAAATATTTTGAATTATACTGACATTCTTTTCATATTTCATACACATCTGTGCAGCATCTTTTAACCTTGGTGTTTCTCATATGGCTTCACTCTCTTCCTGTTTTAAAGACCCATCTTTTCTCATTATCCAGTCTAGATCGAGAACAGCACTGTCCGTTTGCATTGTTGTAGCTGCAGAGCTTCACTTTCACGGCGGCAGGCAGGTGGAGAGTTCGGGCTCCGTTTAAAAAGCGGCCTCTTTCAACGAGCTGCTTTTATAGGCAGCAGCGGCAGCCTAAGAGCTGCTGTGCTGAGCTCCTCCTGCACCGGCCGAAGGAAGGGGCTGCCGGGGCAGTCTCAGCCCAACGGGGGATCGGTCGCCGGGGCTGGGGATGCGGAGGTGCGGGGCAGGAAGCGGGAAGGGCTGCGCTGACCACTCGGGCAAACAGTGGCATCTACAGATGCCACAGCCTTCTCTTATCTCGGCAGCGCGATAGGTGGCACCAGAGCACCACCAACACGGATACCGTGGGCACCACCACAAACTGAAGAAGTATTCCTCCCTAGCATTATCCAAAGGATAAATATCATTGTTATTATCTAGACACTGCAGTGAAAGCAAGAGTCTATGGTAAGTCAGCACTCTGCTAGCCACAAGACCAAGAGGTCACAGAACACTTACTTTGCACATTAGGGTTTCTCAAGAACTGTCTTTGATTTTTCCTTTGGGTCCTGCTGTTTCGGTAATTGGGGTCTCCACAGCTGCAGTCTTTGTCTTTACCGCTGTATCCCCGGGAGTGTATGCTGCGGGTCCTTTTCCTGATGGCCAGTATGTCACTGGACACCTTACACTTGTGAATTCGAAGTTTGCCAGAAGCATCCTCTGTGCACTGCCACTTCTGGAAGGGAGAGAAAAATCAAAGATCACTTACCACCAGCCTTCCAAACCCTTGCTTCTTTCAGCTGGACTGTAAAACGAGACAGGCAAATTTATTTCCAAATTAAGCAGTTTCTTAAATAACAAACTGAGAAGGGAAACATTTAAGGACTAGATTCACTCACATTCTTCTCAACATCTTTCTCATGCTAAGCAAACCTCAGCTTAAACGAAATCACTGCAAATCTGCATGAAGAAATACAACCCAGCCAAAAAAGATACATAAATCACAAGTATCTAGACTAAACATATCCCTGCATGGAGCAAGTAAAAAGCCTTCATTTACAGAGCCACAGAGTACAGCTGTCAGGGCTGTTTTCACCAACTCTTTTTTTTTTTTAATTTGAGAAAACAATCTTTTTTTCTTTATTCTGTGATTTGGTATTTCTATCACAATGCAGAGGAAAATAAAAAATCCCTAAAGATGAAGAAGAGCTGATTCAATTGTGGGGTTCCTTGGAAAAAGAGGGATGAATTATGGATGTGATTTACAGAAAAATATGTAAACCACTAAAACCAGGTGATTTATTTCCTTACTAGTGGCCAGAGTTAGGACTCACAGCCTCAGACATGATCCTGCAAACCAAGACACTCAGACTGGCAGACATGGCTGGTTTTTCATGTGGAAGGAGATGCCTGAATGTGTGATACCCCCAGCCATCACCCCAACCCCCAACAGGTGCAAGTGAGGGGAAGAACAGCAAAAAAAATATAATGAACTAGTCTGGATTCCTAAGTCTTGAGTTTTGTATCAGATATGGGAGAAAAAGTTGCTGTGTGGAAGGCGTATCTGCAAAAGGCATTGTACGTGTGCTGAATATCGGAGAAAGTGTGGGACAATAAGAGGAAAGGGAGTTTTTTCCAGCTTGTCTGCACAGTACCTGTCTGACTTGATTATCAACATCACTGAACCAGATGCAAGATTCCAGTGGATTCTTCCAGTGGACCCCACTGTCTTCACATTCCAAATGAAAAGCTACTGAGATCTTAATTTCCTTTCTATGCTGAACGTCTTTAAGAAAAGCTGCATGTAGTTTTTAAAAACACATGGGTAGGTGCTGGCAGATCAGAGCTCCTTTGCCCTTGCCCACAGTTTGCCATATATGGCTCTCGTAACACTCTGCTCAAGCTAAGAAAACACTGAATAATTTAAGTCCATTGTAGTCCAAATAGCAATAGGGGGAACAAGAAGCAGCCGTGTTTATTTATAATTTTAATACAACTGTAAATGACTGTTACCCAGTAAGCAAGCTATTGATAGCTGGACCCTTGTGCTTTCAGTTTCAGCCAGGTTTCCCTGTGATGTGTTCTGTTTGCTTCCTATGACGGAATAGTATAGCTTTGTTGTGCCTCATGAATAGCCTGGCTCCTAGGTGCTGGCCCTAGCGTAGTCCATGATTTATTTTGGAATGGGTGCTAATATCAGAGCATACAGTTTGGTCAGTCCCTCCCGGTAAGCAATGGCTGTTCTGGACAGATTTGGGGGTGCTGTCAAGCTGTTTGAAGATTGAAGAAAGAAAACTAAGTCCACAGCACACTCTGTCCTAACATGTGAGCTGAGTTAGAAGTTCAGTTGCCATAGTTCAGTTGCACAAGTCTGATGGCTGCCTGAGAAATTGCTCTCACCTAGGCGTTCAGTGTAAACACACGCTGGTGTGACAAGGAGATTTTCTACAAGTCAAGGTGTCCCAGAACTGTAGCACTGAGCAGGGATTCATTCTTCAGTAGCATGTGTGCTCCTCCCGCCACAGCAAAAGAGGGTTGTTACAGGGTGAGTTCTGCCTGCACCGCTGGGCTCCCTATGTTTATTGGGCACGTCACGTTTCTAAACATATGGCACTAAACTTTAATGAGTCTCAAAAGCACCATTTTACCACAAAACAAATATTCTCTTTGTCTAACATTAATTACAGCAAGAGGTTCCATAACCATTTAGATAATGTTTTAATAGTAATATGACTAATATTGGAACAAGAAGCCCTGTGTCTAATACAAACCAATAACTGTTCTCTATTTGAAAGAAGAGTTTAAATGTGATTCAGATCCACTTGTTTCGCTTTGTTTTGAATTTTACTTTATAAAGTGTCAGTATACAGAAGGTTCAGGTTCTAAGATGGAATTTTCAGATGAACTTTCCTGAATCCCTGGCCATGGCAGCATAATCAGGCACTGAGCATGCATTATGCACCAAGTCATAAAGGTCCTTCTGCACATCTTCAGATCTATAATATGCATTAATGCACCTAAGAGTGTGACTGATACATTGCTCCTTCCTCTCCCCTCTTTTCTACCTCCCTTCCCTCTATAAATACAAAATCATTTTTTCAGGTCCAAGACTACCAGGTTTGGTTCCTGGGTCCCCATTTGCCCATCAGTATAATAACCATTGGCACATACAGAAACTAAATATATCTTCATTAATTCTAAATTTTTTATGTTTTCTTATTTTCCCCATGTTTATCTTCCTTCTTGTGGTGATGTTTGACATGAACCCTAAGCTGATCTACCAGTTCACTGTTGCCATAGGAATACAGGACAGTTCTTGCTTCTGGTGCGTGCTGGTTTAGGAGCTCCTGCACTGATTTATTCTGTCTTCACCAGCAGCAAAGAGGACTAACTCTGAATTCAAAGTCCAAACCTAAGAATAGAATAGGGATCTGCTGCTTGGCTGCAACATGCTGATACATTGGTTCAGTCATGTCATGAAAGTTACCCTTTTTCCCTGTCATTAACTCATCTTCTTTCATCTCATTTTATCACCTATCCTCCAGCAGCAGTCATAGAATTGTCATGGCTGGAAAGGACCTCCAGGATGATCAAGTCCAGCCTTCAGCCTAACATCTTCCTAACCTCTAGACCATTTCCCTCTCACGTCAGCTCCCTGCCTCCAATTTTCCTGCTGCTTCAGTTTACCTTTAGAGGGGAAGCAAACATGGAAGAGGGTCCTTCCCAGAGTCCCCATGCTCATGGCCCAGCAGCAAATTGCAGAGGCAGCTTGCAAGAGGCAAGGATGTGAAAGAACTGAGCATCCTACGAGGAACAGCTGAGGATTTGGGTTTGTCTACGTTGGAGAAAAGGGACTGAAAGGCCATGTCTTTGCTCTCTAAGTCTTCCTGAGGAAGAGGCAGGGAGAGGGAAGGGCTTAGCTCTTCTCCTTGGGTTCCAGTGATAAGACGTGGGAATGGCAGAGAGCTGTGTGAAGGGAGGTTCAGACTGGACAGGAGGAAGCATCTCTTTACACACTGCAATAGGCTTTGCGGAGAGATGGTCCATATTCCAAGCCTGTCAGTGTATAAATAGCATTTGGACAATGGCCTTAACTACATGCTTTAGCTTTTGGGCAGCCCTGAACAAGTCAGGCAGCTGGACTTAATTCTTAATGAATTATCCCATTCCTATACTATCCCATTCTTCAGAAGCTCAAACAGCTCTGGACTCTTCCAGAGCTGAAGCCGAAATGAATGAAGCACATAAGTACGTGTGCCTGCTACCTGGTGGGGAAGCCAGCACTGGGCTGCTGCAGGACTGAAGGAGGAGATTTTTCTGGGACGATGCCATTGGCATGATTTCTTTTCTTCTGGAGGTAGAAGTTCACCCTTACAGAGTCATTTCAAAGGCAAAGAGGAGCAAATGGGCTGGCTAAAACAGTATTGTTTGCACCAGGTGGCTTTGCTTTTCGTTGCTACTGGGACAGCTCTGGTTGTCACTTAGAGATATATGAGCAGGACAACACCAAATGACTTCATAAGTACCTTGGGCGTCAATTTCCTGGTATTAAACAGTTTGCACTGCAGCCTTGAAATTGAGAAGCTCTACTTCATTTCCGGATATAATTAATGCAGATAAATATACAATCAGCATAGATCATTGTGACATGTTTCACTATAAATATCTGCTCAAGCAGGATTCCAAATAAACTTTCCTGCAGTTAACACACTGTGACAGCTTTAGGAGAGCTGCTGTCTCTTACACAGAAGGGAAATTAATTAGACAATTCTTGAAAGACCTCTTAACATCAGCAGGCTAAGGGTTTCTATGAAATGTAATAATCTAGTATTTAGGCTGGACTCTGCAGTGTTAAATATCTTGTCAGATTTTATCACAAAGCTACAAAACCTTAAAAAAAGTGCAACCAGAAATGTAACTCAGCAACAATATTTGTACAGGTGCTTTTTCATTTTGGTAATGTATGGCTGACTTTGAGCATTATGGCTCAGCACAGGGAATGTTAAGATGAGGCACAATAAGGAAGAATTCATGAATATAAACATGTCCTCGAGGTCTCATTTCCCTGTTTTCCTGTTATGAAGGCTATGATCTAAATTGGAAAGCAGCCGAGACGAAGATGCCGTCATAGGCAGTGCATGTGAACATCATTTTGAGCTGTTAGCAGTAGCCAGGCCTGGGTCTGCTACCCTGAGCGTCAGGGTGACCGATGTAACAATACTGTCAAAAGAAACTGGTTTAGGGCTGCACTACTGCAGTAAAACCTGGGTCCTGGTTTTGCTTACCCTATGCCATTCAAAGAGGCCAATATCACACAACATCCCGCCAAGTGCCCTGTAATTAGCTGGCGATGGCAAATAGCAGCAGCAGTTTATTTTCGCCAAACTGGACCTGAATACTGAGAGATATTTACTGTCTAAGGCCATGCCCTCTGTGCATTCTGGCAGAGCAGCCATGAAACCTGCTCCTGAACGAGGCTCTTCATGCTCCTGGAGACATTAATTTGTGTTGCTACATCTCAGCAACATTTGACCACTGCACACAAGTGCGGCTGTTTAACAGAGATGATGAGGGAGTTTTGTTCAGGGAATTAGAAATGGTTGCTTTTTTGTAGGACAAAATTCTCCCCATTTTAGGAGTGGGAGTGGGTTGATGCAGATCCAAATTTTTCCACCACTTCCTCATAACTGGGCCACTTTCTGTTGAATCCTGCAGAGCTCCAGAGTCTACCTCTGTGAATCTATTCAAAGATGGTTATTCATACACAGCCTTGCCCCCTGAGAAACTGTTCCTGAGAAAGTGCAATGGTCAGGGGTTTAAGAGGGAAGCAGTTGGTCCTGTAAGAACTGATGTGATACAGGGGGAAATGCATCATAGGCTTTAGAAATACTTTCAGGTAAATGCTCAGCAAGAGAACTGGAGGAAATGAACCACTGTATAACAGCAATAACTATATGACAATTGCCAAGTTTGAGCTACCTCACAGCATTTAAGAAATGGAACAAAGATAAAATATCCTAGGGATTTTAGACAATTTCACATTCTTGACACACAGAAGAGATTGATTTTGTGTGTCATAGTTATAAAAAATGCATGTTCTGCACTGTCAGATCTTCAAGTGTAAGCACTTAGGTCAAGATATCAAAAGTTTCACTACCATAGTGTTCTCTACCCTATTAGCTCATCTGTAGTTACAATTCAACATCAAAAGACCTCTATTATTAGTGAACAAACATCTTCTCTTTGTTTGTTTACAGGGGCTAATGAAAAGGATAAATTTAGCCCTTCAGTTATAAATAGCAAAACTGGTAAGAATGTGTTATTATCAGGTCACATACATGCAATTTGTAGTGGCCTTAGTTCATACTGTATTTTGCTGTATGTTTTAAAATAAATAAAAGTAAAAAACTAACAAATAAAAAGAGAACCTCAAAGGACTCCTAGAGAGAGTGCTAAAAAATATTCTTGTGTAATCTGTGGTTTCTCTCTAAACGTTTTTGGTACCTAAAATTGGTTTTTAAGATGCCACTCTACTAGAGATTCTTCTGGTGAACACATGAAGTGGTGATAAGAAAGCTGACCATGGCTGTGCATTGATAGAAATGAAACCAGTGAAGTTAGTGATCATTCCAGACTGGAACATCTTGAGTGGGTATGGCAGATTAAGAATTGCTTGAATTTGAAGAATTGTGAAATTCTGGATAGAGCTGCCTTCTCTTCAGGAAGAAACTTAAATATTTAGCCTGAAATGTGAAATATTTAGGCTGAAACCGAAATACCATGCTTTGAAGGATTCTTCTCAGAGATAAAGGAATTTATCTCCAGCCTTGGTTTTAACTCATAAACCGAGTGGCATTTCAACTAAGGATATCATAATTTATAGCCATTTCTATGAATTCTTGAGCAAATACATTGCAGGCGTGTTCTTGTTAACTGTCAGGGATGACTCTGCAGGGCCTAAAGTGAGCCATATTTGCAAGAGCTCTTCACAAAAGCATGCAAGTATGTGCTAAGTTTTAAGCACGTCTGGTCCTACACACACATGGTTCCAGTTAAGCTTGGTTATAGTTGCTTGTGGTTCCAGTTAAGCCTGTGTGTAGAAGCTCTGCTGAATTATGACTGAGAAAAGTGGCATGAATGGGCAGACAGCAAAGAGGAGACAAGTTTGAGCTGACATTCTGGTCAAATGGTTTGGTTACCAGTGCCCTTCAACTCCTGCACGGGTCAGGAGGCTGATATGAACTGGAAGAATCCGTGAGTTATGTTTATATGCCATATCATAATTTCTGTTGGGTTTTGGTGGGTGCTAAGGGTCTGGCTGTCAGTGCCTGGCCAGCCATCTGACACTTCTGGGCAGCCCTTACTGGCTTACATGTTTTTATTCATACTCTGCAGCTGGTTATAAAGCTGACCTTTACAAATGTATGGTCTGTGATATTTATTTTATGAGAACACAGATGCTTGAGCCAAACCAGACTACAGCTAATAAGCCCCATTCTAATTTCCTTTACAATATTATCTGTAAGCTGATTAATGACAAGTGCTCTTTTGGCATTACCAATAGTCATGCTTTCGACTGAATGCTGATATGATAATGTGATAAATACTAATATGAACAATAGAATTGAAATCTTACGCTAGATTTCTAAGCAGGGAAGGACACATGAGAAATAAGAGACACGTACAGACTACACAACGTGCTTTTTGGATCAGAGCCACAAGAATCTTGCACATTTACCGCAGAGCAGATGCTTGGATTCAACAACATGCCTCTAGTGACTACCTGTAAAGCCTTAAATCACTGTACAATACATTGAGACCTAATCTAACTAAAATCTCACTGCTCAGTCCTCAGGTGTAGTATCCAAGCAGAACATTATTCCTGTAGGGTGTTCTGGGGATACAGTTTCTCAGGAGGAAACAGTATTCTGCAGCTCTAAAGCTGAGGGGCATGAAAAGCAAGAGTGCAAGCAAGGTTAGCAGCTATGGCCTCACACCTGTCTAACTCAGTTTGAGTTCATGTATGTGATGTAAACAGGGGCAATACGATGCATTTTCCATTCTGTCTACTGTCAGTGCTCCTGGGTGCTGGCAGCAGACCACAGATCTTTACAAGTTTCAGACTATTGCTGTTCATTAACTGGCAGGTAGTGCTCAGCACATGGTAGGAGATGTATGCCCATAAAATAAACAGATCTGTGTCTGGGTTTGGTTGCAGAATCATCCAACCCAAGAGCTGAAATTCTAAACACAAAGCTTCACAGTCCTCATTTTGGGAAGGTGGCTTTCCTTGTCCCTTGTGGGGAGACTTTTAAAAATGGTTGTAGCCTGTGTCGCTTTGGTAAGAGAATAAAAATGCATGTTTGGCTGTGGATTTGATAATGATTATAAATAATGGATTGAATGGTGTGCTGGAAACAGCCAGCCCAACAGTCACAAGACTCGAAAGGTAATTGCTATCTTCAAAACAGTGTTAAGTCCCAGAAGTCAAAATTATATCTCAGGAAAATTACACCTCAGGAAATTACTCAGACTGGAAAGAAGAGAAAAGGAATAAGCACTTATGAATTAAGTTAACTCATTAATTACATGCTTAAAGAAGGGAAGATAAAGTATAAATGAAAGCACAGCTAACCTGCTTTTGTTTGTATTTGCTAAGTATCCAGAAGAATTTCATGGGTGAGAAGATGGACAGAGTTCAACAAAAATAACATGCCAGAGGATTTAATTTAGATTGCCTCTAGACCTCCTGAACTAACCTATATTCTCATCTCAGGTTATTTCAGTGAAATCAGAGAGGAGATCTGTGTCAAGATAAGGTTGTACTGATCTAGACAAACATTTGTTCACATGCATTTCAGCTCTGTTGGAAAATTATCAACATTTTATCAAATTAACAGAAGTTTGCACCATTTCCCAGTTTACAACCACCACAGGGGTAGCTGTGTTGCAGGTGAACAATTATTTCTCTATTTCATACCTTACTGCAGTAAAGTTGAGAGGGGATGTATTTATCGATGATATATAAAATTCCTGAAAACTATTTAAGTGCAACACTCTATCAACAGTCACTACTAAATCAACTGCCCTCAGTCAGGGGACTTCAGTAAGTTCCATGACGTAACCTGTAACAAATTTGGCTTATACGCCGTAAAGGAAACCTCCCGTTCCCGTCATAATTCCTTGAACACTCTCTGTAATGTAAAGGAGGGACCACAAAGGAAACTTGCAGCCTGCTCCAAGCCCCAAAGCTGAGCAGAAAGTGCAGCGCAACTCTGTTGTCTTTGCAGGGGGAATAGCCTGGCCTGGGTGTGATGAGGCTGCCTGTGCTGTGAATACAGGCCAACAGCTGCGTCAAGGTGGGAGCTGAAAGCTAGCCTGTATCCAAATATGATATGGGTAGACGACCTGTAAGTCATGAAATGGACAAAATTGATAGCACTTCCCAAGGTGAGGAGCTGAGGTTGAAGAAGAAAACACGAAATCCTCAAGTCCAGATATTAAGCCAGCAAAAAATTGACATCATGTGAAATTGCTGTAAGGAACATCTGGAGGTCATTTACTCCAACCTCCTCCTCAAAGAGGGAACAACATTATTAGGTTTTGAAAGTATCCCTAGATGGACCTTCCACAGTCTCCTTGGACTCCAGTGCTTAATCACTCCTATGGTAACAACTTTTCCACATACTTAGTCAGACTTTCCCTTGCTGCAACTTGGCTGTTCCTGACAACTGTTTTGTTGGACATCTCCAAGAAGGGCCTGTCTTCTCTTCAATCAGCCATTAGTTGTAGGAAGCAATTAGATTCCCCCTTTGCCTTCTGTTCTCCTGGCTAAACAAACCTCTGCCCCTCCTCAGTAGTTCCCCACCATCTCTGGGGTCGTCCACTGGACCTGCTCCAGTTTACCCAGGTCCATCTGCTAACGGATGTCCCAAGGAGAGGTGAGGACTCACTTCCCATGACCTGTGCTTCTGCTCAAGCAGCTCAGCAGGCACAGTCCTCTACTCCGTGAGGGCTCACTGCTGGCCAAACTAATGTCTGGCTGCACATAACTCATCAGTGTGGCTGTGTTCATCTCATTTCTGACATCTTTTCAAGGAGAAGGTCCCATAAAGGGGATCATGAAACAGCAAGGGGAGGATGCTCTACAATGGTAGTGATGCAATCTGTTAATGATGTTAAATGGTTTCAATAACAAAAAACCACAGTGAAAGCAGTTCAAATCTATTTTGTGCATGTATTTTATAACTAGTTTCTCCTTACTGAAACCTTTTTTTCTTTTTTGTACCTCAAAGACTTGCTCATCTACAGCTAAATGTAACCTACAACCTACCTCCTTCTCTTTTTGAAAAACAGCTACTTGAAAATTAAAAACATATGCAGTAATTACAGCAATTATGTAGATATTTCATATTTGCTTCCCCCCTCCCCCTCTTTTTCTGTTTACCTGCTTTTGGAAAGACACCGGCCATGCATAGAAAAAAATAGACATTTGAACCTATTCATTAAAAGAAATGCCTTTACTGTGCCTTCTAGAAATACTTATTTATCAGTTATGAAATAGAAAAAAAGTTGAAGCTTTTCTTATTGTCCTGAGTGTCACATCCTTGGAGATTTTAGAGCTGACTGATCTCAAGATCACATCTCATTTTAATACAGGAAAACCAAACTTTCTTCCTTTTCAACTTCCAATTGCACTTTCCATTTCAAGTCAACTAGATATTGACTCAGGTACATTGAAGAACAAGCTCTAATTGTACTAGATATTACACTGATGTATCAATTCCCCAAATGCTTATTCTTACTCCCAGACATTTAGCAGCAACTTCCTGCAGACCAGTAATTTAACTTTTTAAAAGTCTGTCAGCAATCATTCATTCTGTGAGGGTAATTTTAGTTTAAGTGACATTAACTGCAACTGATTTAAGTAAATATAAGAAGCGTTTTAAATAATCCTTACTAAAATGAGATAGAGATACTAGTTTCAAAAGATAAAAAGAAGTTAAGATCCATATAAAAGTATTCCCTTTTTCTCTTTTCCAAGAGATTCAAAATCTGCTGGAGACTCCTCATTAAACTATGCATTGGAAATCATCTGGGCTAACATAAAATTATTTGGCCAATTAACTTTGCTGCTTCTTTCAAGAACTTTTCTACATGGAAAAAATCCTGCAGACACTTACTTCACATTGCAGTACCCTGCTAAACTTCACACTATCCCAGTGTTGCTCTTTAAATTCTAATCCTTTCTATTCTACGTTGACTTTCCTGTGAGCACCACATGCAGTCTGACCCTGAGAAAGAAACTGCCCTTCGTGCTCTGGCACCGGAGTGATCAGGGAAGGAGAAATAGCTGAACAAGCCCACACAGATGGGCAAGAACCCTTCGCAATGGCATTTTCTGAAGCTGTGTTTCATTGCACCATCCCTACAGGAGGCCTTCAGGATATTAGAAGTATCAGGGACAACCCTAGATATTTGTTTCAGTACATAACTTATAAACGTCAATGTCTAGGTCTGAAAATTGGTCTTAAACTCTGCTCAGTTCAGTCTTGTCCTTCACTCACCTGTGACGGAGGGCTGCTGGGGTCTGTGGAGTAAATACATCTGAATTTAAAGAGGTTTTACAGAATTCACCAATATGGGATGTGAAGACAAGTCTGCCGCAGTGGGGTGGGAACGGGGCTGTGATCAGTGTTTCCCTACTGCTGCAGATGTGATATCTGGTCAGGACACTTAACCTTTTCCATTCACATGTGGAATTCACAAGCTATT
This sequence comes from Upupa epops, assembly GCA_013397515.1. Classification (NCBI taxonomy): domain Eukaryota; kingdom Metazoa; phylum Chordata; class Aves; order Bucerotiformes; family Upupidae; genus Upupa; species Upupa epops. The sequence goes on from VZRI01006966.1 coordinate 92,114, forward strand.
CCAAAGCTGGATTTTGGTATAAGATGCACTAAGAGTAAGAAATAATTGCAAAGAAAATATTTTTGTATTTTAAACCTAAACATTTTAGCATCTAACAGTCTAAATGACTCCACTGATCTCCTTCATTTTCTTATGAAAATGTTCAGTTTTTCAAATTTAATCTGTTTACAATGGCAGTGTTCAAAATCCTTAAAACCTTGCCCTTGGGTGAGACTGCACTATTGTGCATATCACTTCAAAAGTGACTGCATTTAAGGAGCATGTGTGAGGTGAGAAGTGTGGCAGAGGACCTGACCGGGGATGTGCCAGGTAAAACATATTCCAGTCCAATCCAGGATTAACTGAGATTTACTGTAACACTGTGCTCTAATGAATGAGAAGGGGAAAGGTAGGGACAGAGTAAGTTTCTACAGGAGCGAGCTTCCCCAGCACCCTCTGGGTTGCTATGCAGAGCTCTACCTGTCCTGGGCCAAACTCCATGGGTGGTTGTGGATGGAAGCTGAGCACAGAGGCAGCTTTATGCCCCCATTCAAACAGCTCAGTGATGTTTTGGTGCCAGGCCTATGGCTGGCTGCAGTGGTCTGAGCCAAAGTCTGAGTAAAAGGCACAAGCACCCACCTGGGAGAAATCGCCTCACACTCCTCTAGGGAGGTGTGGGGGGACACACAGATGAAGCAGGAGGGCAGCAGGGCAGGCACAAAGCACTGTCTGGGGCACCAGCATGTGCCTGCTTGGAGGTGGTGTTGGTGGGAAAGCACAAATCTCCCTTGCATGTCTCCCCAGGACATTTGTCTTCATACTTGGCTTTGAGAACAGTTTGAAGAGAGTGCTGTTCTGTGCTTCTGCACACAGAGCTGCTGGTGTAACCCCTTGCCCAGGGGTGCAGCAACCAGACCTTTGGATCCAAGTTGGGTGTTAAACTGAAGTCATTAAGACTATGAGAAGAAAAATAATACTTGTCTGTGGGTACCACTCTCTGAATCCTTACAGTCACCTTAAAAAGCAAGTGTTTCTGAGCAAGGGGACACTTCTATTAAAGGTGTTTCAATAAATATGACCACCAAGCATGTTCAGTTGTTCAACCCAGCAAATGAAGTCATGTGTAACTGTAGGACTAACCACTTTGCTTCAGTAATTCTGAGTTTGCCTAGTGAGTATAAGCTGTCACCGATCAAAAAGGTTCTCTTAACTTACTCCCAATTATCATTGAATTATCTCATATATCTAGCAGTACACTGAATCGAGAAAAAGTAGTCATCTCATTTTATACCTGAGCACAGGAGTTTTACCATGAGCTCTGTACTGAGACAGCAAACTAAGGACCAGTTCTCCAGTGCTGTAAATTGGACACTGCTTAGAGCAATCTGTGTCTTTTTTTTTTCTGCTCTGAAGGTATTTAGTTAATGGTCTTTTACCTATTTTCCAAATGCATATTCTTCAAATTCTTTTGACCTATAGCGCATACTTCCCTCTGGTACCTAGAAAGCTGGGTTTTTTTGTGGCTTACCTGTCCTGGTTGTTCACAGGCTGTCTGGTATCTTGCTTGTTGGCATAATTCTTTTACTCTCTCATATTTTGGAAGTTGATTAGACTGCTGAGTGTTTTTATTGGGCTCCTCCTTCTTACGTAGAAATTTGCTTTAAAAAAATAAAGTTGAATATTTTAGATACATTCTTCTAAACTTTGGAAATGATGAACTTAACAAATGCAAAGTGTTCTCATGAAAAAAAATCCCACATTTCTGTTACTGATCTTCAGTGTAGGTCATATGGTGAAAAAAAAGGCTGAAAATTTACCCACAGAGAAATAAGGGCTGCTGCTATAAGTCTAACCTACAGTTCTTCACCAAGCGTACATCAATGTGTGTCTTTCACAAAGCCAAACACGCTCAAGTAGTAGTTACTGGTCTGAAAAGTGCAGATGAAGGCACTGCAGGACTTCCATATTGATTCAGCACTAGCCTGGCTGTATATTATGTCTTACAACGATGTGTCCTGCATGCATTTGTTTTGTACTACCTAACACAAGACTCCATAATCTTTAAATCTATAAATGTCATGAGGAAATAGCTGTAAAATTTTTACCCAGAGAAAAGCTTCACAGCAAGCTTTTGGCAAGATGAGAGGATATAAGGAGGTACCAGTGAAAAGAGAAGTCACAGTCATAAATCTCATTTACACATAAAGCATGTATGAGAGAGTGTTCCCAGCAAGCAGGCTCTCCCAAAACTCTCTCACCCCTAATAATTACCCTCTTTCCACCAGAAATGTGTCACGCCAGATTTTGGTCTTCTTGTTTGTTCGAAACCTGAAAGCAAAATAATAACATTGACTGCTGACACCCATACAAAGCACTGCTAGTGATAACAACTTACTGTGGAAAAAACACCAGTCCATTCATTTAATGCAATTTTGTAGATGTGCTATTTAAAAGACTCTTCAAACATGAAAGCTGTGGTGACTGGCATGACACAGCTAATTTTCACAGGATTTCTTTTTCTATTCAATTGTTGATTTACTTAGGTGTTTGCTTCTGAACAGGCTAAAAATAAATGAAAAGCTGAGACCCACCTATTTCCTGGTCTCTCCAAGTCCAGCAGCTTTAGGACAGATTTGCCATCCATATCTGGAGGTGTGTCAAGTCCTGCTATATCCAGAATTGTTGGAGCAAGATCAATATTCAGAACTATTTGAGGCACTCTGCAAATCAACAGAAAAGGTGATAGTTGCCACGTGTGATATGAAAGTCTTCAAAATATCTTGGAAATAAAGTGGTAATTAATGTTTATCAGGGCTTTGAAGTTGTAAAGCTCTAGAGAAGTGCTAAGTTTAGAAAGTTCCCTTTGAAATCTACATCATATAAGAACAGGCCACTACTGCAGGCTGTCAATGCAAAGGAAAAACTAGGCACAGTAAGACAAAGAGGTAGTAGCCATAGCCACTTTTATCTCACTGACAATGAGGGCATGACACCTCCCATTCTGCTAAACCAGAAGGTGAGCAGTAAAGGCAACCACCTACATTTTGACAGTAAACCCAAAAGCTTCACTTGGTAGTAACAGAACTACATTCTGTATTTTTTTCATTTGCATTATAACTTATTAGCAATATGTGACATGAAAGACATGCCTCTTGGTAAGACTCATTGCTCTGCAATAATAGGACACCCTTTATGGAATGGAACTAGACAGAGTGGCAATGACATGCTCTTTGAAACATTTTACATTAGGTTCAACAGCTGTGCTATAGACATAAGAGAACGTACACTGATCCCGGCTCTACACTTGGACCACGAATAAAGAAAGGAACTCGAATATCAAAGTCATATGGCATTGACTTCCCCTTGACCAGTCCGAACTGCCCGATATGGTAACCGTGGTCAGCAGTGTAAATAATGTAGGTATTCTCCAGTTCTCCCATCTCTGCAAGCATTTGGTATAACTGCAACATAGCATAGGAAAAGCTCAACGGAGTGTAGCAAGACATGGTTTTTGCATAATCATGTATAACCACCATTTTACACCTTAAATTCACAGACCCAAACAGAACATTGATGAGGGTGTTGAAACAGACATTGTAGGGATGGGGATCTCTTCTAAAAAAATAAAGCTGCAAGTTGAGTTGCACATTTGAAAGAGGAGAAAATTAAAAAAGTTCAGAAAATTAGAATAACAAAATGCAGTAATATGGGCATCCAGAATTCTTTGTGGACTCACACAAGATGGGAAAAGGGTCTGCTACAGCCTTAGGGCAAATGGTACTAGATTTGCTTTACTGTGTTAGTCTACAAATTTCTCATTCCTTACACTTGAGGGCTTTTTTTCATTAAAGTTTAAAAAACTCTGTCTGGGAGAAGAAGTTTGGTCATGGTGCTTGATTTTGGAAGAAAAAGTCATGCAAAGTACACCTAATACTTCATGTACCGTGTTACCTATAAGTAGCTGTACACTTCATCGCCTAACTTCTGCAAACTGTGGCAGAGTGGTACCTGAGTTGCTGTGACTTGCCAATTCCCAGATTTCATCTGAAGGTTGAACTGTGAAGGGAGTGCATGAAGTGAATAGAAGTTGTCATGTGTGCACCTGTGTCTATCTATCCATGTGTACAGGCAGGTGATGCATCTACTGTTAATACCAGGCTCTATATTAGGCCTGACGACTTCTCCCTTTTAAACAAATCATCAGTTTATTCAGTTGGCAGTTAAAAGAAGCAAGCGAGGAGCCTGGCAATAAGTTGCAGAGATCAAGAATTCATTTCTTTTATGGAGAAGTGTAGTAATTCTTTGTAGCCCAAAGGGTTTTCCCAGGCTGTAGTTGGTGAAGGTAAAGAAGGAATTAATTAAATATTGTTACTGACTAATAAGATTGTATTCAGAGTAATTTCTTGAACTCACTCTTTCCATAGAGTCATCAACTGACATCAGGGTCTGAAGTCTTTTGCGCTGCAAGACATTTGTAAACTCCATATGGATAGGCAGCATGGGCCCTGTGTACTGCATGATCCAGTGCTTGTCCATGTTCGGTGCATAATTATAGCTGGGAGTGCTGGGAAGAAAAGAAAAGATCTGAAAAGTTGTGCAGCATCACAGGCATTGGAGGAGGGTGGGAACTATGATAACAGGAATAGCCAACAACTTAAATCGCATATAACCATATGGTAGCTGGTATTTCTAATGTTAAATAGCAACAAACATTACTTTGTGGCTTCCAAGCTTCACTGGTTCATACACTACTTCCTCAACTTTTTTTAACCACTTATTCTCTGAACTTTCTTTCAGGTCCAAAGACCACTACTAGATCCATCATAATTTTTAGGATATGCCAAAATGTATTTCCCAAAAGCTCTAATCACTGAGAATAGTTATCTGAATGATGTGTCTCATCAAGATAAGTAGAAAAATCAAGAAAGTCAGAGATTGAAGATGAGTACTTCCCGTTAGTATTGTAAACTATCTTGATGCTTCCAGTGGGGTGATTGCTATCGTATTAGCACAGATTAAATAAAACTCACAAGACATATATGTTCCTGTGGAATAAATAAATTCAGTAGTCTGTGCTAAGAACAGTAACACCAGTTCCCCATTTTGAAGATGCCCCAAGGAGTGAAGGCACTAACCTTTTTCCCTTCCCCAACACCAAAGACAAGTGCAAGCATTGCCAGGACGCAGTCAAATCCCCTGGGACTTGCTGCCTGGGCCAGCTCAGACAGTAGGCCATGACATGGCACTGAAGGAGAGAGATGAGAAAGTGCTGCAACCAGGACACTGCAGCAAAGGAAGATGACTTAGGAATTTGCACAAACACCGGAAGAAAGATTTTAAAGAGGTGTTCCATCTGTAGCCAGTAAATATTTGAAGTTCATCATATAGGAAACAAGAATACAAATACATCACTGCTGCAAGCAAAGTTACTGCAGAAAATACACCAATGTGCTGTTCTGATGTGCACCTTACAGAAGTTCTCCATCAATTATGCTTTTATATGTAGCACACGTAACAACAAAAAGGTGAAGAGAAACTGAACAAAATCCACGGCCCACAATGGTTTCACCTATGCCTGAGCTGTTTCCTTCCCTAACACTGTCAGATTCTATGCTTCGCCACTCTGATTAGGTGTTTTTTTCTTTTTTCCTCATTTCTAATGCACTGCAGTACAGGACACACTTGAAAAACAAACAGACAATGAAAACATGCTGTTGTGTGATTTGGATTCCTTTTGTTGTCATTTCAGTTTATAAAAACATCCAATTCAATGTTAATCTCCTGATTAGATACTGATAATGTTAATCCATGCATTACCCAGAGGTACATTTTCCCCTCAGAAATATTTACACACGATTCTCTTTCATAAGAGGTAACACTGAACAATACCAGAATGCTGATAACTGCAAGCCACACTGCTGGCCAGTCCTTCAGTTAGTTCAATTTTTCTTGGCATAGCTGTACGTGATCCCAGAATTGTGGAAGCAGCTGATGTTACTGTATCAGCATCATGTATATCACCTATAACTGCATGTTTTGAGCATAAAAATCAACTGAATGGACAATGTAACAGACTAAATGTCAACTGCAATAAATTAACAGACGTTACATTCTAATTTGACACCATTTTTGAACATTTAGGTAGAATTTGAGAAGTATTTGTGTCTGTAGTACACACAGCTAGTTTTGACTAACCTACTAAATCACTAGCACTGAAGGAAAAGAGAAGGGAGAGAGTGGTATCAAAGGATTTATGAACCTTTGATTGAGGTAGTATGGAGAGGTTAGTTTCTTACTATACAAAGACAAACATAAGCTAGTATTTCTTTTCTGCTGGAAATTCTTCTGTTTCAAGTTGAAACATTAAAATATTTTATATTTCCCATAACTGAAGTCTGATTTTTTAGAAGGAATGTTTATACTGCCACAAAATTAATGACATTGATCCCAGGAGCACAGTACTCTAAGCTGCTGGCTGGTCAGCAGACTTAGCAGATGGATCAATGGAGTCTTAAACTTTGAAGAAGCATGTCTTAGGAGTTTTGGTCACCTATCAGCTATTAGGCACGCTGACAGAAGAGAAGAATACTCAGTGCAAACTTTCCTTGGATTTCTTGGAACTTTGTGAAACGAAATGTTTTCTCAGGAAAGAGCTCGGTTTTGACTAATCAGCACTTTGCAGCAAACTCCTGTTTTTTCTGTGGGACTCCTGAGTGACCCTGCTGCAGAGGGATGAGGAGGCGGTGAGAAAAGCTCAGCCAGCCGCGCCGTGACAGCAGCGGCTGTGCCAGAAAGGGGAGCCAGCTGCTGGGGCAGGCTCAGGCTTCGTGTTCCCAGGCCACAGTCAGAAACCTCCTCCACATAACGAACGGTCTTTAAAAGCAGCACTCAAAGGTTTGGCAGGATGGTTAAAACCTTTCACAGACACTTTGAAAATGCATTTTGAATTTTCTGGGTGAGAAATGCAGTAGGTAAAAAGTGAGCAGAGTTTTCCTCCCAGACAATTCAATAAAAAAAAGGCCTTCTGTGAACTATCCAGTGACAGATGGAGAAATGTGAAATAGGGGTCCAAAGTGAGGGCAAAGAGAACTAGGGAAGACAGAAGGAAATCCAAACCCCCCACAACTTGTCTGTGTTGCCTGCATTGCCCTCTATGCCTTGCCTTGCAGAAATCCTCCAGACTGGCACTGCTTGCCAGGAACAAGACCTGCATTGCTCTCAGGTAAGTCTATGATACCCGTTGATGTAAAAAATCACAAAACAAATGGAATGGAGGTGAATTCTTGGGAGAATACTGTTGATTTCTGAAAAGCTTTACAAATAGACAAACCTCTTCCCCATCAGTGATAACTGTTTATCACAACATTTTTCTCTTGAAGTAGCAGGAGGTTAGCTGCTCCTCATAAGGCTTAAGGTAAGAAAGAAGTCTATGGCCATGCCACCCTGGAAAAAAAACTTGGTCACTTGGTCTCAACACAGGGTTGGGGTTGGCTAGTACTTCTGATGGGAAGCTGTCAGGAAACACCAGGTGCTTAGGCTTACCCTGCTTCAGCAGGGGGGGGTTGGACTTAGACGATCTTTCCAGGTCCCTTCCAACCAGAAGCAGACTGTGTCGGTGTGAGGTATCAACAAACCGTTCAGCTGTTATAAACTCCTGGAAGTCATCATGGCACAGTCTGTCACTGCCTCTATTCTTCCATTTTTGGGAGCAGCTTTGCTCTCAACGAGTTTTGCTGTAAAGCATCACCAACATCTACAGTTCCTTGATTCCTCTTAGCACTGTGAATATAAGATTAAAGAAATGTACTGTGTCCTCTATTCCCTCTTCTCAGTCATGAAGGTTATCTTGTCCTGAGCACATTTGTTCACCCATGATCAGCAGACAGTACCAAGTACCTCACTATTTTCAGGTTGCCCATGGCCTACAATCTGGTAAGGAGCTACTGCTCACCTGCTTCTCAGGCTTTCCTGGGCTGGCCCTGCACAACTCAGATGCTACCCCACAGTGAGGCAATGAGCACTTTCTGGCTTCAAGGCCATTCTTGATAGTTGCTCAGTAAAGAGCGAAGCACTTAAACTTCTGAATTTGTATCTGGAGACTGCATGATCTCGTTTTACATGTTATAAAAACAAGGTAACAAGAAAAAGTGCTCCCCTTTGAGTAGATTGATTCTAGAATGAGCAGCAACACACTCCCTGAGTATCAAATTTGTGGAGAGGGTAAGAAGAAAGCAAATTATTAGTCTATTAAAAAGGTGTGAGATTTGTCATTCTTGTAGGCTATAGTAGCTTGGGCAAATCTAGATGGCTCAATTAATGCTCAGTCCTACTAGTAATTGAACTGCTCTTTGTTTCACTGAAACAAACAGAAAGTTGTTCCAGATTTCCTTCTGCAAATCGCTGTTACAAAGAGATACTGTACAGGTTAAGAAAAGAACAGGAGGATCAGCTTGGCTAATGCTGTTACACAGTCGTGGTATCTGTGTGGAAATGAAATGCAGCAGAGTACAGCAGGTTTTAAGAGCTCCCAGAACTCAGTACAACAAGATTAACATTTGTCTTCTAAAAGTTCAATACGAACATATATATTCCAATGGGTTAACGCGGGAACAAGCATGTTTCCATTTGTTCAATCGCTCATACTAACAATCTGCATTTGCCTCTACTGACCATGTACTAATTCCCTCATGATTTTATCCAACAAAAGAAAGTAGTGTTCACAAAAATACTACTTAAAAATGTTGATTGTGAATAACTCCGCTGAGTTCTCAGGGGCTTTTACCCCAAAAGTGTTTGGCTAAACTTCTGTTTGGATTGGGATTCCTCCAGTTAGTAAAAATAATACAGGGCTTATATACCCTGTTCCATAGGAGTTAATTACAGAACTGGAACCTTCCCACATGACTATATCACACTGTTTCTTCTTGTCCTGTTTCAAGTCACACTTGCAGTGATGTGTGTGATGACTCTGATGGTTTACCACTGAGTCAGGACCCCAAGCAGGCCCCAGGCCAGCAGTGACAAGACGCTGACATGTCAAGAGTTACTACTGATGCAAATGTATGATCCCACTGTAATGGGCAAGTGCTCACATTACAACTCATACTGTCATAACTGGCAGATGTTCAAGGTGCAGCCTCAGGGAGGCAACCTGAGTGCAGCCATCTCCCCCCAGATTCACCATTACAACTGCTCTGGGCATCCAGAGCCACAACAGCATTGCTCCTCATGCTTTGTTTCTGCAAACACACCACTGCCACCTGGCCTGGTTGATCAGCACCATTCAAACTATCCTGAAATGTAAGTGTACAGCTCTGCTTTCATATCACGTACCTTTTTTTACATTTGGGAAGCTTTCTGCTATCTTCCCAGATACCATTTCTAGCTGCTTCTCCAAAGATCTCTAGCCTGACTTCCAGGTAGCCATAAAATCTGATTGTCAGTCATCCTGCCAGCCCAGGGATCTTGTAACTCAGCACAGCCAGCAGTATTTCAGGTTTTCATTTTTTACATTCTTCAGTAAACATGCTGCCCACAGATCTTTGCTTCTAGTGTTTGTTTACTTCACAGCTTATAGACAGCTTAGGTCCAATTCATGGCTCCCCTAAGACTGGTTCACACTGGAAGGTAAAGGAAGTTGAAGTGCCAGAAGCTCTGAGCATAACTGAGAATTCAGTCTTTCATTACAGAATCCTTTGAGTCAGATTTTTCCTGCTCAACTCTCTGGTACAACAAGGATCTCGTGTAAGAGCTGCCAGGGACACCTAGAGTGCCATCTTTTGTGTCACAGCTTCATATCTGACAACATTTCCGAAGGTCTAGCAACCCAGCTCCTCAGCAGATGATGTTCATCACTGCAGCAAGCTGTATGCATTGCTTTCACCCAGTATGAGGTTGTAGAGGTGGGTGTTGGCCTCTTCTCCTTGGTAAGCAATGACAGAACCAGGAGCAATGGTCTGAAGTTGAGGCAGGGGAGGTTTAGGTTAGATATTAGGAAGAATTTCTTGATGGAAAGAGTGGTGAGGCACTGGAACGGCCTTCCCAGGGAGGTGGTTGAATCACCATCTCTGGAGGTGTTTAAGAAGTGTATAGACATGGTGCTTCATGTCATGCTATAGTTTTCCATTGATCAGGTATTTGTGGGTGAGGGAATGATTGGACTCTGTGATCTAGTAGGTCCTTTCCAGCCATGTTTATTCTGTGATTCTCTGGTTCTGTGACATGGCCCAACAGACCCAGTGGGAATAGGATACATCCTCTCCAGTCCCTTCTCTGCCACAGAAATAACTTCTGGGCATAACTAGAGTACCTGCATTAGTATGATTTATTTGCAGAACATATGTCCCTTGTTATGGTGGTAACAGCCAGCATAAACTTTCAGAACATATTTTGAAGTGTCAGGACATATTTTAAGGAGTGGAGAGGTGGGAGAGTGGGAGGAGGAACAGACACTTACAAACAATAGAGTGCCTGCTGCTTCGTGTATGATATAGTCTGTGTTTCATGTTAAACTGGAGCTAATGAGAGCTAACAGGAATCGCTACAATTGATGATTAAATTATGCAAATGCCACTACCTTTTTCGTCCTTGTAAGACTCTCCATGCCGCTCCAGCAGGCTGTTTGTGCTGAGGAGGACAGGGCTGTAAGGTAATGATGGTATGTGATTCTTCCTTTTATTTTTGACTTTGACAGGTTTTTCTTAAATCTTATGACTTTGTTGCTGCATTAATTTGATTTTCTTCTTTCCATATTGTGAAGTGGAGAAACGAGATCAACACACACTCACATCTGAGGGTAGAATGCTCCCTGCACTGCAGTATTTCCTGCAGTAGCAGCTCCTCTTTTCATAAGTTTAAGCGTGAAACTTATAAATAAACATCGTGGTTTGGTTTGTGGGTGTGTGTGTTTGTTGATTTCTGTTTGGTTTTTAAAATTTCTAAGGTGGTATTTCAATCAAATAACAGGCACTTCAGCAGCAAAGAAATGTCACATAAGTTAGAGCTCTTAAGCAAAACTTCCTCTCACATGTGCTCGACGGGGTATCTTAATCTTTGGTTTGTAGGTATAACCTTCTGTCTCAGTTTGTAAAGCTAGCAAGCAGCTTTTGACCCGATTTCCCTTCTTTGTTGGAGGTAGACGTTACAGTAACATGATACAGCAACTACATTCTTAAAAACAAAATCCAAGGTCAGATGGCTGTCACCCAAGGTCAGAAAGAGATTCAAAGGGTGCTTGACCACCAAGGAAGAAAACGTAAGGTTTAGACATCCAAATTACAGAGACTTTGGAAGGAAGGATTTTATTGTTCTTGTGCTGTTTTTACAGGGAGCAGCAAATATTTCTGTGAGAACTGAAATTCTTCTGTTTTCTAGAGCTTGTTGCTAATATTTTTGCTAGAGACATCAGTTATTTGGAGACTTCTGCCACCCTAATTGTCGGTTTATCTTCAACTTGTCTCAACTCTTAGCCTGCAGACTAAACTCCAATGCATGCAGTCAGTGTGCAGTGAGAAAAACATAACCCAGCAAGGATCTCTTGCGGTCACTAGAGAAAACACTCTACAAGAAGATTGCCAAGATATCAACACCACCAGAAGACAAGAAGCGGTGCAGCTGAGTCTCATATTCTGGGCTATCTTACAAGGAGCCTCACAGAGCAAGGTATTTAAGCCCCAGGGGTCCAAGCAAATGAAAATTACTTTACAAATGAAACTAAGCCTACACACAGATTGCTAGGATCTTTGCTTGACCTTTGCAGGTCACATGCAGCCTGTATAAGGTGGAGAGGCAGTTACAATTTGGAGACTTGACTACATCCAGCAAAAGCTGGAAAATAAGTAGGTTGGAAACAGCAAGCAGTGGAAGGTGTCAGGAGCACGATAAACTAACGCAAATTCCTACAAGCACTGTTTTATCAGAGAACAGTGAGCATGGAGCCTAAAATGAGTTGCTTTGGCCTGGGGAGAGGTAAGGTGAGATGCAATGATTGAGTGCTTTTCTTCCAGACATAGTCCCACAGCTAAGCGGAAACAGTTTGAATCCTACCCTCATATATGATGGATAGTCCCCCTGCAGACAGGATGGCTTGCCTGAGGCCAGGCAATCTGTGCCACAAAACGGGAAGCTATCTGTTGAACAGAGTGAGAACAAATAGACGTAACTCTCTCGCTATGAAAAGAGGTGATTGAATGAAGACATGGGAGAGGTCCATTAAATTTGATGTAGTGACTATTCATTATTCCTCACAGGATGTGGAGCAGGGGATGCCAATAGCACTCGCAAGCTCCAGATTTAGAAGGAAAGAAAAGGCAGTCCTTTGTCCCTGACATATGGGGTGACACTGTGGATCTTGTGGTGGGGCTGCCACCAATGTTCAAAAAGAGATTAGAGTGATGCAAAGAGAATGGTGCTCAGTGGCTTGACTGCTTCACCTAAAGTGGAGATTTTCAGAAACTGGAGAAACAGGAAAGAGGATTCTCTCTTGCTATTGCTTTTGTTTGGGTATGTTTGGGTTTTTTCCTTAGCACTCCCTGCTGCTTTCTGCCAGAACACATAATTGAGAACACTGAGTTAGAAAGTTCTTTCATACCCATTAAGTCGTGTTTCCTGTGTGCATGACTATCTTATTTTACCTTTAGGACAGGTGATAATAAAAGTGACAGTAACTATTCAGGATGATTACTTGAGAACAAATTGGCAGACTAAAAATCTCATTGCTTCTGTATACAGGTGAAAATTACCCTGAATATCCAAATAACTGTGAAACATTGCTGACTGTTTTGCATTACTTGGAAAATCTAGTCTCAGGAATGTGGGATTGCTGAGAATAAAAGACAAGAAAATTATAGTTAAGAATGTAAGGTCAGAGAAAGTGGCATATCTAGAAAGCAGCAGTCAGTAAGAGGATAAAAAAAACCCAACCAACAAATGTTTAACAAAGTGCCATGAACAGCACATCCCTTTCTGGCCCCAACCAGTGGGGCTTTTGTGTTCAATTAATGCAGAAAGTGCTACTTTTTGCAATTTTAAAGCAGCTAATATAATTGTGAAATACCCATCCCTACATGTGAGTTACTCCAGTCCAAAATGCAATTCATAGATTGAATTCCACTGTGTGATGAAGCTGATTCCTCCTCATCTTTAGGGGACAAATCAATGTACAGTCCAGCTAAAATATTTCATTAAGCTTTTTTTTATATCAGAGAGAGATTCAAAGACATTGTTTAAGCAGAAACAAAAAGAGTGGTCTACATGCCCACGGAAGACAGAAGAGCAATGGAATGTTTCCATAATATCTCACTATGAGGAGAGGGACCCAGGACACTCAAGGTACAAAGCAAGAGGAGAAATCCAGGACTTTCCCAAGATTTTTTAATTACCGGAGCACTGTCTAGGCTGTAAACAAACCTGTTGCACTCAAAAGCTACAAACCTGTGTTTTTTACTCTCAGTGTGCTCAGTCAGTTAGAGCCCAGGAAGCACATATCTTAGAGGAACATGAAGGAAGTAATATCTTTCCAACAGATCCTGACCTGTGTCTACATATTTTCAGGGTATTGTAAGAAGCTGCCCTTACAAAGCCAAACACTGACCTTTTAATCTCCCACAACTTCCCAGGAGGAAAAGAGCTTTTCTCTGCTTTAATAATGGTCCGAGCTGTCACTCTCCTCCCCGAAAGGAGCAAGCACAGTGAAAGAAATAAGCACACACTCACGGCTTACTATGGGTTTCTTACATTTCAATTTGCTGTTTCTGCACTATTTCTGCAAGCAAACACCTCACAAGGAGCAGATCAAGGGAGTGGGTTTGGCAGGGTGTGATTCTGACTTACATATGCTGTGATGCATTGGGGTAGAGCTCTGAGAACTGCGGTGCGGAGTCCTCGGGGCCATGGGGTGCAGCGTGGCTGATGACCATCATTATGGGCCTATGGGGATATATCCTCTTAGACATTCTGAAGTAATTAATGCTCTCATTAGTGATTAGGTCTGTGAAGTAGTCCTGGAACATATGATTAACACAAAGCAAAAGTTACAAAGTGTATGAATAATTAGATCACATATTATCATGTTATTAAGTTATTTTCAAGTCTGCATTAAAGCTCAGATCAGGAAGTAAAAACTTATCATCAAAGAGATGATTCGAAGGAGCCCAAGGGAGACTGAGCAGTAATTATTTTCTTTAGCAGGCAATGTCACATAAAATGAGAGTGTTCTGCAAATCAGATACAACAGAAGGCATTAAGTAAATATGATTACCAGATCTTGTGATACAACACAAAGTTAACATCTAAAATTACAGTCTATACTGACAGAGATATGTTTTCAGAATTTCACCAGTAAAACACTTCCAGTGGTTGGTTCCTAACTACAAGAAATTGGTAATGGCTCCAAACTGCAAGAAATTCTTGACTTATGTTGGTTTTCTGTTTACATAACCATTTTTTGCATACTCTCTGTCAGTGTACTTTTGCATATGTACAAAGGGGAATAAAGCTACAACAGGCAACAGATTGCAAAAATTTTCATCAAAACAATTGCAAATGCAGGGAGCAGTTGAATTCCTGCAGGATCTGTTCATTTAATTGTGCAACTTTAAGCGGTGCAGCTGCTGAGATTAAGGTTGTGACTCACTAATAAACTGGCTTAACCCACAGCCAAGGTGGCAAATGGAAGCCTACAAGGGGAAGGGAGGAAATGGAACTAAAGGAAAAAAAGATGAAAAACTTAAATCAAACCACCTGCCACCTTAGAGTATTCACTGTTGGCCTGGAGGTCTAAGTGCGAGCTTCATTGACAGAGTGCTGGGACAATGTTTGTAATTTCAAGCACTTCCAGGCATGACTAATCACGTGTTGTGGATTCAAGGCCCTGAACAGCTGCAAAAGCAGAGCCTAAGGGACAAGGTCTGTGTCACATGTCAGTGCTAGGACAGGCCAACCAGCTGTGACTTGCTTGGTCTCCTGCTCCTTGTCCCCCCCTGCACCTTTCTCTCCAGTAGCACACATGGTAGCCAATCTTCCATAGCCCTGCAGGGATGAGGAAGAGACAGCAGGTAATGAGTGCCAGGCTCCAGGGCTCTGGCCTGTTGAAGCAAAATGCCTGTATGACTGTTCTCCCAAAGCATCTACTCCCTCGCTATTTCCCTATTCATTCTAGTGGCATACGCAGGGTGTGTAAGGAATGAATAACTAACCAATATGCTCAATTTTCTCTCTTTTTTTACTCTGTAAAAATACACAATCGGTATCGTGTAATTTCTATGGGTGGGGAAATCAGAAACAGGCATTGTGAGCTTCCAATAAAACCTCATTACATGGGTCAGAAACCACAGCTGCAACATCTGTATCATCTTCCCTGAGCCGCAGTCTGGGGAAATTCCATATTGCTTTCTGCAAGCTGGAGAGTCTGTGATTGGCACTCCCAAGCCTTTCCGAGAAACTTCACAGCAGTGGGCAGGTCACCGTGGCAAACTTTCCATGCTCCGTGTTGAGCACAAGTCAGCTCTGAGGTTTTCCAACGGCTATGTTCTTGCACTTATCTATTCTCATGGCCCTATCCAGAGTCTGACACCACAGATGCACGGTGAAATGAAATGAAAACAGTGTCAGATAAACTTTCTTATGTGGGTGATAACTGACAACACTCAGCTAACTTTAGTGCAAGGGGCACAATAATGTGGGGAAAAGATTCCTGTTTACTATTTGCTTCTGCCACCAAACCATCACTTCCAACCAGAGGGAGGGATCACCTGGCTCCACTGAAGAGCCCTTTGAAAATTTCTTCTGTTGCACAATTAATACTGTCATGTGAAAACTGATCTGCAATGCCCTGGAGAGAAAACGACATCTCAATTTCTTGGTTGTAGTTGGTTAATTAATTAATTATCTGGTTAATCAATTATCTGAATGCTATTTTAATGTGGGTTAATGGTGTGGCATTTATGTGTCTGGAAAATACCTTTGCATAATCAAATCCATGCTTCTCTTTGTTACCATTGCGAGAAATGGTGTAATTATAGAAGCGAGAGTTCTTCACTAATCCAACCCACTCTCTCCACCCAGGAGGGATGTAGCTGCCATTGTATTCATTGAGGTATTTCCCAAAAAAAGCTGTGAAAGTAAAAAAATAAAAGAACAGACACATGAGGCTCTGCAACCCAATGTTTTCCGTCTGAGTCAAAAGCACGCGTGAATGAACATAAAATGCCTTAGAATGAGTCAGAATTTCTTTATCAAAAATTTTCCCTTTATACCTTAGAGGGTTTTAAATTAAAGTAAGTTGTTTCCAGAGGTTTTGTGAAAGTGGAAAGCCTTCCTGACTTCAGGTTTTCTTCTTAGTCTTTCGGAATCTAGTGCTCACATGAAATAACTTCCAGGGTGTTTTTTTAGAATGATTATGTTTCTTTTGGTTTCCACTTGAAAAGAGAATAAAAGCTCTGTGCCCACAAGAAAGATCTGAGAAACATCTTGTGGTGTTGATGTTTGGAGCTTGGTTTCTGACTTCTGAATGTTTGGGCTTGGCAACCTGGCTACCTTTGCTGGTTTAATAAAAGGTATGGGAAGTCCAGTTCTCCATCCTACTGAGTCACATTTGGGTAGAGCAAGAGGGAATCCCCACCCTGCTTTGCTGCCACAGCTACTCTAAAGCAAAACTAATAAAGAGACAAGCACTCAGAGGTCAAGCACCTCTACCAGGCCTGCCAAACTCAGCTTATTTTTTTCCATTAGCTGCAAGTGAGAAGTCAGAACTCAACTGGACTGAAACTTTTGGCCTTTGTACTAGGCCTGGGAGGGTTTGCAGGTGCTCCTGCCAGAACTTCTGGAAGGAAGTAAAAACCCCAATCTCATAGCACAGCAGGCTCCCAGCTATCTGGGAGCTGTGAATCACTTATGCCAAAGACACACAGACACTGAAGGCCAGACAACTGGCTTTGGGAGGGAGGACTAACACTGGCCCAGCACTCTGGCAAATGCAGCCACACCACTTCTAGGGACAGATGGGTATGGAAGTTTTTCAACTGTTTATGTATTGTCTTTGGCCTGGGTAAAAAACTCTGTTTGGATGGCTCAACCCTCTTTTTCCACTGCTTGGGAAGTGTGGTGTCAAAACACCTTACTGGGCCTGTAACTTGTGTTGCCTCAAAGAACAGAAACCACACCGCTTTTCTAAGGCAGCCAAATTGGGTTAAATTCTCAGGAAATCTGATGTCCAGGGAAAGTATGAAGGTAAAGGCTGGAACGCTGCGGGAAGGGATGCCAAGGACAGAGAAGAAGGGGAAGAGAAGTCAGAAACAACAGTGATGAAAGGTATGGGAGAGTGATGATGCCCAAGATAGAGGAAGCATTGACCAAGTCAAACAAAATCAAGGACAGTCTGTGGTCACAGGGAAGGTCTGAGGTCAGCCCTCCCGAGTGCTATCACAGATTCACCAGCAGTTACTACATGATCTAGGGGAACCTGTGCTTGCTGCACTCATTCATAAAGCACTCCCCTTGCCTCCCCCAAAGATGAGAGACTTTTAAGTTGTGAAATGGAATTTATGGCCATTTGTCTCATAGGATGGTTTGATAGCCCCAGCTATAGTTAAGATTGGCTAATACCAAGACCTGAACTCTGCTGTTAACAGTCTTGCCAAACTTCAGTCATTAGTTTATATGCTATCTGACTCAGGCTGGATTTTGGTTTATGGAACATTTTAGCCAAACATTCCAGCAATTTCCAAGAGAAAGCCTAGGAAGAATAAATAAATAGGCTTGTCCACTTAAAAATCGTCTGTAATCTTTTCTCTAAGAAGCTCTAGTGTCTCCTGGTTTTGATGTAGTGCCTTTGTAAATAATAGAGGTGGCTATAAAAAATGGAAGCACACAATGATCAGGAAAGACTACAGCTTCTCAATTTAAAGTCACCTTAGGCTATTTGTTCCTTGAAGGACCCGAGAAAGGCCCCACCACTTCAGTTTGGTACTAAATCATGCAATGGTTAGCTACTTTCTCTCCTTTTGATATTCAGGCATTACCTGAGAGAAAGCCACCAGCATAAAATGCAGAGATGAAATGACCTGAGGCATAGGAATGAGAAAAGATAAACTGAATTTACAAAAAGAAAGGGAGGCTTGAAGCTGGTGGGGGCAAATTCATCTTGGAATTTCCTCGCTTTAGAGTACTTAATTTTCCAACTTTAATAATGTTTTGTTAGCTTGCCTTTGGCCTCCTGAACCCCATATTTTGGTGCATGTTATGAGACTTTGGAATGACAGCCTGAACCATTCACCTCTGTGTTGGCAGTGATTTAGTATTTTATCACAAAAATAATCTCAGAGCTGTCAAGTTTTAAGCAGCTCCTTGAGCGACAGTTTGCAGGAATAGGTGTTGCCCCTGTTTTAGAATAAATCAGTTCTCATGTAAAACGCACAGCAAAGTCCTGAATACTAATGGAAGCAGTGGTAGTTGTGATAATGGATCACATTTGCCAATTTCAACTGAGAGTGGTTTGCTGGTCAAAAGCTCAGGAGGATATGAGTAGTTAAACAGATGAAGGGAAAAGTGAGGCTTTTCCTGAGAAACAAGAGTTCAGTTCCTATGTTGAGTACCACTGAGAGTGGGAGCCCAGCACCAGTACTTAGTGTCTGACTCTTCACACTTTGAGTGGAGACAAGTGTCAGAGTAAAAGGAAACCATAGCAGTGTCCATTGGGAAAAAAATAATCTGCAATTAATCATTACAAGTGTCCTTTTGTTAACCAGAGGCTTCAACTAGTAAAGCTTTATGGAATATGTTGCAGAAACTGCCTAGGAGCCTGATACCTTCATGTGCAAATGTCTGTTGGATCTTCACATGCTTGGCTTGTAGATGCAACTCACATCCTTAACAGCCCAACACTTGCTCAATTGCCTAACTCTGAGTACTGGCTGGGAACACATAACTTCATAAGCCACACGTACTCAGCAGTTATAGGGTTTAGGAAGCCATTTCTGCTTGCAATTAATAAAATGGTGATTATAACTCAATGTATAAAAGCCTCGTTAAAAAGTAATGTCATTTCAAGGGACACCTTTTCATTAGTGGCCCCCCACAGGGATAACTGGAAAGATAAATGATGATTTTTGCATTTTAATGAGACAGTTTTTATCTGCATTCTGGCAGTTTTGCTAACTGTTCCCAGGACACATTGTTATTTTTTAATCACACATAGAGTAGCTTAGTACGTCACAATAATTGTATTCTGTATGAGGAGGTTCAGTGAAGTCCATGCAAACACCACCACATGGTGCAGTTACACAGGTAGCCACGTCTCAGGACGAGTCTCAGGAGTGGCTGCAAAATATTCACGTTTGGTACCTAACAGTAATAGATGACTTAATACAGGCTTTTGTTTTCCTTTTGGCAATTAGCTAATGATTACTGGACTGAGAGATCCAGGTGTTTGCAATGACAAGGAGAATCTGAACCAGGGGATCTCTGTAGTTTGAAGCCAGGATATTCATAGCTGAATGTGATTCAGAGTCTTACAATTCCCAGTCCTTTTCCCACAGTAATTTCTATAAGCATCTGTGACATTCTACAGTATTACACAATAGAACTAGACTCCTAATTCCTGTCAGGATTAGTGAACAGGTGATCTGGGTGAGGTATCTCTGTGCTTCCACGGACCAAAGGCATACATTTAACACAACAGCTACTTCCTTTAACAAAGTCAGGAAAGCATTTACAAGAGTTGAAGCACTGTTTATGTGACATTTCAGGGCTGACACACAGGATTCTGTGCTTCTGGGGACAGAGCCCAACAAAACTACAACTTCCTAATTATTCCAGTAAATTCCTCCTTGCTTTCTCCCCATTATGCAAGTGGTAGAGTCAAACATGAGAAGTCTGGTTTTCTCTTCACTGGAAAAATTACAGAGGATTAGTGTGTTACGTCACTAAAATGCAGAAAGACAGTTCAGACTGCCAGCAGTGCCTAGGAAATTAAATAAGCATGTTCCCAAAAATGCAGCGAGGAAGCTGAGGCAGCAAGAGGTTGACCTTCATCTAGACCTAAGTTATGCAGGAAGTCTGTGCCATTGCCAAGAACACTGTCCAGGTTTTGCAGTTCCCAGTCTGGTAACTGGAGAAATCCAACCAGAAAAAAACCTTAGGTTTTCTACAGCCTTGTGGGTCTCTCCCTGTTTCTGCCAGGTTCACCACTGGAACCAAAAAGAGCACTACCAATTTTCTAACTCAGCAGTTGCAAAAAGGCATTAGCCTACAACCTGATACAACAACTGTCAGCTTGGGAGATACTGTGAACAAAGTCTGTATTATGGGCCAACTGGTAGCACTTTGCAGTACTGATGTATTGGATGAACTGACACTTCTCATTAGAACAACCTGCTTCCAGGTGCTTATAACTTTCCTATACTTGGACTAAAATTTTCCACACTAGATGTCTGCCTTGGGCTGAATTTTCTGAAGCTTCTTAGCCCAAATAGCACCCACCTTTGAGAACTGTGGTAAAAAGGAATTATGTATAACCTCTGAAAAAACATTATGTGAGCATTTGTTTGAAAGCCCTTCCATGCTCTGCTCTGGGAGTGTGAACTCTGACAAAGCCAGGGCAGGTACTCTGACAAGGAGGCAACTTTTATCATACTGGTGAAAATCTGTCTAAAGTTTGCTCAGTTTAAAAAAAAAAAAAACTGTGCTGTTTATGTGTGCTGAAGATCTGGGCACCGCAGGACTTTATTCCCTGTGCACCTGTGAATGGTGACTGTAGGTGGGAGAAAGGTGACTGAAACGCAGGGGTCAAGAGATGACCAGAAAAAGCCAACCAATTTGGGGAATAGCAAGATGCTGAGAACAGGGGGGAAAGCAGCAGGGGCTTGGAGAACCAGGGCAGGCAAAGTCAACCAAGAAACAGGACACTGAGTGCAGAAAGAAGAAAGTAGCTGAGTGACAAGGCAAGTGGGGTGGAAGCAGCAGACTGACTGATCAGGATGGGAAAGAAGATCACTAGCAGCAAGCGGTGGGAGTGGGATGTGCCTTTCAGGGACTAACTGAGCCAGGAGGGAGGGTGGGAACAAGAAAAACTTGAGGACAGACAGTGTTGGGGACAAGGCTTACAGTGGAGACTGAGGTGAGGTTTTGCAGGGCCAGAAAACTGCATTGAGGAAACTGATGTGTGGAGACAACTATACCTAATAATATAACAGAGGGAGCCAGAAGTTCTTCTGGACAGCTGTAATTCCTGAAATAACTCCTGAGTTTCATTGGTACTTTCCAGTACCCTGATAAAACCCCTCTCTGCTTAAGAACTTCGTAAGAAATCAGTAGAGATTCACAGATGAGATCTGAGAGCCCCATCCTTGCTGAAGCAGATGCTGGCATCAAGCCACCTGATAGAACTGGTCTATCTTTTTAAACCACTGGAACTCCACTCTCCAAAACATGGTATGTCATTATGTGAAAACTATGCTTTGGCCATATGAACAAGAAAGATGAGATAGTTGCATGGATAACGTTCTACCCAGATTTTCCTAAATTATGCAATTCAACACAAAAATCTTTCTAAAAATCTTGTAGTGTATGGTTTTCTGTGCAATATTTAATAGCACAGAATTCTGTTTTAAGCATAAATGGGCAAAGATGTTGTGGTCTTTCATGCTGAGGTCCTGGAAAGAAAGCAAAAGAGTTTCTCTTCACAGGACACCATTAAACTAGAAAATCCTGCTTCTTACCCTTTTCAGCCTGTTTTGCCTTCTACATTTCACTTTTGGTGGAGTATTTGAATACATTCTGCATAATTTGCTGATTGACTTAAAGTGCAATTTTATTCTGAAAAGAGAAGTATATTTTTAATCATTTAAAATACTTACAAGTTAAATTATATTTGGTGCTTCCTTTTATACCAATTAAGAAAGAGCTTGAATGCTTAGATTTCTCTTTCTCTTTTTTTTTTTTTTTAAATATTCTGAAAACCAGGACTCATTCTCTGCTCACTCATTCCCACCCCTGTATTACATTCTGTCTCCATCTCTGTTTTGAAAGGCTGCATGAGGCAGGATAAAAATTAGGTCACTGAAAGGATGCAGATTAAAAATAGTAAGTGCTGGCAGTGAGCTCTACTGCAAGACTGTGAATAGCAAACTCACTGACTTTGCCTCCAGAGTAAATGTATTGTCTACCCATACCTGCAGGAGCTTCTGCTCCCTTTGTACAAGACTAACTTATCCCTGTGCCTCAGAAGGGAATGGTGCACAGTTTAAATACTTCTTAGCTGTCACTCTCCTGTCATCTTAGCAGTGGCTAACAAGATCATTGGTCACTACACTAAGAAATGTACCCATAAGTGACAGATGTCAACTGTCACACATCAGAAATTGCTTTGTACTGTTGAACAAATTAACTAGATGTCAACCAAGTGACAAGTTCATTGCTACATTGAAGTCTGTGACTAACATCAAAATGTGACAGACATTGACATCCTGATGTCCAGTCATGCTCTGAATTTTGTGTTTTACAAACACAAGCACTTAAAAATTAATGGTTTAGCTGCTCAACTTTGCTCTGTTACCATTTTTGTCCCGTGAAAGGTTGTGAATGCAATCAGAACACTTGCATGCCTAAATCCTGAATGTTACTCTGATCTCTTGGTACTCCTAAGTAAGAAATAAAATACTGGGGGACACATGCTCACTAAGGAAATTCTAAAAATTGTAAGACAATAATTCCATAAGTTGGTGATCTTTGTTCTTTCAGATGGGACTCCATAAGGGGAAAAGCCTGATCCTGAGTTTGGCATTTGGCTGTGAGGTTGTCAGCAGGGGAAGAGGCTGCATAGATTCCTGTTTGGCACAGTTATGCAGGCTGCGAAGGGCTAAGAGGAAGGAGGATTAGAAGGTAGTAATTCTACAAAGTAATAATGCAGAGGGTTTGAATACACATGCATGTTAAGTCAGGGTGAGAAGTATAAATGTATTTGTATAGGAGTGAATCTTCAGATAGTAAATAACATTAGATCCTGCCATATGAAAAGTATGACACACTATTTAGCAATAAAATGATTGCTATGTTTTTGTTTCCTGGGTATTGGCTATGTTGCTGTCATGACTGTTCTTCTAAAACGCTAAGATAATGCTCCACTACTGCTCAGATATGAAGATGTAGCACAATCCTCCTCTCTGACTGGAGAAGAGAAAGTTGAGGCAGCACACTCTTGGAGGTGCAGGTGAATGGCAGTGTGAACTGAGAGCACTAAAGGCCTTACTGAGAGGTAAGACTATGTGCTATAGGGCTGTGACAGAATGAGCAGAAGTAAGAACGAGACTTTGACAACATTGCAGGGAGTACTGGAAGAATAGCAGATAAACAGGCAAAGAGCAAAGTTAAATCCCAAATTCCTGCACTTAATAATCTTACAAATGACATTTCTGAATCTGAATAGCTGAAGGGATATCTACTGGCATTAAAAACTGTGAGATGAAAGAAAAACTTCTTGAGCTTTCCTCACAATTTCCACAAAATTTGCAAGTGATTACAGGGCGACCCTTTTTCTCTTGCAGTATGAGCAGCTGGAATCTATGTAATTAAACCAAACGTCTCATGTCTCTGAGGCTCTCCAGGGTTGTTTTGGTTTCTCTTTCTGCCTATTTACTGTGTCCTCTCTGCTATTTCCTACAAATTCTAGTTTCTTGCCAATTCTGTGGACTTTCAACAATCAGGAAGCTGTGCAGTTGACTCGTTGCTGCATTAGTTTATAGCTTGTAAGGGAGACTGTAAACACTGAAACATCCCTAATTGTTTGAGAATTTTTAATGATAATTAGAAGTGAAAGTTATTTTTTTGGCCTTTCTGAATGTTGTCTGTCCTGCTACCACCTAGTACAGCTCCTGCCTGTAAGTTAGCACTGATGTATAGTCTTCAAAAAAAGAATGCTTCTGTCAAATACAACATCTCCATTGTGTCACATCAGAGTAGAGCAGGAACAGAAGAGTAAAACAGAAAAGGGAAAGAAAAACGCATTCTGTTCTTTTCCAAGTTCCCCTAGAGGGATGTAATTATGACCACAGTTTATTAGAGCACATTTCAGACCTGGGTTTAGATGGCCTGCTGTGCTTGTGTGGAGCTCTCATTGGGCCACACTCATCAGTAGTGTGTCCACGAGTGATCAGCTGCTGTATAGCAGGTTTAGTTAAGGTGGGTTTAGACAGTGTATGCTTTGTAGATGCTGGAAATTATTTGGAGTGACCAGAAGTAAGGACATTATATGAACATGGCCCACCACTTTATTTCCACTAAACTATGTGTTTGTTTGATTCTGTGCAAAAAATAAGAACTAAATCCTCATCATTTCAATGGGAGAACCAGGTTGGAGGTATTGCACATTATCTTGTCTGGGCTGAAGCTCCCTGGACCAGTGCCTTATTAGCACTCTCATCAAACTGTGGCCTTGAGATATTCGCTTCTCTTTCTTTGATTAAGTTTGCCATTGAAGAGGGTACTGATTTCCTCTCAAAACACAGAAATGCACAAAGTCACTGGTAGTCTATGTTGCACTCTCTCTCACTCCCAATTATGGACTCCCAGGTGCTTTTGAGTCATTACAATTTTAATAAACTTCCCAGCCATGAAATTTGAAGTTGGTTAGTGGATTTTTGATTACTTTTTAATGAAGCAACGGTGTCCTTGAAAAAATATAAGATCTGCTGTTAATTAAGCTGCCACTTCAAAAAACAGTTGTGGAATAATCAGAATATAGGCTCATCTTACAAGAAACATTTGGGGCCATATTATTATAGAATCAAACAGTGTACCTTAGTCAGAATTAGAGTTTCATACAACTATTTTATTTTTTTCTCCTTCCTGCTCCTTGTTAAAACTCACCTACCCTGACAGTTCTAGGAGTCATGTTTGTTCTGCTGGTTTTAGAAAAGGCTTTTCTTCCTTTTCCTTTTCTTTTGACCTCTTTTTCTTTTTCATTTAATAGGGACAATGCTAAAACTTCAAAGTGGTCTCAAATTTATAGGCCATTCGTTCTTCAGATGCAGCTTTACAAAAACAGTATGTTACACAGACATCTCCAAATGCTTCATAATATCCTTTATAACAGGAGGCAGTGCAGAAGGCATACCCCAATCAGAATGTTTACCCCTAGAAGGGCAGGGAGGGCTAGTGACAGATCTATCAAGTTCAAGCATGAGGCATTTAGTTGTGCAACTATTAGTCTACAAGTTAAGATACTAAGTATTTTAAGAACAGGAAAGTCAGGTCCTCCATGAAGCAGCCATAGATCAAGCAGACAGGATTTATGAGACATAAGCCATAAGATGACAAAGCTTATATTTTAGAGTGAATTCAGCACATTTTCTAGCCATTGTCATTCATTCTATCTCTTTGCTTTTTCTTCCCCAAAGGCTTCATGCTGGTCCTTACTCAGGTTTAACAATACTGTACTCAGATGGCACCTTCACTGAAATCACCTTAATGGAGACTCAAGTAATATTCAGCACATGAATCCAACACCAGGTCCAAAGAAGTTAAATAATTAAGTTAAATAATTAATTATACAAATGAAGAGAGGCAGAATAAAAAAAGAAAGCTGTGTGCTGAAGAAAAGGTGGCAGATAAATTTGAGGCATTGGATACAGCAATATTAAGAGAATTAGGAAAAACAGACAGCCCAGAGACATTTGTCTGCTACGTGTTTTGGAAGCTATCTCTTCTTGTGCCTAAGCTGTGGATAGAGACAAATCTCTTTGCTGCCGACTAGATCATCCTGTAAAGGGAAGTCTTTGTAACCAAATGACACTTCTGGACAAATTGCCCCTTGATGACCTTCCACAACTCCTGAACCTTGAGAAGAAGTCAAACTAGAGTCTCAAGATTGAATCTTAGGACATAGGTGATGCAGAAATGAATCAGGTTTTACATCAAGCTGAAGCACAGACAGGAGGAATAAGAAGAGTTCTTTGTAGACAGGAAAGGGATCTCTTGACTGTGGAAAACCACCAGGAATTTACAAGATCAGTATCAAAGCTTATTAGTGCACAGCAGAACAATCCTTCTTAAAGGCATGCTTCTATTCCTTTTCATAAAATGAAAATGAAATATGGCCCCACGCACAGTTTAAATTATACTGTTCACCTTGTTTCACTCCCATGACAGGCACTTCAGTCCTGTGAGGTCTTTGGCAGCAGTCCCCAACCTGGCCCTGCTATCTTCCCTAGCTGCTAGCAGCTGCACACAAGCAGGCCATAATACTGGCCATGATCAAGTCTGGAACTGCCAGTTCAGATCCACAGTGACATTAAATGCACCTCTTTTGCACTAGGTGTAACTGCCCAGCAGCTTATTTCCCACTAGGGACTTTGGAGCATGAAAATATGCTGCTCCGTTACAAGCGAGATTCTTTATGTGGCTGTTAGCTGTGGATCTGGACCAGGAGGCAGTATTACTCTCCCTCTCCATAATAGTAAAACTCTGCTTTGTAAACCCAGTTTGGGACAACAATAGTTTCATTCTAGGCAGGGATTTGAGACCTCTTGCTGAATACCTGTCATCTTTAAACAAAAACTGCAGTGGATTTGCCCCTTACCTGTTCTATAGCCAGTGTTATTGAGGTACACAGCGAAGGTACGTGGCTCATGAGTAGCCTGCCATGAGGGAGAAGAGCAGTTCTCATTGTTAGTGTATATGTTGTGGTTGTGCACATACTTCCCAGTCAGCATTGAGGAACGTGATGGGCAGCACATGGGGGTGGTTACAAATGCATTGATGAAAGAGGCCCCTCCATTCTCCATAATCTTTCTGGTTTTATTCATCACTTGCAATGATCCTGCAATAGGAAGTATAGATCATCACTATGATGCAAAAGCCAGTTACAATGTATTGACTACTATTGTGCTATCAAAAGTACCCGTGGCTAGATCGCACTTGTACACCAGTCTGTTTTACTCCACAGCTTAGTTAATTTGTAGGAAAAAAATTAAAATCTTTATTACATCACCAAAGGTATTTCTCAGGATTACAGCAAGATGAAAGTTCTTTTTTTCACAGGCTTCAAAACAAAGTTAAAATGCAGACCAATATAGAAATGCAATGGTAAAACTTTAGAGCTGTCTCAAATTTATAGGCCATTAGTTCTTCACTCACGGCTGTAGAAAAGCAGTATGTTATACGACTGTGTCATTAGTCAATGCGCCAGTAAAATACGTAGAATGCCGAGATTACCAATGAATCTTCTACAGTTCTTTCCATTTTAGCAGATAACCAGGGAGAGAGAAATAAAGGGGGTAAATGAGGGAATGAGAGATGGGGAGGAGGAAGAAAGCATACAGCAACAGCTTTTCTAGAGGAACATGTTTTTCTGGAGGAAAGTTTTTGTGGATCAGCATGTCTGGCTCAGACACTAAAGCAGCACCCTTAAAATCAGCTGGTGAGGACAAGTCTGCATGCAAAACATACTGGCAAAATTCAGCAACTTTCTTAAGACACTGCACCAATGCAGTCAGTTTACAGAACAAAGACAGTTTTCTGCATCCTGCAAAACATCTTCATGACCAAGGTGAGAGAGGCAGACTTCTGACTGCAGAATGACTGAGCAGCTCCTGGTAGGATCTGTCAGTATTTCCTAGTGGTTGACAGACTTCGAGTTTTCTGCTATCCAATAGAGCAGAGATTGACAAGAGAGGGTGAACCATGGATGTGTGAGGATGTGCCCAGGAGAGAACTTTGTGGATTGTAGTACTTGCACAATTTTCACAGAAAAAAATGTTTCTGGAATTCTACTTTCTTTTTTTCCTTTGGTTTTACAATAAATGTTGCAGAGTTGAAAGTCATGGACTTAAAATAATATCTATAGATTCTGCTGATAATACAAGAAGTTTTCTTGGTTTTGTCTGAGTCACTTGAAAATCACATTAACAAAAGAAAATTAAACAATGGAAGATGCAGCTGTAAACCTACAAAACTCCCAAGGAGGCTCAAAACTTCAGGTGTTAAGCAGTAAAATCTTACAAACTATGTTACTAGCTAAAATTAAACACAGCATTTTGCTTTTGGGCTATGGAGTCAGTGCTGAATACAAAAACTTTTACATCACAATTATTTTGGTTAAAAAAGGAAGAGGCAGTTGGCTTCTTGGCATTTCCTTATGCAGTGCCAATGTCTGTGCATTTAAGGATGCATTTAATAACATGCTTCTAAGTCATAATCACTTGGAGTCTTCCACAGCTCTTCTTTTCTAAATGCAGAGCTTCTGCATTCATGCTTTCCTGAACTCCCCACAGACAAAACCTATGTCTTTAGACACACAGAAAAGTCCCTGAATACAGAAGGTCTAAATTTATTTGAGTGGCTGTTGAGAAAAAGTCAGATGATCCTTCTTGCTCTACAAGTCTTTATCTCAGGCCTCAAGCTGGCTTTTTCTTTTTAGGTTTTTTTTTGGTTTGTTTTTGCCATAGCTCTCCCGATAGTTAAATGTCACAGTTTATTCCTGAGAGCTCAGCTGTAAAATGCTCGCAGGTCCTCGATGGAAAAGTGCTCTGTTCAGGTGCACTAATGCAGGGTAAAAGCAGCACTGATGGGTGCTTTCATGCCTCTGCATTATAAATGAGTGCCTCCTCATTCCTCTGCTTGGTCAGCCCTCTGCTCTTGCAAACCTGCTGTTTAAGAGCAGGTTTTTCCTCCAGGTATGCACTTACTGACACTGATAATAGATTTAGTCCCTCTGGAAATTCTGGAATAGGAACTTCAAAGCAGGTGAGACCTCCTCATTTGGAAAACAAAACACAAGTGGGAGATAAAACCTGCTGATATAAATTACAATGCTTTGCTGTCTGTAGCTCTCCTCACACCTTGTGTTCTTTACCATCTGGTCCACAGTCCTCAGGGCACAGTGTACTGAGGGCACTGTCTGACAGCAGGGCATTCACTTCCTACATGACTGGAGGGGAATCAGACAATCAGGAACAGCCACTTTGGATACAAAGTTTTGTCAGGCAAGAAATTCAGTGCCTCTTCTCAACCTACTCTGACATATGAAGAAATACCTTTGGTAACCAAGTTTTCATAAAAAGTCTTAAAATTGCTGTGGATTTTCATCCAGGTGTTTCACAGCTGGGCATCTCTAAGAAGGGATAGCCAAGCTGCTTTGGCTTTATACGGGTTCTACATGAGGCTTCAGGAAGATGATGGATTTCTCAGATCTCAGCACATAACCAATTTTTTCAGTTCATGCTTTTTAGTGCTTTTGTTCTAATGGAAATAGAAAGAAAAACAGGCAAATTGTGCCTGTTGTGATCTACCCCAATGCTGATGTGATCTCTTCATCCAGTGCTGTACTCAAGGGGTGGTTTATTTCAATTTCACTGGGGGGTGCATTATGCTGCAAACCAGGGTACAAGGAAATTTAAGCGTCTCAAATGGATCATTCCTTATTTTTTAACTTTTTCTGACTTCTCTGATACCTCAAAAGCCTCTGGGCTAGAAACACAGGAACTACAAACATATTCATTAGATTTAGTTCCTTTCTGACATTATGCAAGATATTATTTACAGTGATAATTGTGAGTGATTTGGGGGTCACAGTTTGGAACAAGCGTGCAAGTGATAATCTGGACAACGGGGAAGAGAATAAAGAGTGAGCAAAAGGCTAGAAATACCTGTACACCTGCCTGGGCACAGTACAGACATGACACCAGTGGGAGCTGGGGTCACTGCCCTGGACACACTGCTGTAAGTTGTCTCCAAGAGTCAGCACTTCTGGGCAGTTCTAGGAGCTGGTGCTTTGCCTTGAGCAAGATGCCTATTTACCTCAGCACTAAGCAGTTACTTTCCTACCCTCAGGATTTTGGTAGAGGAAAGAAAGAGCACAGAGGCACAATATAACCACTCATTTCCCAGCTTCTGGGCCCAAGTATTTGATAGGTTTCTTCAAGAGCTGTGGGCCAGGCTGCTTCATATCACTTAAGTTGCCTTCCACCAGCTGCTCTGTAATATCCTTCATCTGCAACACATTTCTTACAGCACAGACAGACAGGAACCAACCCGAGCTGTGGAGCAATTTGTGGTTATTACTGAAAGTGGGATGAGACAGCAACTCCACTGAACTTCTTTGTATTCAGAATGCAAAACTCAGGGGATGGTGTGGATCGATAGAAAAAAGTGCATCTGCTTTGAGCGCTAACTAAATGTGAGCTCCCTGGCCTCTTGCAAATTTTACTTTGTCTAACTCCCCTGTATATCATTTGCACTCAAGCAGCTGAATATTTTGGTTTAATGCTTATACATGCTCTGGAGACAAATCCTTGGATTGAAGTCCATAACATACTTTATATGCTTTTATGTTAAAGCATTCATTTAGAACTGTTTTAGAAATGTTGGGAATGCAATAGAAAATAATCCATATTGACAGGCTTTCAGTCTTGCAATTTTGGATACTTCCCATTGACCTTTGGGAAATGTAAGATTTTTCTCAGGAATCACTGAAGGGTGAGGGGATAATTCACACATGGAAAACAGTATGGCTTTACTTTTCAAATAAGCAGAATGATTTATTAGCAAAATGTGAATAATGCAGTACAGTAAGTCTTGGGGCTGAATCCTGTTTCCTGTGAAATGATGTATAAAAAGGGGAAACCTGTGTCTTCATTCAGAGCAGGGGTAATACACATATGCCCAGGCAGTGGCTCAGTTGCCTGTTAATAAGTCAGAGTGCCCTGCAAACAGCCAGAGCACCTTCCAAAAAGAGGAGCTCAACGGTATGAACAGCGTCTTGCCTCCTCTTTCAGCACTCACAAACCCTCCTACAAGGCTGAAGACAGCAAGTTGCTACCACGGTTCAGAGATGCCTGTCTGCAGTGTCCTGTAGAGAGCAGGCTCTATTAACAAAATTTTCAAATTGACTCTATCAAGAAGTGCACTCCTATTGTAATTACTGTATTTTAGGCCAAAAATAGAGCCAAGAACAGCTGCTCATTATACAGTGTGGCTAAACAGAAGCTTGCAGGAGTGAGAAATAAAAAAGGTAAAATGTGCTCAGATCTAAAGGCCTGGTTTTGGGTTTCTGCTGTGTAAAAACACAAAGTCTGTTTCCTGATTGAAAGTTAATTCATTATGTTCTCACAGTCCTGGTGTGGACATTGCAACATGACAAATACAAAGATGCTAGCAACTCAGAACTGCTTTAAGATCTAGAACACTTTTTGTCTACAAATTTTGACTACGATTTCCTAGCTGAAAATAGGTGATCTTAGAACAAATGAAGTATTTTAAGTTTTCTGCAATTAAGCATTTTGATTTTTCAATGTCATACAGCATTGTGTTTGGAAATTCACTATGCTTTTATCAAAAACATGTCTGTCATTAAAAGCCACTAAGAATACAAGATTTCATTTCAAATTGATTTGCCAGTTTTTTACCTTTTTGATGTAAATCTAAAATATTTGCTTGGGAGTAACCTAAAACCATCCTCCTCCTCTCCTCAAATTTACACTTTAGGCACTATACCATTAATATCTTTCTAGCTTACTTAATGGAAAACATACAGAGTCCTTGTGGAACATCATCCAAGTGTTCTAACTATTTCCACTCTAAGAAAAATATCAAAGTTAATACTGGCTGGTATGTCTAGGTTGTGTTCAGATATTTAGTGAAAGCAAAACTACCCTATTTTTATACATACAGCATGGGTTCAAAGCAGATGGATTTTAAACAATTTAATAATTCATACAAATATGAAGAATATGTCCTCAAACCAGACCAGTTTGTCTGTGTGTGCAAACACATCAGATGACATTCATGCATGTGACAGTACTGGGGGAAGGGTTAAACCTTATAGGGCTCAAATTTTTACTACAGAAAGTCATAAAGTCAAAAAGCACTTTTGATGCCAGCTTTTTGCCTGTATGTTCTTGCATGTGTGAGTAAATCCTTTTATGATGTTGATTAAAGCCTTCCATGGTGGATTTTGATAAGCATACATTTTCTAAAGTCTGTAATTAAATGTGATAATATTTGTTAACTCATTTTCCAAATTTTTCCCACATTTTGGTATTTTTCCAGGACCAGCACCCTTTCCAAATCTGGTGTATTTTCTGCTTAGCATAAATTACCGAAAGACACATGATGAAGTAGCAAATAACAATTTTTTCTCACCTAGCTCCACATCTTGATCATCTGTGAGTACAAGGATGATATTTGGTCTGATATTTTTTCGTTCCTGCTGTACACGTCCTCTGAACCTTGGCGACTTGATGGTGGAACTGTCACTTTTTAGCAGTTCAGTACTGAGCACTGCCAAGACAAGTGCAAACCAAGACGACTTCATAGTAGTTCTAATAGTTTGATGAAAAGACTGACCCAGAAGAGCCCAAGTTCTAGTTTTTAAGACCTGTGGGGAGGAAAAGAAATCCTGTTCAAGCAATAAGCAAAGTACCAGCCACACAGTGAAAGGATGAACACTTAGGGAAGTCAAGCCTGACACATACCTTTTAACATGATTATAAGCCATATTGTTGAATAGGAGCATTATTCTCTCAGTTTCCAAGAATAAACCTGGTCATTCTGCAACTACACTTTCACAAATAATTTTTGCTTGAAGTCATGCTGTTGCCTGCGCTTTGCATAGGCATGACTTCAGGTACACTTCTCACAGTGCTCCCTCTCCCACACCCCACGCTTCTTTTTATACAACTTGTTCCTTACATTCAGTACCTGGTTGCAGTAAAAAGTTGCCAACATGCAGACATGTTCAGAACATCTGTAGGAGGAACCCTGTAAGGAAGAGAAAGCAAAAGGCTTGTCAGTCAGAGACCTCAGTACTGTGGCTGTGTTTCAGTCTCCAGTTTGTTAAATCTTCTTTCTCTGTTCTGAAAGTAGAAAAAATTTGCATTTCTCCCAGCTCCCCTAATACCGTATCTGCACGGTGATTAGATGACACCTTGGCAGCTATAAATAAAAGACATGTATTTCACATCATGAAAACCAAGCACTTTTCCCAAGCGCTTTACAGTCAGGCTCAGATTCTGAGAATGAGAGTTAATTCCAGCGTTTGGCACCCTACAAGTGCTAAACCTATTTTAGGTTAACTCACCTGCCTAAGCAACTAAACCCTTATAAAGCAGAAGGGAGAGCACGGCTGTCGTTTGCAATCTGCACTGTATCACTACATGAAACATCTTCCTACTGACAAGAAAGCTCATATTAAGTGACAGTGCAGGTGATCTTACCCAGCATTGTGAAAGAGTGTAACTGTCCTTCAATCAATCAGCAACAGACCTGAGCGCCTCATCCATAATGCACAGTACCTCTGGCACAGCCTTGTCCTTGATACTCTGCTTCCAGACTCGCTCCGTATGTTATCAGAACCCACTCTCCGTGCTGTCAGTCAAACAGCTTTGCTTTTGTAAGACCTGATGCAAGCACAGAGGCTTGGCCGTGCTGCAGCAGATTTAAACCCATGACTGAAAATAACTGATTGGGCTGGGGAGAAATGGGTAACCACTTATGCTTTAACAGTGTGGGCATTACTGACTGACACTCTGCAAAGCAGTGCTGTTAGACAAGGGCAGGGAGGGAATATCTCGCGGCAAAAAGGAAGGGGGTGGGAAAGAAACTGCAGTCTTGCCTGCTTCCTCCAGGGTACTGACTGGCCAAATGCATTCCCCCTGGTTTCATTCTGGACTATGGACAAAGCACGGTGACATTGTTCAACAACAAACACAATCACAGAACCACACAAGCCCAAGAACATTCAGAAGTTCTACCTAAGGGGAAATCGGGTGGGAAGTGGGGTGTACATTGCATAATTAGAGCAGAGCATAATTCACAAAGAGATCTCTGCACCGACACCTGATACTTCGCAGCCAGACATGCAATATGAACTACAGATTAATAACCAGGAACAATTTAGTGAGAGTGAGACAGGAGACAAAGAGGACCCCACCACCTACCTAAAAACGCACAAATAAGAGGGGGCTATAAATGTCAGGAGAAGAATTAATAGGAAAGGGTGAGGATAGGACTTGGTGTTAGACCGCTAGAAAAAGGATCATGTTCTTGTTTTCACACACACCTTTTATTTTAAGCTTCGCAAGCTAAACACTTTCATGCTCCTCACTCTGGCAAGCTGTAAGTACACCAGAAGAGTGTGAACATCTTTAAAAGGAAAATACAAGTGTCTGTTGCAGAGAGATCTTGTGTTTCATTGTCACTGCACCAACAAACAGTCCAGGCTCCAACTGGGGCTAACATTAGAGCACTGCAAAACCAATACAGGGGACTGGCGTTTAATATTAAAAAAACACTTTGGTGATTATACAACATTCAGATCTGTTGACTGGAAGTCTGTAATTAGTCTGGATTGACTAAAAAAATGAATTTCCAGGTATTTGTTCGAAGTCACATGAAAGCTGACAAACGTCCCGAAGACTAGAGTTGCAGGAGAATTCAACTCTCTTCTGACAGACACCAGATACTACATACCCCTGGTGCACAAGCAGAAACACTCTTTCTCCATGTGTCTGATCTTTAAATAGCAAAACTTGGACTCACCTCACAAAGCATGAAAAGCTATGTGAAGTGAGACTCAATATTTAGTTTCTTACCTCAGCTGTACTGTACAGCAAACTTTTTCATACCCTGTTGACCCAGAAAGTGCAGTCATCCTGATTGCACTGTGCAAACATTGGCATCAACGTGTTTGAATAATTCCTGGCAGGAGAAAACTACACGTGCTAGTGAAATTTATACATATCCAAATGAACATTAACGGGTATTCCTAATGTTACTCTTTGGGCTAGGTTAGTTTTTAAAAAAATCCTTTCGCTTTACTAAGTTAGGGTCACCTTTAACAAGTCTTTTCCAGGAAGAAGACTATGAAGGGTTTATTTGACCTTGAATGATAAAGGAAACTGTCAGGACTGACATACACATATAAAATGGACTATCCATTGGTTCTGCTAAAGAGCACAGCAATCCCATCTTTTGTTGCTCACATTAACCCAGTTTCGCATTCAGCAAATCTTTATTAAAAGGTGATCTTTGACAACTTGTCCTTCTACAGCCTGTTTCCCTGTCCTAGGAGGAAATTAAATAAAGAAAGCTGTCAAAATACATGCTCGATAGTGAAGACAAGGCTGCAATGTTTGTGTTGGATACTAGCTGGTAGTCCTGCAGTGCCCCTACAGACATTGTAATTTGTCTTGAGAAATAGACAAAACCAGGAGAAATTCCAAAAGGCGCCTTTTTGAATTCACATGTGGAAGTAAACTTAAATTATTTTTTGCAGTGCTCAGAAATCAGATGGAACCATAAAATGCTGTTTTCTAACCACGTACAAAAACGTTGACCATAACTTATATATATTTTTCCTATAAAGCACACCTATCACAGCTGAGACATAGTCGGTAAATAATGCAACCAGAAAAGTTTGAAAAAACTATTTTCCTTATCTGGATGTAATGCTTCCTTTCACCCATGTTTTAATTTTTTCCACAGGAGCATGAATTCATGGTTTACAATCACTTTTCATGGGATAATATCTGAAGACTTGCATCTTGAGTATTCTAACAGTTCAAGGACTTGTTGGCATAGAGAACCTAAATTACATTGGCAGGGCACTGCAAAGAAGGGCCGCAATGCCACTACATGTGTTGTGTTGTAACAACTAGGAGGACTTTATTTCTAGGTTTCAAGAGAATGCTTTTCAGTCATTAAGAAGAAAAGCAAAAGGTAGAATAGGATCTTTGGAAACTACTAGCAGATTTTATCCTCATTTAGCTAGGAAGTGTTTAAGACTTTTCAGGTCATTGGCTGAAAGTCCTTTATTTTGAATATAACAAAAGATGGCCAGTTTTCAAGAAAAAACATTTTCCCCTTTGAAAATCCACTTTGGCTTTGTTTCACCATGTTCACTTAAAGTGTCATTTTGTATTTGCCCAATTAAGAATCTGTCCAGAATAATGCACTTTGTTTATGAAACAGGAGTGTCCACAAATATAGTCCCTTATAAGCTTTAAAGGTGCATGGACTTAACACTTCACATTCTACAAATGTAACTGCCACATATCCCTACCCAGGGAATCTGCTTTACATGACCAGGTTTGTTTTTCTTGTTTTTAAGTCTGAAACTAAATGTAAGGATAATGAGTAGGGGTAGTGGACATATGTCTGTCCCCAAGACCATGACCAGATCAAGTGGTAACAGAGGGCAGAGAACTCTGTCTTCTCTGCACCGAAGTGTTGGGTGTTTTGTTTTAAGCATAAGTGATAAGGACAGAACATCTTCCATAGTCAAAATGGATCAGCTCTTACCACTAATGGAAACAGCAGTGATACTAATAACAGTACTAACAACATTGACTGCTTGTGGAGTTTGAGAACCAGGATTCCAGTATCTGTTCTCCTGATACCAGCAACAATTGTGCCCAATGAACTGAGAATGTAAAATACCATAGGGATCCCAAATTAAGGATCTCCTAATGCAGCAGCAATGTTCTGGTTAAGGGTGAAACTAGTATCCTACTGGGTATTTCTCTGTATTTAGATTTCCCAGTCTCCAAAAATATACATAGTTTAATATAATTAGGGTTAGGACATTTTTAAGACTTGCTGACAAGTGCTAGAAACTCACACAAAATATCTAATAAAGGTGAAGAAGCAGAAGGCCTTGTCATTGCATGTGATAGTTTGTCTCACTTCCTTTAGCAAAAGATCAGCTTGGATATTTTTTTCTTACGGGTTTGTCTGGTAAATGCATAAAACCTCAAACAAGCAGACAAAACCTTAGATATCAATCACCACAAGAAAATGAGCTCTCCTTGCTTATCCCAAGCAGACAAGTGTTACTTCCTATGCATTT
This sequence comes from Upupa epops, assembly GCA_013397515.1. NCBI lineage: Eukaryota > Metazoa > Chordata > Aves > Bucerotiformes > Upupidae > Upupa > Upupa epops. The sequence continues at coordinate 128,928 of VZRI01006966.1, forward strand.
AACCTACAGCTTTCTACTTGACAGTCTATCTTTGATGGATAGTATTTACAGGAAGATGACCCCAGTGTTCTCTGTTTCCTTTAAGTCAGAAAGGCAAAGGACAATAAGAAGGATTCTTATGGTTCATGAAAAGCAGAGTAGATTCTGTTATTGGCAGCATTTTGTACTTTCCAGTGTGACCTTGGAGGTTGGTCACACTGGTGGGCAGCTGGTCAGCGGCATTTAAAAACCTGCCAGTCTGCTTGCAGTGCCAGAAATCACTGACATTTGTGTCATGTTAACTGGGGGTAACTACATCCACCAGTGCCCCTGCCAATGTTGGGTTCAGTGGTTTACACCTACTTTTTCCAGCTCTTTGCTTTAAAGTTAAATGTGTCCACTTATCATTTTAAATACATTGAAAAATCCAAAGTGAAGGTGAGAGAAAGGGGTTTTCTCTCAACACATACCTTTCCCATGAATCTTTGATATTCATGTTGAAGAGTGGATAAACCTCTAAACTATCACATTGTCTGTGCTATGAATCATAGCAACTGTACAGGTAGAGATTCAATAAAACCAGTAATTTAATGAGATTAGTAATTTAATGAAGATCATGCAGACAGATTGAAATTATTCAATAAAGGACCAGAGAGGAGAGGTGTTCCTCTGCACCAAAACAACACAGCTTTTCAAAAGCCTGCAGCCTCTCTTTAAATAATATTACTTTGGTGACTGGAGGGTTGTAACCACCACTTCCTCACAGAAAGGGAGGTTAGACATTGGAATGGACTGCTCAGGAAAGTAGTGGAGTTTCCATCCTCAGAGTCATTTAAGGAAAGACTGGATGTGGCATTTAGTGCCATGGTCTTGCTGATGTGGTGATGTCAGGTGATAGGCTGGGCTGCATGTGCTCAGAGGCCTTTTCCAGCCTTAATAATTCTGTGATTCTGTAACACCCTACAACAACATCTCTCCGTTTCTCTAATACAGTGAAGCACATAAATGGAAAATCAGTTTAAGTGCAGTAATGTTAATGCTCTTCTCAGACCCTGCATTTCTATGTCATATTTAAATGGCAAACACCGAGCTCTCAGACTACCACACACAATCATGTAAACTTGCAGGTCAGTTTCCTGTGAGGATATTGAATCTGTAGCCATGGGAAACACACTTACAGTACAGCAGAAGTCAGGAAAAGCAAGACCTACCATTTCTTCTTAGAGGTTAATCCCCTAATCTTAGTTGTAAAGTGTAGGATTTACAGTGAACATAAAGAATGTGGCTCCTATCTGGCTCTAATCTAATCATTACCTATTGGATTTCCAACACACTTTAGTAACCAATCAGTTATCTACACACCATCCAAGTGTAATCCATGTATTATAATGATCAATCATCAGTGCCTCAGGCTAGATTAAGGTAATTGCAGGCAGTAATTTTGCAAACAGTTATGGACAGGAAAGGAAAAATCCTGCAGTGGCTTGTAAGGAAGATGCACACTTGCTAACTCACACTTCTCTGTACAACAAACTCCAATAACATTTCACAGCTACAGAACATTGGAAATTACACTTTCCTTTTCTCAGACATACACATTTGACTTTAATGTTGTTACTATAGTAGAAAAAATATATTAGTTTCAAATCTGTGAATGTTTTAAAAGAAAATTCCCACATATTTTTCAGTAAGAAAGGTACCTACTGCTAAGTTAGGCACTTCTAATACTATACAGTTACTTATATTTACTTCTCACCATCTGATTTAGTTTGTCTTAAAATTTCATATTTCAACACAGCCAAGATATGCACTTGTCATACAAAAGGGCCTGGGATAATTGAGCCAGATGATATGCCCCACAAGTAAAATCAGCCATTCATGAAAGCTGGTCACCAGAGGCCATTTCAAACAATGCACATTTCAAAGTAATCTAAAGTAATCCCTTTTCTCTACTGATTTGGTTTCCAGGCAGTCTTAAGCACATGTGTGCAGCAAACAGGAGGCTTATTAAAACCTGATGTTATATTGGCAGTTATAATGCCATTGCCTTGTGATTGAATTCGTGTCTGTTAGTCTTCAAAGAGAGGGGGGAAAAAAATCAATTAAATTTATATGCTTATTAAACATGAGTGTCATGATACATGCAGTTTATTAGCAATTGCTAAATAATGAAGACTAAGAAAGATAATTAGATGTGCACTAGGCTCCAGAGAGGCTTCTGATACTGGATTTTTTTATGTTTAAAGAAAATGGCTTTCCAGTTACCAATTGCTAAAAGAATACAAATTCATATTTTTCAAATATAAAGAGTAACTTCTGTGAATAAAAGAATTGTAGATAATTTAAGTTCTCCATTTTGAAGCCACAGTTGAGCAGTGGCTCACTTGAGTGGTATGAGGCACTATGGAAACTTACTGTACAATAATATACTGGAAGTTCAGTGATCCAGTAAGAAGAGCTGGGAGATTGTTTCACAGAGGTGAACAACACACAGTTTGGACTTTGTCATAAGTTCCTATTTAAGTCCATTGGCTCTAGAAACACAGCTTCCACACCTCCTTTAGACGAAGAACTATTTAAATAGATTCCATCCTAGATACATGTATTCCCCTTGAATACCTGCATCTCTCCCTCTGAAAGAGGGATTTTTGTTTGGCAAGCAGTTTTCCTAAATACATAGAGACGTCTTATTTGAATACAAATACAGCATCTTTAGCACAGAGTATCTAAGGATCTATACATACAGGACCACGGGCAGACAACACACCTGTTCCTCATGGTAATGTACACACCACCCTCGTCACAGGGAGGGGTTAATGCCAGTTGTGCTGTCTTGGGAGTGGGTGGTCTAGGGTGGAAGCTGACATCTCCTTACTGACTGTACAGGCGAAGCATCAGAAGAATGTGTAGACGAGAGGAGTCCAGGTAAGGAAGGAAGCATAAGGAATTGGCAATGTGAATCTACTATGTGTATGCGAACAACTAAAGCACCTGTACTCATAAAAGAGGATCACAGAGGTACTTAAAGCTGTAATGGAAAAAGATGGACTCCTCACAACACCATAGGAATTTAGACAGGTACCATTCTCTGGCTAACCAGGAGTTCTGAAAAGCTTAGGCTCTATTATACTACAGTGCAGAAAGTGACTTTGTCATAGCATCTGCCCTCGATAGGCTTGTATGTCCAGTGAGTGTGCTCATGTGCATGTAGGTCTGCTACAAACTACATAGGGTATCTGTCAACTTTCACTCACAGGTCTGGAAATCATGCCTAATAATTCATTTTTTCAGTAGTCCTATTGTATTAAAATGAATTTTCCTCTCAATACTTTCAAACTGAACTTTATAGGACCACTAAAGTAGACTCCACGGATCAGGACCTGAGTACTATTTTTTAAGCAGGATGTTCCTTACTGGATTGTTTGTCTTTGACAAGCAGTTTTTCCAGTCCTGGGATAAGGTTGGACTGGGTGATCTTTAAGTTCTTTTCCAACCTTATCATTACTGTGATACTGTGGTACTGTGTAATAAAGTTTGCCTTCACTGATATACATGTAAAAGCCCCTTGAGAGACCAAGAAATCTGTTTTTAAATAAGCTCCTCCCTGACAAACCTGTGCTATAGAAAAACCAGTCTAGTACTAATAACAAACAGTCAGAGCAAGCAAAAAAACCTGTTACAAAAACCAGATGCTTCATATCCTTTTCCATTAAGATTAGTCAGTGGGGAAGATGCACTGACTTGAGGCATTGCTGAGAAGTGCATCATTCCTGCTGTCTGTTCTACTGTCAATGGGCTCTGTATTCAGGAGGTCCCTAGTCTTCCCTCAGCTGCATTACCCGGTGGGGCACAAGGCAGAGCCCCAGCCCAGGAACATGGAAGACTTGTATCTGCTATCTCAGCAATCTTCCCATCACCTCACTGTCCTCACTCAATCACACACCTGTACTTGCTGGGGGACATTTCTGGTGTGACTTGTGACTGACCCATGAGTAAACTCAGAATGTCACGTCTACTTGGCCATATCTCACCGACTGAAAAAAACTTGCACAGGAGTGGCAGCAAATACAAGTAAGGAATACAACTGATAAATTTTACTGCCAAATCGGATGGCTAAGTCCTTATCTGGGTGTTGAGATTTGTGTCCTACTGTGCAAAACGACTGTGTTTGCTGGATTCAACAGGTCTGCTCTGCCACTTAAAAACAACCTCCTGCAAGTTCTTCAATACATCACCAGTGCAAGGATGCTTTAGGATTTTTAAAAAAATCTGACCACATGAAAAAAGCACGAAGTGTACGAAGCATCTGGGTACTGAGTTTCATCGGAATATTAGCATTTCTATCAAAAAAAGCCTGAAATTACAGTCACACTTGCCTGTTCAATATACCATATATAGCTGATCTGTCCATGGAATACCAATTATCTCAGCCTGAATTTGAGGACTTGTTCTCAAAGAGCTGTTTGAAAATAGCCTTCAGTCTGAGATCTGAGAGACTCAGGAATGACTTCTTGAAATTATTCTGTGAAATGTTTTGAAAGGGTAGCAGATATAAATGCACCTTCATTTTCAAATGAAAATGCCTGTGGAAGGACTTCCTTCATCTTTCAAATGCACATGCAGGTACTTTCAATTTCACAGTCCTGCCTTCTGTAGATGAAAGAGCAGTTTAAAAGCACAGAACACAAAACGGAATACGTCCAACCACACTTGTTTTTATTTCCAATGCACTTCTCATTAAGCAAAAATCCTATGTAGCAATAGGGAGACATGATTTTATAGCAACTCTATAAATGGCCTATCTGTCTTTATGTCTTTGTAGACAGTTAATTGTAAGCCTGCCATGACATAGGATTGCACTAAGAAGCCTGACACAGCATGTGCTGCATGATTTTCTGTAGCAGAGATGGAGGCAGCAGTTCACCTTCTGTCCCAGCACCTGGCTGTGTACTATGCACAGAGAGGGAGGCAGGAATGGAAACTGGTGATGATTAGGTAGAAGCTTTTGAATAATACAGATGGGATTGGGACTGGGAAAAAATCAGGATGTACTGGGAATCACTTCCACATAACGGACAAGAAAGAGGACAGAACGGTGTTGCTTTCCTCCATTTCTGTGTAGGAAGAAATTTGAATGGTGTCCCAGTTCACAGTGATTATTGTGGGGAACCCATCAATGCTGGCTTTACTGGATGTTCTTTCCTAAATGTAGATGAGATGTTCTTATATGAAAGGTGTCTCATAAACCGTGTCAATGGCCCAATTCAGGAAAGCTTACACCAACACATGAAGAATCCACGTCTTTGTCCTTCGCAGGCTCAGCTGGGAGGTCAGACCAGGCCGCTCAGGGCTTTACCACATCGGGCCTTGAAAACCCCAAGGATGGACACTGCTCAAATGCTCCGGGGCCCTGCTCCACTGCTGGACTGTCCTGAGTGAAAAGTCTTTTTCCTTATATCCTTCCTGAACCTATTTTGGTTTTTTTCTGTCAATTTGCCATGCAGGACAGGCTAGAAAGGGGCTCAGTGACCCTCCTGTAAGCCCTGGGAGGCTGCTGTTAGAGTGGAACTGTCTCCCAGGCCCAGCTCCCACCGGGTCTTCGCAAGCAGGGGCTGCAACTTCAACCTCAACCTCACCATTGTTGGCCCTCTGCTGAAATCTCTCCAGTTTATTGGTGTCTTTCTCCTTATTTGGGACCTAATAAATGCCAAGTCAAATACACATTAGCATTTGTTCCAAGAAATATTGCTGTTGCTTAGAGGCAGAAGTGAGCTGAATGAAGTGACACGAGAATTTCACACAGCATTTCACACTTGTGAAGTGAATGAATCTGTCAAGGTTTGTACATAGCTGGATTCACTGAAAACACGATTGTTCTACTTCTGACTGTTTCTAAACTTCTTGTGCTACCCTCAGGACCAGAAATTAATCGTGCTATTAAATCCCCCCTGGTTTTACTATATTTTCATGCCTACCAAAGTCCCTTACACTGGGAAGAACCCCCCACTATTTCAGTAATCAGTGATTCAGCAGAAATGAAAACTGATTTAGAAATAACTTTGTTGTTGTTAATAAAACACAGTGATTAAGGCAGTCAGGCTTTGGAAGAGAACTGTAACCTCATATATGAGAAATGCCCTCTTGTCCCAGGCTCCATGTAAATGTAAAGAGCACAGCTGGGATGAAACAAACGATCTGGCAGGTTTCTGATGAGCTGGGTGGTATAAATGTTTCACTAACCACACTGCACACTCATAATATAGGAGCTAATTCATCTGCTATGAATACATTACTGTGCATGTTGTCCTTTAAAACAAACAAGCAAAAATGAGTAATTTATCAGGAGTTAAACGAGTATTTCTCCAGGGGGACCTCTTCTGTCCCATATGGCCAGTTTTAGTTTAAATGCAGACAGTTTAAATGCTATGTCCTCTGTCTCACTAAGTGAAACAGCTCCTGCTTTAAAATATGGAATTTCAAATTTTTAGCACTGTCAACAAGTTCCAATTGTTCCTGAAAATACCATTCATGCTGCTTATTAGTTTCTTAGAAGTCTGCAAAACTGAAGACAGAACTACAGACGGTGAATAATGATGGTTTTCCAAGTCTCTATTTGCAGAGGCATCACATTTGCAAAACATGTTTCTTTGTACATTTAAGAATTTTGATGGAGCCATAAAAAAGCAGTGTTATGGGAAAGGTTTCCTGGAAAAATGGCTAATCATTATCAGCCCTGCATATTTTAAATTTTACAAATTCTTTCCCTTTCTTCAGATCTTAAAATCTACCCAAACCTAGATTATTCTTCAATATATCATTATGATCTATTAATATCACAATGATTAATGTACTTCCCAGGGAATCTGTAGAGTAAGAATGAAGTCACTAACCTGGCATTTGTTCTCACAGAATCTTCCCCATAGTAAGGGTTATTTGTGTAGGCAGCTCTCATCATAAGCTCTTAGTTACAAGATACTCTTGAGACTGGGTGTCAGTTATGTTAGACTAGTACAACCCCCTGATAACTTCCCCCCACAAATTAGAGGCGCTTTCCATGGCTTACAGTAAGGGACAAACAACACCCGTTGGACAGAAGATTTAGCAAGCTTCTACAATGAGGTTATGGCATAATCTGCCAGTTTCTGACCAAATATTTTCCTTTGTGTTAGAAGAACTCAACACTAAATGTTAATATAGAAAAACTTCCAGATTGAAAATGCTCTGCTATTTGTATGCAGAGTCCTGACACGTAGCTGGAAACTGTGACTGACACCTAAAGAAAAGCACTAGAAATTTCTCCCATGTCTGGGAAAACCACGAATTGTGCTTGTGGCCTTAAACAGAGAGGAAGTGCAAAGGACTTTCAAGCTACAAAAGAGAGGATAACCTGAAATAATTTCAGTTCAGACAATACAAGTGGAAACTAAATATGGTGTCTTACTTGCTGCTGCATCATGGACCACCATGGCAGGTGCATCATGTGTTAAGTGAACAGGTCATCCATTGTAAATAAGTGTAGCACATCTTGAATAAGTGATTTATCACAGTTTGCCAGCAGATGAACTTGCTGTTCCCATCAGGCCGTTGTTAATATCCCAATACTTTGTCCACAGGCCCCTAGACTACATCCTCGAACAGAAAACAAGTCCTCACAACATGCCTGTGCCTCAGGGAACAACATTTGTTGGCATATGAGCAGCAGTCATTATCTGTTGTTTGGGTTCTTTACTGGTGCAGACACAGCTAAGATGTTCTTTTGTATCCACCATTACTAGAACAGTGTAACCTAACAATATCAACTGACATCTGATCTAAATTTTTGTTCAAGCACTTTTCCCCTGCCCTAGCAGCTGGAAAACAGCTTAAAGTGAGTGTGGGCACAGAGGCAAGGCTCTGTACCAGAATAGAAGCCATATCGCAGATGGCAGAAACCAGGAATTACTATTCTAATGAAGAAGTTTAAGTATAATTTTCAAGTCTTTTCTATACATGTAACACACTGAAATGGCGGTAAACAGAGATTTTTATGGTCTGGTAATTGAAATTTTCACTGCTTCCACAGCCAAAACCTACTGTTGTGAGCTCTGTTGACAGTGAAGTATCTCCCTCTCACTTTGGGAAATTAATCTGTATCTTGCAATAACCAGAGGTAATGTCTGACACACTATCCTTATTAATTGGCCTTCTAGGAAATGGTGTTGACTGTTGAAGATGGGATACAGCCATTAGGTATGCAGCCTTCTTTATTTAGAATTTTTTCCTGAATTCCACAGTTTCTCTTGTACTCAGTGGTTCTGCACTCAGTATTTCCTGCCTTTTCCTTTCCTCCAAGAAAATCACACAACGTAAGCCTATAATGCATTTGGCTATCAGAAATTAACTAGTGATGTCCCAGTGGAAGGTCTCTCAGCCTATGAATACTACAAATAAAGCAACGAGACTCTCCTCAATGTGTAATTCCTTACTCATCTCAGCAGGTTTTCCTTTACTTAATCATCAAAATAACTCATGTAAGCCACAATACAGTCTAGTTGTTTGATCATTCCCTTTCTTTGTGTTAGCCCTTTGATATTTAACCTCCCATTTCAGTCAGCTTTACAAGGATGTTTTCCAGAGAAACACTATGTCTCATTTGATGCTGTATTAATCATTTGAAGAGAACATGTGTGTTGCTAGGTTAGCAGTAAGTGTATGCATATGAAAGCAGGCCCATCATGGACCACAAAGAGTTCCTTCTGCAAGAGACCAAGAGCTCTTCATCTTTATTGACCTAGGGAGCAGGTCAGATATGATGGCTGCTATAACAAAGACATTTCTTGAATACAAAAAAATGCCTTTGCAGTCACACCACCTAATCAGTCTGAAAATCTCAATTTTATTTGGCTTTAAAATACTTAAAGATAACAGCACAATGCGGCTGATGTGCTAGAAGAAAGGCCGACACTTAATCTTTTCCAAGCCACAACAGACACACAAATTAACTTCTGACAGGAGGAGATAGTAAGCCTTTTGGCCGATCTTTTCACCTACTAACTAAAGCAACAGCAAACTACAGTCACTTCACCAGGTAAATAAAACTACTGCATCACTATAAAGGCAGAAAAAAAAGTCTTTGAGGTAAGCATCTGGCTATGTTGCCCCTGTTTCACTCTGAAAACATTTTTCTCTTTACCAAGCTTGTGAGAGGGCAAGTGAGATGCATGCTGACTACGACACATTCACTTGCTATTTTCAGTGAGCAATCAGATGATGGTGATCTGTGTGCAAGAGGATGCTGAAAAGCAGCAAGTTAAGATCCACAGCTGAAGGGTAGAAACTGTTGATCACAATGAAAGAAAAATGCTTCCACCTTTTCCCTGTCCTCAACACCTTACACAGCCTGACCTGAAGAATAAAACTTCTAAGGCCACCATAATGGAAAATGAGTATCCTTAGCATGTGTGTATGTGGTACATTGGAGAGAAAAACTCTGAAAATAACACTTGAAGGTTTACACGACCATTTCAAAACGAGAAAAAACTAGCAGAATGAATACAGAGTAAATAAGATCTCCCTCAGAGATACAGAACTGTAACACCGCTCAGAGATTACGGTATGTAAGTTATGTGACAAATATTAGAGAGATCTTAGTTTCTATCTGCTTAAAGGGATGAAACGGAGCGTTTAACTGCTTGGCTCCTGCTGTCTTTGAATGAAAACCCAGTGCTTCATTAATATTTATCCCTTTTTCTTCTAACCCTGCTATACAGGCTCTCTTTTGGAGTTTCAGGAAAACCAGCAATTATCACATCAAAGGTCATCAGTCCACCAGGGAAACTTCAATCCTTAACTGGTGGAGAATTGCTTTAGCTTTTGCAAACATCTCAGATCAGGCGGGCAAGTGTTTTCCCTCCTCCCTTCCCTCCTGTGACTCTTGTTGGTTTTATTTAATCAACTTAGAAGACCTCCTTAGTTTTCCTGTGATGCAAGATACTATCCTAGACATCAAAAAAGTTTATACTGCTGTTATATTTATACAGAGAGAATAGAAGAATAGCACTTTAACTGTGCCACAAAATAGGTCTGAAACAGCCAGAAGAAAGCCTGAATTTCCTAAAAGATATTTTTGTTAAGCTCCATTCTGAAGTCACTGACAACACTCAGTTACTTCAATTGCAGCAGTAGTGTTAAAAGAAAGAAGGTGATCTATCAAGATGGAAATGACAGATATTCAAGTTATTGAACAGCAGAAATTAGGACATCCCCTGAAAAAATTAAACTCTACTTCAGCCAACAGCAAGTATTAAATAAAAAAAGTATGCATCAAACCCAAGGTAAACCAAGACATTGATTTCAAAATAGTATTTTTAAAATAACGCTGTGTTCTTGTTATTTATCTCTTGGGTTCCTAACTTCTATGGTTGTGCATGTGGAAAGATTTCTTGTCAATTTCAAGTCCTAAAGGACACTTATTTTTCCTTCCAAATGAGAAATAAGCTTTCGTAGAATCCACGATGCCAAAACTGAGATGTCTGATAAAGCAGAGTTGGCAATGCTATAAATGTATTTTCTTCAGGGCTGTTGGAGACAGTTCTGATGACGGGGAACCACACTCATCAGTGTTTCCAGCCTCACTGGAGAATGGATGACCAAACATCATTAATTTTGATTATTACTTTTTTTGGCTCTGGCACCTTTACCCAATGAATTGATTTACGCACGTAGGAATCTTGATGCTAATCAAAACATGACTTCAGTGTCATGTAGCCTACTAGCTTGGGCAGGTTACTTTCACTAAAACAAAGTATCCTTCAGTGCTTTAGGAAAAAAATCATTAAAATAAATCAACAAACTTGGCAGAACTGTCAGGGAATACTGCTCCACTTTGTCTGAAGTATCATTTCATTTGGACTGCTATTTCTGGCTCTGATCCTTTACATAACTCCTGTGGCCAAGTCCCATTAAATGAGAGCCTTTCCTACTTTACGTGTGATGTTGTGCAGGGAATTTGCCTTCACAGTATTGTAAAGCAAAACCAAATAATTTTATCCAACTTATTTCTTTAGTGTAATCAGCTAATTTATTTTATGTAATAATTTAATCCAAGCTCCCCAGTGACTCCTTTAAAGACAGACAGTAGGGGAATACTCCTATATACTATCCAATGACAGAATTATAGAATCATTAGGGATTGGAAGGGACCTCAAAAGATCATCTAGTCCAATCGCCCTGCCACAGCAGGATCACCTAGACCAAGTCACACAGGAACATGTCCANCGCCCCTTGTCCTATCACCAGATGACCTTGAGAAGAGCCTGGTTCCATCCACCTGACACCTCACAAGGGGCAATGGATGTAAGCTGGAACATAGGAGGTTCCACATAAATACAAGAATAAACTTCATGTTGAGGGTGACAGAGCATTTCAACTTCATGTTGAGGGTGACATGTTCCTGTGTGACTTGGTCTAGGGTGATCCTGCTGTATCAGGAGGATTGGACGAGATGATTTTTGAGGTTCTTTCCAATCCCTAACATTCCATGATTCTGTGTACTGATCAGTCAGCTTAATGTTCCTGAAACATGGTTTTTATTTTGATAGCACAACAAGTTTGTAACTCAATGTTTCTCTTCTTTACAATAAAATAATCTCATGCATGTAGGAAGCGAGGACCCACTTAGGAAGCCCCAGAACCATACAAATCTGAAAATTCACAGAATAATCATGGTTGGAAAGGACCTTCTAGATCACCAAGTCCAACCATACTCACACCACCAAACAAACCTAAATACCTGATAGATTGAAAAACACAAAATAACCCCCTGCATGCCTGCCACTATAGCATGTTGTGAAGCACCATGTCTACACATTTCATAAATACCTCAACCACCAATTTACTGTTCCAGTGCCTTACCACTCTTTTTTAAGAGATTTTCTTCCTAATATCTGATCTAAACCTCCCCTGCCTCAGCTTCAGACCATTGCCCCTGGTTCTGTCAGCAGTAACTAAGGAGTAGAAGCCAACATCAACCTCCACATAGCCTCCTTTCAGGTAGTTGTAGAGCCCTTCCAAATTTTGCAACCATCGTTACCAAGACATGACCCTCTGTAGGAGAGGCTTGCCTCACCATGCACCACATGATGCCATTTTGGTAAGAATCCTGTTCTTGTACACCTTTTGATAAGGCAGAAGGTGAGAATAGGGAGATGAGCAGACAAGCTATTTCTTCTCTCAGTCAACAGAAAGACCTGCTGTGTTCTCGCTGTGTTAGCAAGTTTGGGAACATAGGTATTGCTTCTACTGCTTGGTATCACATAAGGGGCATGTTCCTTGGACATCCTGCTAATGCAGGGACTCCTATATAGCTGACTTTCTTAAGCTAAATATAATTGTTTTTATAGTACTTTCATACAATTTCACCTACACCTTGGGTGTAGAAGAATTGAGTGTGATTGGCCTAACAGAAGTAAACTCAAGAAATAACTAGGAACATTTTTGTATAGAATTGGACTTCATTTAAAAGCCATTTGACATGGTAATTGATTGGTTTGCTCAAATAACTGAAGCGACCAAACATCTGAGCTTGACTTCAGAACAAGAATATTCTCACAGCAAAACAGAGTGCACTGAGGAATTTTGCCTTTGGCTATGGTATGAATGAACGAAATCATCCCTTGAAAAAGAGGTGTTTCTTCAATCTGCAACTGAGTGTGTAAAATACAGGAACTGCTATAGCATAGCAAACAAGCTGCCATTTAAGCAATGACGTTTGGCTTTATGACTTGGCTGCACTGATATTATCAGCTTCATAATTCTTAGTAGACTGCTTTGCTTTTAGGCCCATTAATTAGTTTTGTCACAATTCAGTTAGGTCTGACACAGCACAGCAGAGAAGAGTGACAGAAACAAACAAACAGTTTCACTCAGGTGAGGTGAAAGAAGCTCCCTGGGTAGGGAATTATTGGTAGCAGACAAAGAACACGTCACAGGTCTTCCATGTGAAAGCCAAGTATTCTGAGCTGCCCTTAAATTAGATCCTAGGTGAAAATAACAGCAGACATGACAAAAGCAGCTTTTAAGCTTTCTATTATAAAAACAGACACTGATCCTCTTGGATAAAACTCTGCTATAAATATCAGGACCTTTGTCCCATCAATAAGCAACTATGGTACTATAGCACATATAGCTACAAGTTGTTAGAGACACACTAAGATGGTCATGCTACAGCAGAACATTCAACTATAGAATCATAGAAAGGTTTAGGCTGGAAGAGACATTTTAGATCATCTAGTTCCAACCGTCCTGCAGAGGACACACCTCTCTCCCACTAGACCAGGTTGCTCAATGCCCGATCCAACCTGGCCTTGAATGCTTTCAGGAATGGGGCATCCACAACTTCCTTGAGCAACTTGTTCTAATGCTTCACCACCCTCATGGTGAAGCACTTCTTCCTAATAATCTAAATCTACCCTTCTCAGTTTCAGGCCGTTATCCCTTTTCCTGTCACTGCAGGCCTTGTAAAAGCTATAGAAGAGCTATGGGACAGAAATGCTGAACTAAAAGTTGTGCCGGTTAGACGGTTCTCAGCTGTGTGATAAGCACTGATTTTCATCTACAAACTGATGGTTTTGAGAATTGGGCCCTCCAGATCATCTCTCTTCCTGAATTATATTTCTACTACAGGGACACCTTAGAGATCAATTTGCTTACCTGCGGGATACACTTACATTTTATGAAGCTTTAGGGAAAGACGCAAGTTTATGAAACAGAGAAAAGGCAGTATGTGTGGCACAGGGACTTCAGCAGTGTGGACTTTCTTTTTCCAACAGATTAAGGAAATTCAGCTGAAGAATACACTACTCTGAGTGACTCCCCTGTAAGGGTAGAGATTGTACAAAATACATTGGAGTTTGGATTTTAATGAATTTATGGTATGTCTATAGACTAGCACAATCACAGTCATAAATAAATGACCCCAAAGCTTGTATGAGATACAGCCTTCTTACTTATGTCCCCAGGCATGGCATATTGCAAGACTGCTACTTGTCTAGATATAGGCTATGACTAATGGATTACATAATTAGCTGAATTTATACTCTCAAATTTACTATTTTCATAACTAATTCCTTAAATGATTTAGCTCATGTAGACAAACTTGGGCAATTATTGACACAGTTCAAATAATTCACCACTTACAGTAGAAAGGTTCAAAGAAATTCAGTAACACTGAAGTCTTACTAAATGTTCTTAATGAAGTTTTCTCTGGGGTCACAGGAAATGGATTTTGCTGGCTCCACAGAGCTTTAAGAATCTGTTCCACATGGTATGTCTTTGGTCCTTGTTTTGATAAGAGAAGATTAAGGGACTTGCTCAGGCAAATACCAAGACATGGCTGGAACTACCTTTATTTATGGGAAATCCCAATGCATTTATCAGAAAATACTGACACTAGTGCCTTTCTCTGTTTAAGCAGTGTCTTGATATTGCCACTGCTTACAGTAAATGTCTAGGAAGTTGCAATGTAGAAATACTTGTTGTACGTGATAGTTACCATCTGTGTAAACAGGGGTATGCACTGTCAAATGTCACCCACAAATGGGTCCAACTGTATTCTAACAATAAAGAGAACCATCCCAACATAACCCTTATTTACCTTCCAACCTGTGAGGCTTAATTAATTAATATTTTTATAAAGTTCTTGATAAGTGCTATAGAAGTTCGAAATGTTTGCAGTCTATAGAAACTTTTGTTTCAGCACAATACAGAACGTTTCTTGTTTTTAGATTTTCTCTTATGATAACTTCAGTCTTGTCCATGGGTCTTGTTCTTCCATTGCTCAACTTAAATGTTTGAGGTTTCAGGATTTCATTTATACAGAAGCTAACGCTGTAGTTTCAGAACCTCTATTTGAAATAGAACTTCTGAAAAAATAAAAATACTGACATGCATATACAATCATAAAGTTGTTGAGGGAACATCCCAAATGTTTAATGCCAAGAATTCTCTGCTTTTGACAAGGCAAAATCAAGTGCAGCTAAGAAAAACTTCCCTTGGTATTACCTCCGTCAGTATGGAAATAGTAACTCCAACGGCAAATACTTTCACAGCCATCATAACCCACTCAGATTTTAACAAACCTGGGGCTAGGCTTTCAAGATTTCTCTAGAGAATGTGTGCATCTCATTGTCACATAAAGGACATACATGTGCATGAACATCAGAAGTCTGGAGAAATTGAGCGAATTAATGCTGCAGTACTATTTCGTGTCACAGGCTTTCAAGAGCTGCCCAAGTCATAGTTGCACTGTAGGATTCATGCATTAGAGCCTCTTGATGCAAAGTACAGTTTAAAGATTGAAAATCATCCTTAAAAATAAATCTCTTACTGACAACTGAAAAAAAATAATCTATCCTACTAAGTAAGCACTTACACCCCCCCATCTATAGATATCTGGAGTGGGTTTTGGAACACATAGACTGCTCTGACTGAATACAGGCCCCTGCAACTCTACCAGGCACTTCGGAAAGACATATTAGTTAAAATTTAAAAACAACCAAACCACTGAAAAAGCCATCTGAAGTCTTGTGGCACTGTGCCTTCACTAATAAACTGCAAACTCTTTTTCTAGGAATAATGGGCTGCTGGTGCAGAAGCAACTACTTCACTCCCCCAGCCTTTGTCACCTGCCAGCCTCAGGGTTGCTGTCAATGCCAGCTCCACTATGGGCTTGGCAGAGTAGTATTGAGCCCAAATTAATAAACCCAGTTGGATACAGGTTGACACCATGCAGAGCCTCTGTGTTTCCCAGGGAAATGGCTTACCATGAAGCCAGATAAGATACATGCTGCCTTATTAATTCCAGCTCTGCATAATGCAAAAGCAGCTGTACTGATTGTGGAGTTGAGATGTTCCTGGAAGCAGTGTAGCCACATTCATGTGGCTCTGAGCTTCAGCTAATATCTGTGGCATGAATAATCTGCAACACATGGATAATCAAGTGCTGACTGTCTCCTGCTTCTGAATGGGGGCACTACCAACATATCTCATAGGGCAGTGCTGAGACAGAAAAAACTAAGAGCTCTGGGTCTAAAAGAAATTCAAACCCTTCTTTATTTCTAGGTTGTCAGCAACTTGTTTTGCACAGAAAACCAACACTGAATCTTATTATTTCACCTTTGTGCAGAGGATCATGCACAAAAAAAACCCATCTATGAATCACTTTGTCTGTTTTGACAACTTATTAGTGCCTTTTAGGGCTTAGCCTGAACCTCTCGAGGTACAAATGTGCCCTTGAGGAGTCCACCCTGCTTAGTACTTAACAATCGCTGAAGGTGATGAGTGCCCTTACTTTACCAATCATTATTTGAAATTGTTCAGACTCGGCAGGACTGAAGTCTTGAACTTCTGGTTTTATTATTTGCATTTGAAATGAATGAGTGTAACTGACTTAGGCTTAATGGGAGATAACATTACTAAATGCTTACTGAACATGCTGAATATTGTAATCATGAGAAAGATACTCTAGTTACTTGCCTTATGACTACTGGCCTGTATGTCCCTCTTGTGATAGGTAAATGCATATAAAATTAAGTTAGACACACTCTGGATTTTAATTATCTCTGAGGACCACGTAACAAATAGGTCAATCTTTAATATTGTTAAAATCACAGCAGTTTTAATCTGATCCCTGTCTTTACTTAATGCATATATCTATATCTACTTAGATCATTATGCTGGGTAGGATTCACCTTCATGTTGTGGACACTTAGATTTAATTCTCAAAATGTAAGTGTCACTACATGAGGTAGGTGTCCAAGCTCCCACGACAGTCAGAAGGGAATCTAGTCTGTACAATCTGGGGAACCTGGAAACTATTTGTCTGTCCAGGTGCAGCTCTCCAAGCCTCACCAGCTGTATGGAGTCAAATGTTACTGCCTGTAATGGCAGACCAGATATCCACACACTAACACCTATATTTAGATCTCTGAATCCCACCCAGTAGATGAGGTAATTGCTGTAATTTCTGAACTATTGCCCAACCCGTTTTACTGAAAATACACCAAAAAGTACAAATCTAAACCAGTTATAGGATATAATCAACCCTCTGGATGTACATGGACTAAAACACCCTAGCGACACTCCTTCAAGTACTTAAAAGTACAACTATTGTACAGCAAAAAGTGAAGAGAAAGAGGATGAAAAACAGTCCCACGTGAGAGTTTTTATTCAATTTTCATTATTTCCCAGCCTGTGTCTGGGGAGTCAAGGATCACTATAATGAAACAAGTCTAGAGATGTCTTTACCTATTGTCTATATACAGGTGCACACACATACATATACATACACACTATTTTCCTTTCTTATGAATGTACTGAGTTGTAAGTAAATGTATTTCCTCATAAGGGAAGGCTAAACATATTCATGTCCTGTAATCTGCAGTCAGAAGTTAAAAATACAGGCTTGCACTTAGAAGCATCAGATGCAATACTAAATTTTAACAATATAAGCTAATATAATACTGTTGCCTTTGAAAGGGTGATACTGCTCACTTACTGTATCTCCTTGTGCTTTAGGGATGGTGTGCTTGAATAACCAGTGCTGCTGTGAAGGAAAGCCTAGCAGAGTTCTGCTCCATAACTTTTTACATTTTCTCCTGAAGGCTGATATACCATCATACTCAACAGCGTCCTGTTCCATTTCCTCTGCTCGACGGTGCTAAGCAAGCTAAGGAAGATATACAGACCCCACATTTTCTGTGAAACGCCTGCATTTTCAGCCAATATTCTGTAGTTCTATCTTCATTTTTCTACACCTTCCACAAGTTTCTACAAAGGTAAAAAGGTAACTGGGAAGAGAATAAAAAGCAAAAGGTTCAGGGAGGGGTAGAAATTTGGAAAACTTTGGTAAGGATTAATGTGACAAGAGGAAAGAGAGAAGGCAGGCAGTGAAACAAGAAGCACAGATGTGGTAAAGGCACGTCCACACACACGTCTGTGTTGATTACGCTAGTCAGGGTCAGTTAAACCCCTGAACGGGCACTTCTGAGAACTGACATATAGGTGAAGAAATGAACAATCTCCAACAGTGCTTGGGTCAATATAGCACGAACCAGTGTGCTTTTTTCAGCAAGCATGTGGTAGATCACATCAGCACCCTTTTAGAGAAACTTGCAAGTTTAACTCCAGAAGAGCAATTAAAATAATCTATACCTATCATGCTGCACAGCTTAAGATACCTCAAGTTCCTTGGAGACCTAATGCTAGGTTTCTGCATCTGGTCAGCACTCACCCTGTCTTTGTCACACTAATTGCCCAAGACCCTGCCTTTTATCTAAAGGTGTTTAAGAGATGCAAAACAGACATAAGTCTCCAAATTTGAGAGGCACACTTTAGCCATGAAAAATACATGGGATGTTGGGGATCCATCAGAAAACTGAAGTCTGAAATTCAAGCTCTCCTCCTTATGAGGACTTCTGAATCTACAGCCATAAGAGCCTTCCCTTAGTCGCCAGGCAATGATGACAAAAGTTTCAGTCTACCTCTCCTGGGAAAGCTCCTATGCTCTTCATGCAAGATTCTTACATTGGGCAGGCAGACTTGGCTCTGCAGGTCATATCACTTCATGTGGGGTCCATGCGTTGGCATTCCTGTGACTTCTCTGCTCTTTATTAAATGACCATTTTGGGATAATGTATAAACAGTCTAAGAAAAAACACTAAGATTGCAGATATGACTTCAGCCTCCAAGTACCTGCTTCCCAGAGAACCCTGACTGTAGCCCTGCTTTTGGGCAAGAGAAAAGTTATCTAGGGTATCCATCCCTTTGCCATTCCCTATAAGCTGTTTCCACTTCCCCTTGCTCAGATATCAGCCTGGGAGTAAAAAAAAAAGTAGTTTTACCACACAGATAGTGGGTGTCTCATAATACTTAACAAATTCTAAGAGCATCATAACCTTCATTCCTTCTGTCGCTTTTTGTCTTTGAGAACAAAGCTTTTCGCTTGGAGAAAAAGTTCTTCTCTATTAAAACATGGAGACAAAGCCACGTGCTGTCTGTGTTTGGGAAATGTCAGCCTCCCATCTGAATGGCTTAATGCATTCTCTGATTACCTGTTAAAGATGACTCACAGCCTTGTGCAAACCTTGGTATTGTTACATGACTTGCTTCATCACTCAACAACTCAGGATGGAGCCAGGAAAGCAGCACTTCAGCTCTGCTCCTGAGTTTCAGCTATTTGATCAGGCTTCCTTCCTTAGGAGCGATGCTTGCGAAGTTTCACAGAGAGTATTGTTTTTTACAGCTGTGGTTGCAAGGCTCATTTGACCTGCCATACCTAAATGTATTTAAACAAAAAAACCCTTGCTTAAAAACCCAATAAATCATACATTTATTCATTTATTTTAATGATCAAGAAAAAATTTGCTACCCAGACAAATTCAGCTTCAAAATTATGTGTTGTTTAGTTAAAGGTGTAAAAATTCCTTCAGGAGGTCTGAATGAAACAAAGCTACAGATTGCAGGACTGAACATTTAATAATTTGCTCTGCTGTATACTCAAAGGCACAAAGCCCTCTTGGGCAGAGGTTACAGGTTGCTAAATTCACTGAATGAATGCTG
Organism: Upupa epops; assembly: GCA_013397515.1. Lineage (NCBI taxonomy): Eukaryota > Metazoa > Chordata > Aves > Bucerotiformes > Upupidae > Upupa > Upupa epops. The sequence continues at coordinate 148,503 of VZRI01006966.1, forward strand.
GAAAGACCCTGATCCACTCAAACACAGAAACAACTTGTCACTGCTTGCACTGTGAATACCTGAAAACACGCGACCTTTGCTGCTGGCAAAATAAAATCTTATGGCCCAGAGGTACATTAAATGAGCTCAATGCAGAATCAGTTTGACAATAACATTAATCTAGGGCATGTGGACTTGGGAGAATCACAAATCTTTTATAGCTTGAAGCAGGTCAAGCAACTCCCTTTATAGAAACAGCATTTGAGTTCACACAGCTATAGAAACAGAACATTATTTAAAATAAACATCTCTAAGACATACACAAAATATTTTAATTAAGTACCTGCATTATATCCTGCTTTGTCTGTAGTTTTAATGGTGTGTAGTATTCTACTTCTTACTAAACTTGTTTAGTTTGCTAGCACCAATGAAATTCTGCATGGAAATAGGGTTGTATTTCCATCATGGGTGAAATGGTCACTATTCTGTAACTATGAAGTATTCTGGATCATTGCAAAGTTATGCAGAGTTTTAAATATTGAGAAACACAGTTTAGTTTGGTACTATTTAGAAATAGAAAGTTGGGGGGAAGTGCTCCCCCTAAAAAGAAAAAGTTAATGTGTGTGTAAAAGAATGTTTTCCTTTCAGTTGCGATTACTATGTCACCGTATCTTTATTTGCTTTCAATTAGTTGCATGGTTGAACATTGTCAGTCAGACATGTCTCCAGCTATTTATAAATATAGAATTAATAGCTATAAAGACCTGCTTTTTTCATCAGTGGTTATAATTTGTTGCCTTAGCCAGCTTAATTTACATCTCACAAGATTTCAAAATCCTATAGAAGCCCTGGACCTGATCACTGAAGTGTCTGAGAGCACTTTCGGTGGGAACTGGCACGGCTTGCAGCTTCCAGGCTCAGTTCCTACAGATAAATATGCCCACTGTGCGATACACAGCTGCTGTGAGCCATGAAGCTTGGGATTTCTCCATAGCATTTATGAGTATCCCATTAGTGCATTATCAAGGCACTCTAACCTGAAATTCATCTGTTTCTGCAGTTCTCCTGTGAGGTGGAAATGAGTGTTTTCTCTGTAGCACTGACTTTTAGTGCTGTCCTACAGAAGTCTTGATTGGAGCAAGATAATGAGACTCAGTTCCTCCAAATATCAGGTAAATCACTAACTAGTGCACCGGTTTTCTCACTGCAGTGTAGCACCAACAGAGCAGGGAAGGGTGGTAACTTAAAGAATCTCACATGTACGACTTATCTTCCATCTCTACACACTCCTATATATAAAGGACTGCAAATCTGGCCTATGGATTTTTCTTTCACATGAGGAATAGAGTGTAAAGCATGGTTGAATTCTTCCCCAGAACAAATATCCTCATTCCCAGCATTTCCTTAGGTGAGAAGCCGCACTTCACTAGGGTTTACACTGGCTGCTTGTCAAGACCAAAACCAGCAGTTCTTCGTGTGACACAGATAATAGGCCATTTCATTCCTTCTGGGAAAAGATTGAGGAGGCAACAGGGAAAATTATTACAACTTGAGTAGACAACAAGCAAAGAAATGTTGTAAATGTTGTCTCAGATCTGTAAATCTTCAAGACAACAACAAATGCCGGAATGTTTTCCCACTAGTGTTTCTTGGCCCCGAGTCAGTAAGCTGCTCCATTGCTGCTATGCCAATAGCACATGCACATATATAAACGCACGTCCAACTGGTTTTCTCACTGTAAGTACATCTGAGCAGTTGCAGATATGTAATTTTTTTTCCACATGACCAAAAAAAGTAATCTGTGAAGAAGTGTTAATCTTATCCATATACTTCACTCAAAAAGCATTTACAGTGTTAATATTATTGATCAGTACTGATGTCCCATTAGGCAGTTCTGTCTGTATGGTTTTGCTTTAGCTGCTTTCTTTGGCATTCTGGTCTCAAAGCCAGAAAAGTGTCTTCCTAGTATTCTTTTTCTCCATTCCCTATGTGATACAGCTCCCATGAAGTGCAACAAGTTCAAGTGTAAGGTCCTGCACCTGGGTTGAGGCAATTCCAGCACAAACATAATCTGGGTGGAGAACAGATTGAGAGCAGCCCTGCAGAGAAGGACTTCAAGATGTTGACTGATGAGCATTTTGACATGAACTATGTATGTGCACTTGCAGTCCAGAAAGACAATCATATCATAGGCTGCTTCAAAAGAATTGTGACCAGCAGCTCTATTCCACTCTGATGAGACACCATCTGGACTATGGCATCTAGCTCTGTGGCCATCAAGGTAAGAAAGATATGGACCTATTGGAGTAAGTACAGAGGAGAGCCACAAAGAAAGCCAGGGAGCTGGAACAATTCACTTATGAACATAAGCTCAGAGCATTAGTGTTGATCAGCCTGAAGCAGGCTCTGGGGAGACCTTAAATAAGGCGACAACCTTAAAGGAAAGCTGTAGAGCTCCTCTTAAGAAGAGGATGTAGCAATAGGATAAGGAGTAGCAGCTTTAGACTGCAGGAGGATGGTTGTAGAGGTGATGTGGAACAACCTCTTCCTAAACTGGAACAACCTAGGTTGCCCAAAGAGACTGTGGGCACTCAGTCCCAACAAGTGTTCAAGGCCAGTTTGGATGGGGCTTTGAGTGACCTAGTCTAGTGAGATGTGTCCCTGCCAGTGGCAGGGGGCTAGAACCAAATAATCTCTAAAGTCCATTCTAGCCCAAACCATTCTTTATCAGTGACCATTACAATCTTAATAGTGCTATAGGTCTACTTCCTAATAAGTACATTTTGCATTTTTACAAGAAAGTTACTGGCAGTGGAAGTGTATGGTTGAAAAAAACAGTCCATTCTTCTTAAATATTCATTTGAATGAAAATGCTTGGAAGAGGTAGAGGAAATAATGACACATGCAATTCTATTACAAGAGCCACCTCAAAAACATTCCTTACATGAAATATTAGAAGTATTTTTATGACATTACGCACATCTTATTTGGAAGCAATTGCATAGCACCATAGTTCTCCACAAAGGCATGGCAATATGACCGATACTGGAAGGAAGCTAGTGACTCAGCTCTTACAGGAAAAAAAAGACTTCAAGACTGGCATTCTGAAAGATTGGTCTTGAAGTGTTAAGAGTGCACTTATACAGAAGCTCCTGCCTTCCATTTGGTACAACCTGGTAAGGAAGTTTCTTGGATGTGTTTTATTCTTGCCCATCTCTCTTCTCAACCTACTGCCCACCAAACTGTTGGCTGCCTGCTCCTCAGTAAAGGCAGCACTACAGAAAAACACATCGGAAAACCCCAATGAAGCAACCTATTCAGCAGCTGAGAACCTTTTCCACTATGTAGCAGGAGGAAATGAAAGAATAAAACCTCATATATCCTCTTTGGAGGTCTACTGGTGTGAGCTAATTTAATAGTGATGAGCAGCCATAAAGGCAAACAAGTGCCTGTTGTTTTGTGTAAGTGACATGTGGGAGGTTATGGATACACCAAAAGTGAATCCCAGAAACTTCACTTTTATAGCTTCTAAACAGAAAACTTCAAGTTCACAGACTTTCTACTCATTGACAGACTGTAAAAAACTCCCTCTGGGTCTTAATCAATGGTGTATATAGAAAAGCATATAAAATGTTTGTGTGTGGGAGGGCAATGGAAAGGTTAACTTGTTTACAAGGTCAGGTAATAAATGTACTGTGGGCAAAGAAAATAGTCACAAAATTAAGACAACATGAAGGGTCTGATTTTCTCAGCTATATCTGTCATAACTAAAAGCCACTTACTCTAATGCATTTAGGGGGAAACCCCATTTTTCTTTTAGCTAGTAATGCCCTACCACCACATAATCCTCTTTTCCAGACCAAGAGACTTGACAGCATGAAGAGGAAAAAAAAAAGTTGAGAATGAATCAGTTTTGTTTCTAAAAGTGAAATATATTAATGAGGAAGAACTAAGGGCACTGATGCCAGAGATCACTTGTGGGGGATGCAGAAAAAAGTAGCTTAGCACACGCTCCAGAGAGATAATGTTTGTGTATGCATGAGTGTCAGGACATGTATGTGCATGTGACACAGAAACTCTGTGCTAGAGGACTTTTCCCATGGGACTCCCCTATTTTTGGTAGGTATTTAATTGTGACATTTTAGCAGGAGAAAAAGAATCCTCTAGATGAAAACACTTTACCTGGGTAAAGAAAAGTTGTCTGATTTCAGATCAGCATTATTTGTCCACATCCTATGCAGACAGCTAACAGAAGTGAAATATCATAGCACCACCAAAGTCTGCAGTTCTGCTCTATGCCTTCTAGTAGGACAACCAGCAAAATCTGCTACCTATAGACCTCTGATGGTGCCCTTATTGTGTGAAGAAAAGATACAGGGTGATGGAGTGCACTGCAAGGGAAACATTACATGCACTTGCTGAGCCTCTCCTAACCATTTACTGCCTGCTGTGGTTTCTCTATCTAGCAGGATTTCTTTCTTGGGGACAACATGGTACACTTTACCTATTTGTCTTCCATGCAGACTCACTATGCTAAGTCCTGTAACCTGGAGTGAAATACCACAGTACGAGCTTTTCCAGTTCTCAATTCAAGATCAAGCTCATTTCAGATGAAGTTAAATGTATTTGAGATTTTTTTGTTTCAAGCACTTTCACTTTCCCAAAATAAATTTGGATCCAAAAGCCTGTTTGGACCTGGGATACACGTGTGTGCAACAATGAAGCTACATTTCGAAAGTACCTGACCTCAAGGGTTAAGCTGTATTTGACTTAATTAACTGATGTTGACTTTTGGAATGTCAGCGGATAATGTGCCAGGAAAGTCTTTGCACTGAGAGTGTCATGAATAGATTATATACATAAGAGACATAATTTTTAAGCTTCAGGTCAAAAAGCTGTCTTCTCATTTTTCTTGGTACTTTCCAACTATTTTATCCACTGTGCAAGTGATAACACTTCCTTTCATAATAAATACTCTGAAGGAATTCCTAATACTGACAAATATGAATTACACTTAGGAGCATACTTCACAGTTACAGTTTCATTGTGTGAGATACTGTGACCCTAAATCTGTAATCAAAACGCATGTTTAAAAATGTTTCTTGTGAAATCTCTCTACAACAGCAGATGATGTTGTCAGTGAAAAGTGAACTCTAAAGTTTCAGGTTAAATAAACAATGTTCTAAAAATTTAAAAAAGAAAAATTAACCTCTGGGTCTGCAAAAACTACTTGGAAATCTTCCAATATAAAGCCCTTCATAAGATTATTTGGGCTTCCTGCCTTTGATAGACTGGGAACACGACCAAAATGATCACTTCTCATTTCATTGACTAAAACTGGAAGGTACTGCAAATAACTATTCAATTAATTCTTGTCAACAAAAGCAAAAGCACTCTTCTAAATCTTATTATTGCATAACTTCCACTTCCATAGAAACACAAACTATACATTTTCTTGGCCCCTAATCTACTGTCTACATTAGGCCATATCCAGGGCTAAACTAGGGCAGCTGCTCTATCAGTTGATGTCCCCTCCCTAGGAACACCACAAAAAGGAGATAAAAGGCTGAAATTAAAAAAGATGTAACAAAACTAAGGCTAAATACCAATATAAATTAAACAAAGTCATACTCTGCCCAGTGAATGTAGCATAGTCACAAAAAACAGGAAAGCAGTGCTGTGGAGCAAGAAAAGACCAAACAAGAGATAAAAAAAGAAACTCCTCCTTCAGCAAACTCCCCTTTATGCTGAGGTGATATTGATGGGTTGGGATGGGATGGGATGGGATGGGATGGGATGNCCAATGAAGATCAGCTGCTGTCTGACTCCACGGTGCTGCTGGCCTGCAGACCATAGCTGAGCTGGGGGCCTATTCTAGCAAAACCAAAACATCTAGTTAACCTCTTTAAGAGCAAGCTAGGAAAAAATATAGATAAACCTAGTAAAAATTTAGATGAAGTTGGGAGATAACAGTAAGATAAAACTGGAGATAATTAGTAGTTTGATGGTATAGGACAGCCTGGACATCCTGATATGCTCTTATATATGTGCTTTATATGGGACCTGTATACAGCAACACATCTGGAGGGAAAATAAAGCAGATTGAATAGTTTTATAGTAATTCTAATCATTATGAAATGTTACCTGAAGATCTAGTAATTTAAACATTCATTAATATAAACATATATTAAAATAAACAATGAGGTAACGTGTCAAATAGCAACTGGTTCCAAACAAAATTCGATACAAAGACTCACACATTTAAATAAACTTGATGTGTGCCTACTGTCTTTCGTTGCCAATAATGTGTTAATTTTAAATCTAGATTTACCTCTGCCACACTATACCTCCCATTAAATCACATGCATTTGCAAATTGTTTGACCAGAAATATTTTGTGTAAATGAAGTGACAGAAAATAATACAGACAAAGGAAAAATGAATCTCAGAGCATTTCAAGTTTCCTGCTCTTTGCTTTGTCATTTGGCTTTATGTTTTAACTTGCTAAACTGAGATGTATGATTTGACTCAGCCTAGTGTCATAATTCCAACATGAGAAGTCCCTATGCAACTTGCTGTGACCTACTAATTCTTCCTAAAAGTCAGCCAGGCCTTGAAAACTTGTAACTACAGCAGATCCTTTGGAATTGCTTTGGCAGAGTCATGTAAGACAGCCTGCGTAGTGCTTTTCTTTATCGTGACCAGCTGCGTACGGTGAAATTAGCTCCAAGCCTTCATAATCGTCGTGTTCACATAAACAAGGGAAAAGTCTAAACCATTACTTTTTATTTAATGTATATCTCTCCCTGCAGGAAAAGCACACTTTTATCTTGATATAACTCAGGTCTATAAAATATTCTTTTTTGTAGGTTCAAGAAGGGCGTATCTTGTGTGCACAGGGTATTGTTCGATACCAGCAAAATATACAATTTCTGGATGTCTTTACAATTAAAAGTTAATAGAGGCAACCTTTGCATTGAGAAGCTATTTGTGTAGTCATTTATTGGCTCACTAAAATGTTAAGTGTCTTTGGCTTAGTCTTGAGCCTTTAAAGTTTGTCAGGAGAGAATCTCTAGAAGATCTACTACAGCTTAATTAGTGACCTGACATCATACTTAGGCTATGTAGCGCACACTGATGGCTTGTTTGGTTCAATTACTACATAAGCATTTTATTTTTGTACCTTTGAAGATTTCCTGCAGTTAATGTGCCTTGGTTAACTTTCATAGCATTGGACAGAAGTCTATGTCTCGCTCAATTTGTTTATTATAGGCAAAACCTGCGAAAAGAGGAAACCACACCAATACAGACAGCTGCTGTCCCATTTTAGTTATAACGAGCTTTGTCCATACTGCATTTAGAATTTGTCTGCAAAACTAATTTTGCAGATTCACTCTTATTTACTTTGCTGAGTCACTCTGCAGAACCATGTTTATCCATGTCTAATTATCTTGTTTGCAAGACAGCAAGCTGCAGTAGAACATGTTTAAGGGTATTGACCTGTGTCTTGTTCACGGTTAAAGAACCTATCAATGCCAACCTGCTTTTTCAGTACCTTAATACCAAGTTCCTAAACTCCCCTCATCGTCTTCTTTTGACAAGGATCATACAGTTTGTATCTACTTTATCCTCTTCTGACCTGAGCTGATCTTAAGATTTAAGATGTTACAGATGGCTCCAATCAGGAGAAAGTGTCATGGACAGAACAAGAGCTCTCTTTGGTTTATTTTCACAAACATGTTGTTGACATAAGCTGTAGTTTCACATTCCCTCAGCTGCAATTAGTCATGAGCTTTTTCTGACAAAGAGACGTCACCTTCCCCTGCCTTGCTTGTGGGACATGTCTCCAGCATGTACCAGCACACATGCTCCTGGGGCTGAGGGGAGCCAAGTGAAAAAATTAATCTGACCAAGTATTAATCCTGCCGACCAAAGCCAGACCATCAAAACAGCAAGCTGGTGAGTTTTCAGATGTGTGGGCTCTCTCACATAGCTCTCTGTACTGTCACACTGCTGTTGGCAATATCACAAGGAAAGAGTAGAGCTGGGGAGCATCATCCAAGAATTCTTCATGTACGTTTTTAAACCATCACCTTAGACATGGGACACCAAATCCACTGGGTAGAGTTTTCCTGCCTAAGCCAGGCCATCAGTCAAAAGGGCCTCTTTCTGGGCTTTAGCTTCCTCTGTTGTAAAGTCGTCTTCTCAGTCAGTCTCTGCTCTCCTTTCTCAGGATCTTTCTGCATTTGGTGCACCATGCTTCTGGGAAGGGTCAGTCAAAGCCTGACTGCCTAATGCTTACGCACTCTTGAACAGCTCTGGACTTGACTTTGGTTTTAGAACGTGCATGCTTTACCGTGTCTTACAGCTGTTTTAGAAGGGCAGTGGTGAGGAAGTCTATCTGTTCTGAGGATTACAAACACAGTTAGATTCTCTGTTTGAGAACTTCTGAAAGGTCAAACCCAACCTTATTAGGAAAACTCTAGTGACAGACACCAGCAGTGGGAACAATGAACACATATGGGGACCATTATTTCCTGCACAGCTGGATACCTGGGACCAAAATCCCAGGAAAAAATGTGACATCTATAAATTCTAGGGAAGGGGAGGAAGAAAATAAGAAAGAATGAAGCCTCCCTTCAACGAAACCAAAATGGGGATAGTGTGAATGAAGGAACCTGAAGTACATACCCCCTCTAATATGCTGGGTAAAATGAAGGGTAACCTCTGCCTCTCTAATGCACAACAGGCCAGTGAAATGGCCTAGACAGTGCCTGGCAGTGAATTCACCATTCCAGTTAATCAGAAAGCACTGCAAATTCTAATAAGTTTAAATAAGTTTAAAGCTGCCAGTATCTGAGAACCTAACAAATGGTCTCAGTTATAATTATGCTATAAACAAATACTTGCAATATTACAGTCCTTTAAATCTTACCTTCTTCTTGGGCAATAAAGAAATACTGTCATAATTTTTCCACAGTTGTATTTTTTAATGTAAGAAAACCAAGTTATAACAATTTCTGAGGAATAAATTTAATAATATTTCTAAAGAAAACACCAATCATTTGCATTATTGATATATTATTTCTAGACATTTCATGAAGTAATATTTTTTTGAGCTCTCCCATAAGCCTCACTGCGAATATTACCTCTAATTTCAGCGAAATAACGCTCTTTCTTCCTCAGTGCTTTCCTTGAGAGGGTTATGTGAATATTGTGCAGTGTCTACAGGGGGCACTACCTCTTTAAATCTGCTTCCACAGGTGCAAAATAAAATCCTGCCAAGCTTACTTAGATTTCAGCCAGTAAATTCAGAAATCAAAACAGAAGTCCATGTGCTCTTAGGTTCTCAAGTTGGTAGGGTTTGTGAAAAACAGTAGTTTTCATACACAGGTATGAGTCTAGAGATGTGAAGAACAATGTCATTACTGTGTTACATAATAGGTGGTTTTGGCTATCTTTCTTTGAGAGATTGGCCTCTCCAGCCTTTAATAGTGAATTTTTAGTTGACTTATTTTCAATTTTCTAGAAGTACAGTAACTTTTAGCACAATCATATGTAAGAGCTTTGTTGTCATTCTCACTAGTTACTGCTGAACTTTTTTGCTCACCAACTAATGAAGACTTGCCTTTCTCTCTGGAATTCCTCCACACTCTCAGGATGTGTATTGCTTGGGCCAAGAGGCTATGAATTAAAAAACTACTCGCATAGCCAATCACACTCCACACAACCTTCTGAGGTTGGTAGGTGACTAGGGCTACAGATGAGCGAGGACATGGAGGCCCCATCCCACAGGTGCTGGTTGAACACACAGCAGGTTTACAGCAGTTTTTACCACCAGCACAACCTCTGATACAATGAAGGACAAGAAGTCACAGCTTATAGGAGTTTTCATTGGCTGTATTAGTTAGACCAAGTCTCAAGAAACGAAAGAGCAGCCATCAGCCACAGTACGAAAGGATGTGAAGGGGGAATAGGCATTCAAACACTAGAAAATTAATGATTGTATTATTCCCTCAATTTTGAGATACAAATTAAATCATACTATGATTCATTACAGTTACTTCTTGTAGCTACGTGGAGCAAGGGGCAGTGACGTGTAAGGCCAGGTTTTAAGCCTCACTAAATGAATGTAAGCCCTACTGGAAGGGTGATTGCATGTAAGTATCAAAGGATGAATTTTGGCCCTTAGATGGCTATAAGAGATTATTTTTTTTTCCCCTATTACTGTTGCTGTTATGGGAACAAATTTGGAGAAGAACTTCTGGAGGGAAAGTGTTTTCTAATGGCCAGGAATGTAATAACAAAGAAAATACAGAAAACAAATGATAGAGATGAAAATAAGCTAAATGAAGAAAGCAATGGTTAGAACAGCAAATTAAACAGAATGAAGACGCTTAGAAACAATTCTCACATCATTCCCTTTCACAGTCAACAAGCCGACTGTATGTGGACAACAAAAAGCTCTTCCCGCCCTGCCCCACCTTTTAAAATGATCTTGTTCTTTCATTGTGAGAGATCCATGATATTTTATCTTTTCTTTCATGTTCAGCACTTCACTTAAAATGCCAATTTCAAGTACATGTGATAAGACCAAATGTGAAATCACCTAGTAACACCAGCTGGAATGAAACATGGGGTTAGAAACCTCTTCATCTGCATGTACAAAACAGTAAAAATATTGGATGCTGAAGCAGAGCAATGGCTAAATAAGCCATTGGACTACATAGAGTGAGTCCAATAGCACTGGAATCAGCAGAAATCTTTCCATTTGCTTTAGCGGGCATTGAACTAGTCCATGGCAGAGGACAAAAATACACATGGACAGGGTAGCTACTACTGTCAAAGTTTCCAAGTCCCTGTCTTCCAAATTCATGAGCATCTGAAAATACAGCACTTTGCAATGGGTGCACAAACAAGCTCATTATGACTTAGCATTAAAGATTATGCTATGCCATAATTTTATTCTATGGAAAAAGGACCTGTTATTTTGTTGAAATACTAATGTGCTAATGTTAATGAAGTTGTGGGACCATTTTCATTTTTCTTCTTCAGTACACCATTTATTACCCCAAATTTTGCATACAGCCCCAGTCGGCAGCTTTGCCATGTTTCCAGTCTGTCGTACACTATGACAAGAGCTTCCAGCATGCCAAAATGCATTGTTGGTATTTACTGCTCTGCCTTTGAACAGCAGGTGTTTAGGTAACTGTGCCTAGAATATTGCTTAGGAATTTGGGGGAGTGGAGAGTGTGAGAGAAATCCTTCCCACATAATGTGGGTAAGCAATAAAACGTGGAAGGGTTTGCTGTCATTTGCTACGTGCAGGACTTTTTCCACACCTGAGATGTATTGGTGATAGTTTTACAAGTCATTCCAGAAGTGGTAATACACAACTGCTACCATGGCCTGGGGCTGTAATGATCTTATTTAAGCTCACAAAAGCAGCACAGTCACAGAGTCTCCAAGGAAGAACTGAGCGACGCAAGTGTTGCGTGTCATTCGCTCCGTCTCTGAAAGTCAGTCCTGAATTTATGTAGCCGGTTTCATGCCAAAAGGGAGCTCTTTCAGAAAACTGCAAAATACCAAGACTCACATCTTTCTACTGACTCAGACAGACAAATGTTCATTACTTTCTCACACCAGTGCTGTATAAAGGAAGTCTTTACGCAGCAGCTTTGCATTTCATTTAGAAAGTGTTCCAGTGGAGAACTCAGTGATTTCTGAGCATGTAAAGTGCCTTTGCATTCCCAGGGTTTAAATAATTCTATACACAAGTTACAAGTGCAAGATAATTTCAACTCACTGAAAAAAAAATTACCTAGAAAACATTTTGATGGGTGACTTCACAAAGAAATGGACAAGAGGATCCCATCCCAGTTTTCCAGTACCTTTTATTTTTTGCTGTACTGATTGTGTATGTAGGAATATATATATTCATATGTATATATGTGTATATTCCTATATATCTATTCATGTTGGATTTAGGAAGTCTGAGCAATCACAATTTGTGTGTTTGATAATCCTCTGGCCTTTCACTCTCATTGGCTTCTGTAAGATGTATTTCTCAATAAGGATATATCCTAATCTTTCTCAGAACTGCAGCTCCATTATTGACTCATAAGAGAGGTTCAACATACACAGAGCTCTCCACTGCCTTGCTCCGTTTTCACGCTGGCTAATCTTGCTCATAATAGATTCAGAAGGTAGAGTAGGAAAAAAGGTGCCAAAGTCCAGCAATTGATTAACCTTAGTGATGTCAGTTCTTGCTCAGCAGTATTGTCTTAATGATCAAAACATCTGCTCTTTAAAAAAACCCTAATGGATCAGCCTATTTAGAATAATCCATCTACTTCTACTTGTAATGTGAGGGTTAATACTGATCTTATACACTTCCGGATGTTCACAAGTCAGTGGGATTGTTTCAACACAGGGCTTCTATCACTTCATGCGAAGATTCCTTGCTACAAGAACCAAATGAGCAAGGAGTGACTCGGCACCAATCAAAAAAATTACTCCTGCTCTTCATTTCTGAGAGAAACTGCAGAAGAAAACCTCTTGGTGTCATTTTTTGAAGCGTGAAATACTGCTTTTAAAACATCCATGAACAAATCCCTTACATTAAATAAAACTAATCTGTATGCATAGATTTTTCCTGAGAGAACAGAGTGCTCTTTTAACTTCTCATCATGGTTTTGGTGGATATGATTAAAAAATTGCCTTATCAAACCTCCCCTACTTGGAAAAATGTCTTAGCATGAATTGTGAAGTTACTGCGCTAGAGCACAAAAAATGCACTGGCTGTGGGATTCCAGTCTGCTTCCAAGCACTGAGCCGGCTAGTGACAAAGCTGGACACAACCTGTACACTTCAAAAGAATGAAGGGCAAATTCTGCTCTCCACATTACAAGTAGAGAGCCAAACTAATTACAACACAGTAAGCAATAAAAATAGAATCAATACTCTAAAATAAGATGCAGGATTATCTTTAAGGTTCCTTCCAACCCAAGCCAGCGTATGATTCCATGAATCAGTGCAGACATATCAAGCCACATTTCATTTTATTTGCAATTTTTCCCATTTTGATTTAACCCAGAGGTTTGATTTGAGAAGTGTACCTGTGCTGGATCAATGTATGGGCTTAGGGGATAGTCCAATTGTCATTATTCAAGTGGAATTAACCATTGAGGAAAGTGGAAGCAAATATGACTGATCTTAGAAAAAGCAAAAAGCTGGCAGAATTGTCTTGAAGCAGACTGACCCTGACAGGCATGTCTTCCTTAAAATGGATCTTTATACAAACTGTTATGACTTCCCAGGCTGCAAAGTATTCCTCTGTTTCTGCTCTGCAATTGTGAGAGAAGAGAACAAATAATTTACATTTAAAAAGATATCTCGGTTTAGGTATTTGAGAGACTCTAGCAGCCCCAAAATAGACTTAAAATGTTCACTGATACTAAAAATACATGAAGGGGGAGGTGGAGCAGGAAATATCTTAGATGTGACTTGATGAGGGTTAATAAGCCCCCAATTATGTGTGTGCTTTCTTAGTAGATAAAATATCAGCATCTCCTTTTGCCTTACTGTTCTGTCAGACTTGATTTTTCAGCAGCCAAATGCAGCCTTTTGTTTAGCAAGAAACCCAAATTATGGACAAGGTTGCTTCAGACAGAAAAATAATTTAGGGGGTTAATGAAGTAGGATTTTCATCTATTTCAGCACTTAAAGTAACAGCCTCTGTGACTTGAAACCTGACTACTCCTTATCACCTTCCAAACATAAAGAACAGTGTCACTACAACCAATGACTCAAAAAGCAAGATGACCTTAATCTAAATATTTAAGAAGCAATTTAGGAAAGCAAAACATGTGAAGGCATGGAAGAGTGCTTGCTGGAACACTGCCTCTTGAGAATGCACAAGCTAACTTGAAAAAGAAATTAAATTAATTATAAGTGATAAATCTTTTGTGTTATCTTGTTCATGTCATTGCTTTATAAGTATTTTTTTTATGAAATGTGGAACAGTTGCATAGATACAACTGAGCCCTGCCTTCTGTTAAGGGCTGCAGCACCACTGAAGTTTGAGCTAATTTGAGCAGTTCTGTTCCCCCTACCTTCTTTCTTGCAGTGGATTGAAATGTGACCAAATCGCAGCATGACGAAAACTAGAATTCTCACACAACACTCTTCTTGGTGCTTTGGGGGAAGCACATACACACATACACTTTTGCCATGTCTGATTCAAGATTTGAAAAAAACAAAGGAAAATCTATAAGAATTTCTTCTGAGATTAGAAACACTTAAAAACTCTGTGTATTTGTTTAGACTGAGACTTCTGCTTTATGTTACCACAAAAGAAATGATGCATTTGCAATGTATTTACTGAGGTTCAAGATACAAATTCATCTCTTAATTTCTGTCACACCATCATACTTAAGCAACAGTGCTCTGATAATGAGTTGGAATAGATTTTTTATCCATAGGCATTTTGCATCCTCAATATATTCTATAATCTGGAATGTTAGTAATTCTTTTTTCTTGGGAAAATAATTCCTCTTTTGTTGAAATCCCACATTACCATCTTAGAGTAGAGATGGAGGCAAAATTGTTCATGGATGGGCTGAGCGCTACAGTCTGTAGCCTGCTTCTCTCATACCTGTGCAATGTGTTACACTAATTGATGTCCTTATCATAAACTGAAAAATGAGCAATTGCTGAAGTACAATATGTCCAAACTAAGTTGAATTTTCTAACAGCAAATATGCGGGGATTTATGTCTCTTCTTGTGCCTCCCATGCACACACACACATTGACTTTCCTTATTGAAACATGATGGTAGAACTAGTTCTAACAAACACTATTTTTTCCATGTCCTACTTAGATAATCTAAATTAGATTAAAGCCAAGATTCAGCTACATTCAGTCTCCTCTTCCAAGGATATTTTTTTTAAATGTATCTTATGATTTTCTCTAGCAATTTGAGTGAAAGTTCTTGGTTGTAAAAGCTATTTTAGATCTTAAACTTGAGTCTACTTTCTTTCATTCAGCTTTCATATTGTACATTGTTAAGTTTCCCTGAGGCATAAAGGCTGGAAAATTGGTATCAGCAGTCTCCCCTGAATATCTCAGTATGCAGAACAGCACAAACCGCAACACCAGTAAGACTCGAGACACTGATGCAGGATTTTGGAAACTCATATTCTGATAAATTATGAAGTTAATTCTTCCAGCTGTTGCATTTTCTATAACCCCATCTCCAGCCAAGGTAACTGATGCTCTAACAGATACACAAGACTGGGAGGTTTGTCCTAACAGACAGAGTTCCCCAACACCTTGTGTTTATTGCCCGAGAGGTTAACTACATTTTAAAATGGCCACTTCAGTTTACATCAAGATGCATAGCTATATGGATTGGAGTAGCTGTGGAGCACATTCAGCTTTTTTTGCAATGGGACCTCAAATCTCCAGGAGATTAAGAGGGCAACAGCTGTGAGGACCGATTCTAAAATCTGTCTGAGGCATAAGAGATCATTGATCAGCACAGAATAAAGATCTGTGTTGACACTCCAAGTAGTAAATGAGTAGTCTAAGCCTGCATTGCAGACCCTGCTAAGCAAAAAGTAGACCTAACTAGCTAGTGATAAGACCTCTGCCTTCTCAGATCTTAATTGCCTTAACTGTCTTGGTCAGGAATAGACAACTCATTCTCTTGAGGATTTTCTAGGAGCTCAACCATTACATAGGCAAAGCTCTTTCAGCTACAAGAGTACTGCCAAAGATATTATAATCACCCTCCAGGTAAGAGTGGTCATGCACTTGTCTGTTCTACAGCAGTACCTGTACCGCACAACTGCAAAGCTGGTGTGAGTCCAACATTGTACTTACCTGAAAAATGAGGAGCCAGTTTCAGTATACCAGAGAGTTTGCACTGATTTAAAAGAAAAACCATCAATAAATGCCACAGTAGACATGACATCAGTTTCAGGGGCATTTATAGGTTTGTGGTGATGACTGCTATCGCATACTAGTTACCTAAGAGAAGCTACAAGATTATTTATAGTGAAGAAGGCTGGATAAAAACCACATCAGGCCATGCTTGCTAGCAACTGAATTCGTGTAAAGGTTGAATACAGAAGGGCCATATCCAGGATTTGGGAAGTAAATGTTACTGCAGTTTAGGCTAGTTTCAGTATTTCAATGTTAAACCTTATACAAATATCTAAAAAAGTCTCCCCCTTTACTCCATGAAAATCCATGGAAGTTCCTTTCTCTTTATTTCCTCCCACTGTGAAACTCTGACAAAGAGCCCTCAGATGGGGACTGAGATTTTGGAAATTTGTTTCCAGCTATATATATTCAAGAATTAGCTGAATGATGCAGGTGGCCACATCACCTGTATAATGTACAAGCAGTCGTTCTTCTCTCACATACCGAACAGTCTCACTAAAAGATAGACTCAGGTATTTTGCCCCAAATATCTACCAGGGGTTGGTGAAAATTATGTATTCCTAATAAAATGCTTGGCATTGGATGTTCAGTGCCATTCATAAAGCTCTTAGGGGAGTCAACCAAGGAACTCATGATAATATCAAGTCACTCCAGCTTAAGCTCCTTGGCAATCCTTGTAAAGCAAGTAGATAAACTACACCCCTACATACGCAAGTGAAAGAGACAGGTACCTTTGAAGGTTACCAAGAGAAACCCTACCTGCTTAGCCACAATGCCTGAAGGCCTTCTGAGGGACTGTCTTCATTGATCAGAGAGAAACATGCCTTTAGATAGCTGCTGCGTAGGTATTTAAGATCCAGGGTCACCTCAAGTGTCTTGGCTATGCAGATTGGCCCCCACCTTCAGAATCTCAGTCACCTTTTTAAAGCAGCAGCTCAGCAGGCACCTCTATTTCTTTCCTCTTTTCCACTCACACTGCTTATTAGTTCACTCCAAAGCCTATTTGTTGAGGAAAACCTTTCACAATGAGAACAATCAGCCATTGGAACGATCTCCCCAGGGAAGTGGCAAAATCCCCAACACTGGATATTTCTATGATGCAGCTGGACAAGGTGCTGGGCCATCTTGTCTAGACTGTGCTGTGCCAAGAAAGGCTGCACCAGATGTTCCCTGAGGTCTCATCTAATGTGGGGTGCTATGATACTATGAGGGAAATTTCAGGGGGAGCCAATTACAGTAGAGCTCATGAAAAAGAAGCTGGTTTGTTTCCACTGCCAGGTGTGACACAAACCCACCTCATTCACAACATCTGCAGGCGTTTGCATAGTGAGATTTGGAATTTCTGCTCCTTTCATTCCCATTTCTGGGGCTGCGTGCAATTCAACCTCTTCAGCAACCAGGAGGATTAGGTTTAAAAAAGTAGAGAGATCTGAACTTCTCATGTTTTATCTTGACACTAGCACTTGAAGTTTTATAAAGGAGGCTAAATATCCTGAGACTACTGCTATAATGCAGGAGAGCTGGCGGTTCTGCAGACATTTGTGAGCATGGTAAGGCTTTTCTTGTTTCTAAGTGAAAACAGACAAACCAGTGGACAAGCTAGAATAATGAACATCTTGGCACGTTGCAATTACAATACTGGAACTGAACACTATTCTGTTTTTATGGCTGCTTTTGAGAAAAACAGTCCCTGTTCAGCTCCCTGTTACACTTATTCCCCAGAACTCTAGTGCCAAAAGCTTCCCCATCTTCTCTGTGGACTTTCCAAACAGGGTTCACACCTCCTGTGAAGCACCACAAAAATACAGCTGCTGTGGAGCAGTTACTTTCCTTGTTAAGATGGGTTAGAGTCACATCACAGAAAAATGGCATCATGCAGTGCCATAATCACACTCAGACAGCATCAGGAGAGATTTTTCTAGAGCATTTTGCTTCCATTTAGAACCTCCATGAAATATCCCGAGGAAAATCTAGCACTGTTCTGCAAAGCAGTCTGGATTTCCGTAGCACGGTACCACAACCACAAATCTTCTGCAATACGATGGTTGTGTTGTCATGCTAGCCTGTGACAACATCGCTGAAAAAGTTATTTTGGTTTGGAGTTCCAGCAATATTATTGACTTTGCAAGGAGCTATAAAAATCAGAAGGTAGAATTACAGTCAACAGCAGTCGTAAGTGAAGTTTTTGTAATATGACTCAAAATAAATTTGAGTTGTACAAATTTCCAACAAAATCTTGCATATAAAGGCCAACTTTTACAAAACTGTTTCACTGTAACCAAATCACCAGTCTGATTGGGACTGTGGATGCTCAGACCGCTGAGATTAGTAGAGCACACACGGTGACAAAGTTGTACCAAACCAAAGAAGATTCTGAAAATGTGAATTAAAGTTCCAAGAAATCACAGGTACCAAATCTGCTGTGTGTAATGCCTAAGCCAGATGAAACAAGTATTACTTTTCTTGGAAAATTAGTGTCTTAAGACATGAAACATTAAAAATTGATTAATCTCACCAGTTACCAATAAAGGTTGAGCATGAACAGGAAATACCAAAGCTAAGTCCTGGCAGGGCTCTATAAAGGATTATTCTGACGTAACTGAACAATGCTATAAGAGTTCAACCAAAAAGTGTCTGATTTGGCAATTTGTGTGTTGCTGCATTGCATTCTCGGGTAGTGGAGGCCTTGAAAATTTCAACTTTAGAGAATTTTAGGATTCTGTGATTCTGCTCTCTGCAAGCCCATGGCAGTGCTGAATGCACACTGCACTCTGGTCATATGGAAATGGCAAATGACTGTTGGATCAATACAAGTGAAAGACAAAACAAACAAAAAAAGAGAGGGAGGCAGTGAGGAGTACAGTCTTACCAGTCCAGCTGGGAAGGCACAGTGACAATTTTGGATTTGTTAAAGGAAGAGGCAAGCTGACTTGCTGCCATAACAGGCAAGCAAGGGGGACCGCACCATTTCCCACTGCTCTCCACACATGTATCTGTTGTGCAGGGGGCAAGGTCTGCAGGTAACTGGTGCAAAGACAGCTGCCACACAACAGATTCTTCACTGCTTCACTGTGTACGTACAGCCCCGCACTCACTCCCTTTATAGCAGTTCTGCCTGTGATAGAGGTGATAGGAAAATCTAGTATGAGAAAGACAACCGCTGGGTGACACGTGTGTCACGTAGCTCTTGTGAGCTGCACTGCTCAAAGCCTTCTAGTTCAATATCTTCAAAATCTCCTAAGACAGCAGTTAAAATTTAAACAGGCATTCTGAAAACAAGCTCTTGATCCCATTATCAGTGTCGTGGATGGGATTACAATAAGGGCGGTAATGGTGGAAATTTTTTAGGAGAGATCTAGTATCAGCAGCAGGAGTGGCCACTAATTGGATTCTTTCTGTGTCACCACAGAGTTGTCACGAGACCCTCATTCTCTGTTGAACACTGCAGCTCTCAAGGCACTCAGAAAGGAGCTTTCTCAATTGTTATCACATCAGTCTGCCTTCCCACTCAAACACAAATCCTTCAAAGCCCTTTATAAAGCTACGGAAATCATGGAACCCACAACTCCCATGACATCTGTGAAAACCGTCCTGTCCTGCCTGGGTATGGAAGGATCCTGCCATTACACAAGGCTCCAACTCCTGATCCTGCACGAACAAACATATCAGACAGACTGCCGAATGAGAAGTTAAACAAAGCTAGATGATAAACTACGGTCTGCAATAGAGGGCTCTTTTCAGAACAGAATCTGCACATCTTTCAAAACATGTTTTCCGTATCTTTCTGTCTTCGAGGGAGCATGGGTTTCATAACGGCTTCCACACTTGGCAACACTGTTCCCAGCATCACAACAGCTTTAACAAACTGTTCTTACAAATTTCTGACTGGAATGAGTCTGACTGGAATGAATGCTGCAACAATTTTCACACTGATACTTGCCACCTCTAGGAGACTTCTAGATTCCTACATGCATTCTTCCCTAATGACCTCTTATTTACCCTATCTTTGAAGGGGCAGTTACATGCCACCTGGTGATGCATGAAGCTTTCTCTTTTTTTTTCTCTTCAGTGTGAAATTGTACTGATCTAATTATTTTTTTCCCTCTGAAATGGAGACAAAAGTCAATGAAAGGCCAAGGAGACATGCCAAGCAGCAGAAACTGAAGTTGCATATTGTGATGGAACAAGCACACCCACCTCGATTATAATGTGCTAAGAAGAGGAAGCCACTGACAAGCAGTAAACTGACACATAATTAAGACAATTCAGGGCAGAACACACTTTGGATGGAAAACATGTTCCTGGGCTCTGTCTCACTGCTTGGAGCAGTGAGGGGGAAAAAAAAGAGACACATTGAAAGCAATCCTCTGAAGAAAGTCAGTACCCCACCTAGTCCTCACTAGCTGGGGGAAACAGAAACCCACCCACTTTTGTGCAGTACAGGTCCCCTCACATCTCAAACGGTTGATAGTACAGACATGCCTGGTATGTTCAGAATTCCGTATCAAGCAAAGATGAATTAGCTGCAACAAAAAATGTGTTATGGCTTTCATGCAGCAGTTTATGGACCTTTTTATACCTCTGGAATTTTTTACCTTGAGCATATCATGGATCTACTGAGGTTGCATTAGCCTCAGATCTTTTCCTCAGATTATTCTTATCTCACTGTGAGGAACATCTTTGTGAGTTCTGAACACTTTTACAGCTGTTAAGATGCTAATGGGAATTTCATGTGTGTACCCAGTACAAGTGCTCTCAGAGAAAAAAAAATCCGATGTCAAAGGAAGGTATGTAGAAGTCACCATAAATATGTCTTTGAATGTTTACCATCTGGAACAGTAGATTACGTTTTGACAAGAAGCTGGACTGCCCCGTGGGCATTGTCTTTTAAACAGCCCCATCATTATAAAGGAAGGAAAAACATGATTTGCTGTTCCTAGCTTCTCAGCAAGATTTTCTGGCAGTGCTAGAGAAACTCGTTTTGGTGTTGGGGTTTTTTTTCCCTAGTAAAACAATAACAAGCAGGGCATGTGTGGTTAGCCATTTACTTTCTTGAAAAATATGTTTTCTTGTAGATCATTGGATATGTGATCTGATGATACCCACAGAGAGGAATATGTTTGAGTTAGGCTGTGACAGCAGCAGGCTGCGCATATCACAGTACTGCACCTTAACTCTGCTGGGAGAATAGCCTCAGTGTACCTCTGCTGGTTTATGGGGTTTCTCCCAGGACACACTGGGAAGAGTGGCAAGACGAAACCAAATATACAAGGCTTTAACACAGAGTCAGAGTGAGCGTTTCCTTCAGTTTTGGCTTTCATTTTTAAGCCTGTAAAAGTTTCCATCACTTTTACAATGAGAAAGAGTGGACTGAGAGGAAAATCAAAGCAATCAAATTTATTCCCATATATCCTGGTCTGGTTGTGCAGTCATATTAGGGATTTAGCTACTTCTGGTTCAAAGTGCTATTGGTTACTACTGAGAACACAGTCTGACTGAAGAGTGTGTTTGAAAATATAAGATAAGAACAATCTGTAAAGAGGCCAAATAGCTTTCTCAAAAAAAGAACGTTTAAAAAAAATGGTGGTTTAAGGCAAAAATGTAAGTGCAACCTGAAACATGAGTTTATGTGCATCGTTACACAGTTAAATGCCAAAATCACAAAGCACAAACTATAAATCCCCTTGCTCAGCCTACTCAACAGCTCCTATTTCAGAACACCTTATATACAGTATTATTTATAGAATATCTCACCTGTAAATGGTGAGGACAGTGTTAGATTTCTTTCACAAGCAGAAGGCCAATAATTCATAAGCACCACAGGTATGTGAGCGACAGTGTGAAGATCTGCTATAGTGCAAAAGAAACAAATCATTTTGTTACTCTGCACAAGACAACAGGATATGTATACAGCAAATATTTTATAGTAAATAATACCACACACAGAGAAAAATCCTCTAGTTTCCCCAGTTGGATCATGTAGAGTAAAACAAGGAGCACACCTTAATTGTCTGATAAGCTAACATTAATCAGTGATAACATTTTCTGACTTCTCCTTTAATTTGCTGGGCTTCCCACGCTCCAGACATCAATGAAATTAATAGCGGAATTAAATGAAAATGATAGCAGAGTACTTCCATAACTGATTCCTAATTACATTTCTGCCCCTCTTCCTTCCCAAACGTAAATTTTTGCTTACTTCTAATTAACACTTCAGATCGCTAGTTCAGATTCTCGTAAGTACTGCTAGACATTAATGATCCATTATAGTGATGCTACTTAGTTTTCAGTGACTTGTAAAACTTTCACAAACAGATCTGCAAATGAATTACATCCATCTGCTCTGCCGCAGCTGCACGAGCAGCGGTACATTGTGCCTTTCCCCACCTCCCTGAATTTGCCCTTGCTTTAAGGCCATGTGTAAGCCAAACCGTCTCGATGCCGCTCACCACAGGCTCAGCCACGTCTCTAATAAAGACTCTTCAAACTTCACAGACATCCCAAATGTACTTTCAAACCCCCTGCTTTGCCTCCCAGCTGAGCCCCAGGCAGGCTGCGCGCCACTCCAGCATCCTCCCCACCGCCTGGGAACGCTCCGCCGCGGCCCCGACCCCTCCCAGCCGAGCACTTCCCCGGGCTCTGGGAAAACTCGGGGGCATCTGTCCCAGCAGAGATGTTCCCGAGCAGCTCCGGGTGTGTTCGCCCTGCCCGAGGTGAGAGCGGGCAGCGCCTTGGGGAGGGGAGGGAGGGGGCAGGGGACGGGGATGCAGCGGGGACCCGCAGACCCCAGCGCCGCTCCGGGAGAGGTTTTCTAACCTGCACCTTCACCAGCGTGACCTCAGCTGCGCTAAGTGTCAGCTTTTGAGGACAGCATCGGGCTGCGGTCGCAGTTATCTGTCAGCCGTACAATAGCAGCTTTGATAAGGCAGCAGCAACTGGTTTTGACAAGTGTGCTGTGCTAGCATTCCTTCGAAACCCGTGAAGGAAAAAGGGAAAAAAAGAGAGAGGCATGAGGTGCCTTTTACTTTACCTGAAAAAAGTGTGGGGGTTTGCTTCTCCCTCTGAGCTGCTGGAGGAGATTCCTCTCTCTTCTCCCCCAAAGCTAGGTACCTCTTCTTTTGCTTGCAGCTCACACTTGGGGAAGACCACACAGCTCCAGCGAGGCTGCCTCTCCCCCCTAATCCCCACTCGAGTGTGATGACACACACTAACCCCAACCATCTGTTGAAACACGTCCTCAAGCACTCAGCACAGCGCTGTTTCAAGCCGGGTTGCCCAATCCCATCGCTGGGGCTGGGTGGCTCTTAAGGAGCTGGAGGCAGAGACAAGGGCAGAAACTACAGGGCTG
Source organism: Upupa epops (assembly GCA_013397515.1). Lineage (NCBI taxonomy): Eukaryota > Metazoa > Chordata > Aves > Bucerotiformes > Upupidae > Upupa > Upupa epops. The sequence continues at coordinate 171,777 of VZRI01006966.1, forward strand.
AGAACTCTAGCGAAGTAACCTGAGATTTTGAGAAAGGGCTGCTATTGAAAAAAAGAGCAGGAGGGGGAGGTACTAGCGGGAAGGTAGAGGGAGTGGATTAGTCTGGTGGCCAGTTGTGTTACTTCTCACAATTCCTTGTATTCCCAAGGGACCACTAGGACTCCCTCACAGTGGGATGCACAGAAGTACAAGAGCAACACTAAAGTCTGTTTATGGCGGTTCTATTGAGGGCAATCTCCTCCAAGAGACGCTTTTCTAAACCAGATAAAGGATTGCAGTTTGAGATCCTGATGAAGTGCTGGTGTGGGAGCTCTTTGCGCTGCAACGTGACATGTGCATCCCCAAACCCCGGGTCGTTTACCGCATCCCGATCACCCAGTGGCCGCCTCACGTCGTCCCGGGAGAACGGCGGCAAAAGGCAGAGGGAAAACCCGTGCTGGGGGCCGGACATCTGAAGGGTCTGTATTTCTGCTTCTGAACAGACCTCTGCGAAACGTCCCCTGGAATCGCTGTCAGCGCCAGCGCTTCCCGCACCGACCTTCCTCCCGCCTGCGGCTGCTGCAGCAGTGCTGGGGTGGTACCGAGCCACCGGCATCGGGCTCGGCCTCAGGGGACCACGTTCAACCCAGAGCCCCGCACCCTCCCTGGGGTGAACGGGGCCACCAGTCCGTCGCTTCCCAGCTCTTCCGTCACCACCGCTCCCCTCGGACTTTCTCATGGGATGCAGCCCCAGTCGAGGGTCGGTGCTGTTCGCTCTCGCCACCCCGCACCCGCCAACCCCCAGCCTGGGGCTCCGGGCAGCACCCGTGCCTCAGTTTCTCTTAGCTATGAAACGAGATTTATCACACTCTCCTCCCTCTCAGGGACACCGCCAGGACGAATACACTAATTTATAGGAGATGTCCGGGAGGGAGAGATAAAGGACACAGAAAAGCCGCTAAGCGCCAGAGAAACCGCTCTTTCCTTTCCCCTCCCTGTACAGGAGAGCACGGAAGAGAGATTCAATATCTCAAGGGTTTTTACCTCATTACCAAGTGCCTAACTTGACACTTGCATTAAACGCACATTTCACATTATGACACATGTTGTGATTTCTTTGAACAGAAAGGGAGAAACCTCGATTTGGGACTGAAATTTACTCCGAAAGTGTCAACATCCAACTTGAAGAAAGGTTTGTGCTTGCCAAGCGATGCACTCCACCCAGGGGAAAGCCACAGGAGAGGTGGTTTGGCTTTCTTGTTCTCGAGTACCTTCCACAAGGCTGTTACTGCATACTTAATAAAAAGTGAGATTAAAGAGCTGTGGCTTGTGCCCTGTTAACTCTTATCAGAGCCGACCCGGAGAAGAAAGGAAAAAGGAGGATACTGTACTGGTCTTCCCAAAAGTGGTGATACAGTATCTGCTTCAGCCTGTTAAACTGAAACTGCAGTCGCAGGTGATGGGTATTCACAAACACTACTCTCCAGCTGCTAATTCCAGAAAAATAAGCAACTATACAACATTTATTGTTTTTTTTTTCTACAACAGTACATGGTGAAGTAAAGATGCAACTACTTTCCCCGGGTATAGTAAGATTCTTAGCGTTACCAGTTACATTTCATTCCAGCAGTCTGTGGTCTGTAAACAGTCTGGATACCCTTAAACTCTCAGAAAGCCTTGGAGACATTAAGTTCATTTTCATTTTCCTTAGCTGTATTAAAAAGGTCTAGTGTTCAGAGAAATGTGGTATCAAAAAGCCCCCCAAACTGTGCTGCATCTCCCTGTGTACTGACTCATTGTCCAAGACGCAGCTCAGCTCACAATAGCTCCACTTGATACTGGTCAGATAAGACAACTCCTCTTGATGTTCAACCTCAGGATAGTTCTGACCAGTGTGAAAGGCAGTTACAATCACTTTACGTTGTGTTGTGTGCATGCTTACACAAAGTCGTGTCTCTTATCCATACATAAGTACACCTATACAAGGCGTGCTGAGCACTCACACAATGTACAGGCCCAGTTCTTTTTTTTAAGCCTGCATAAGTCTGGGACACTTCTGCTGGTGCCTGTCAAGTCACAACAGAGTAAATTTGACACAGCTGAAAGAACCCTTAATTGTGTGGCTTGTTCAGACACAGATGTGTGCAACAACACATATCTTCAAAGCCTCCTCTGTGACTTGAAATACAAACTTCCATTCCCAAAACCAATGTTAGCAATAGTCCTCAAACACTGCGCATGGCCATGTTTTCACATAGAAGCTACTGTTGATGGTGAGAGACAATTTAACCACTGCTCTTACAACAGCAGCCAGGCTTAGGTTTTTATGTGGCAGTTTATAACAGACTTTTCCACTGCTTCTCCTCTATCCAGACAACCATCTGCAAAGAGTTAAGATTTTAAAGGCCAAGATGAAAGCTGCACTGGAAGAGCTGTACCTGAAATACTGTTAAAATAACTCATCATAAAACAGGTTTTTGAGCTGACTATCAAACCTGTTAACTCTGCTAAGTTCAGACTGACACACTCAGTAAAACCCTGTAGCAAGGTGAATAATGCTTTATCCAAGGAGCTAAAGAAAATCCTAACATGCAGGATTAATTGTAGGTAATTGTGATATAAGAAATAGACTTTGCTCTTTTGTTCCGACAGCTAATAAATTCTCAAGTTACTTCCAGTGGTAGCTAGCATCCTCCTCAAGCCAGGGCACTGAGCTTCACTCCACCTTGTCTGGACTAAACTGACTTCCTTTCCTCTAGCACAGATGGCCTCAGCAGTTTTGCTTGTCTGCTGCTCAAGAACCTCATGCAATTCTCTACTCAAAAGTAATTAAAGGGAATTTTTCATGGTTCCTGCAGCAACCTCAGTCTCTCTCTGCTGCCAATGTGAAATTAATCTGCTTTTTTATTTCTTTCAATCATTGTAAGTCTACCCAGGATTCAGTTAGTTTTGAAGAGTGTATAGGAACAGGAAAGGTTCTAGAACACAACTATAAATTCACAGACAAGTCCCGCAGTCAGTTTCTGGCCTAAAGTGTACACAGGCAGAGACTCATGTTGAACTTCATTGTTGAACAGCCTCTGCAATACTGAATGGTAAGGAATAAGTAAATAATGAATTACTAGCACATGTTTTTCTCTAAACCTCCTGGCAAATATCAGGTTCAAAGCAGCACATAAAGATATGCTTCTTCACATGGAGCACAGTGAAGATTTGGAACTCCTTTCTGCAGGATGCAGTGAGGAAAAACAATTACACGTATTCAAGCATATGAGCAAGTTAATGGGAAAAAAGGTCTGCTTACAGCAATTAAATACAGAATTTCTGCTACAGGGAGTCCTTGACAGGCTGGAGAGCATCCTGGATAAGTATAATTCCTTGCTTGTCCTATTCTTACACTTTACCCCAAAATATATACTGTTTTCCACTGTTGATGGGTGCCAAGTCTGACACTCTGATGATTTAGTGTGGGACAGTAGTTCTTTCTTCCTTAAAAAAATTTAGGTATTGGTAGGTTTTTGGCCTCGCCATAGGTAGTATGAGAGAGATTAATACCTTTTAAGAACTTCAGCCAAGGTTTTTATAGGCTGGCTCATACGAACTCAAGTAAAAATTGTCCGATAAAAAGTACTGAGTATTCAGAAGCTGCTACTGAAGTCTGCCGTTGATTTTATTTTTCTCCACATGTGGGCATTCCAAAGTCAGACATGGGCTCCTATCTAGGTAAAACTTGGGTGCTAAACCTTATACTCTTCTCAGCTGTTTCTTAACCTGGAGTCACCTAAGTTCCACAGACAATTGGTTTTTTAAAGGCATTCCCTTGGCACCTCTGTGAATTCCCCCATGCTAAACCCTCATGCTCCAGGCCAAGCAGGATTCTGGAGTCAGGTGCTCAATCTCTTCACTTCTCTGAACTACTGCACTGGGCTTGTAGAGGGCACCTACTAGACTTGGAGGGCTTTGAGTATCACAGTAAAAGATCAGCTTTCTTCTAAAACCTGTCTAGAGGAAGAAGAGATTAGTAACTTGTAGGACATGCAACCAAATACCCACTCCTGACTGTGCCTGTTCAAACCCTTTCACCTGAACGTTAACAATGGCTGTTCCATGTAAAAACACAGTAAGTTTAATGTGCACAAAATTACTGAAATATTCAGAACTGTGTAGGGTGCCAGTACTGGAAAATGCAGGATTCTGCATCCTGTAAGTGTGGGTGCTTGTTCGGGTGTCCCAGAACAATTTCCATAGTTTGAGGGAGCAGAGGTAGAGTCTATGGGCATACACACGAACTTTGAGTCTGAATCCATACAGGTGCTTGGTGGGCACAAAAGGACTGTGTAAGAAATGCATTACCTCATGATTACCTGCCTGCAGATAGTTATTGTAGGATGGAAGAGTCTGGCTGCCATCATTTTCTAAAGGAAGCTGCACGTCCCTCCTCCATCTTCCCTGCAAAGGTTTGCAAGCTACATGGTATGAAATGTACAGGCAACTTCAATTTATCTCAGGTCTGCAATGCTAAAAATAGTTCCCCTGAGAGGTAACTAGAATGGGGGATGAGTGCAGGTGAGAGGCAAAAGTTCATAATTGACTCCATTAATCACAAATGTTTACAATTCATCAGGTTGTTGTCATCACTATCACTTGTCCCCAGAAGATTAACAGTTCTAATGATCACCAGTCCCAAATTTGCGATGCTTCTCTTATATCCCATCCCAATATACTCATTCTCCTCAGTTGCTGTTTCTTATTAGCAGCTGCACAGGGATTTGGTACCAAGCAAGGCCACTGCAATAATGGGAACGTGTAGTGTCTCACCCTAGCAGGAGAGCTGCTTAGATTTGTCATTGCTAAACTTCTTTTTAAAAGATCCCAAAATAAAAAAGAAAAAACAACAAATGAAAACCCTGCATATTTGTCATGTCATGCTTAGAGGAAAAGAAAACAAAGCCAGCTAAAATCTTTCCAAGCTAGAGCCTAATATTACAATTTAATGCACTGAGAAGCTGTAGTTCTTCCCTTCTCAGCTGCCAGTTGGCCAAAAGTCCCAACTCCAGCTCAGTAAACAAGTGATCAGTGAGTCTGGGAAGAGCTCAACACACCAGAATGTCAGAAAATAGGGACAAATAAAGTCAGGAAAATCAACAGACTTAACCAGTCAGCACAAGGTAGGTGATCTAATACTTTGCAGTAAGGAAAACGTGTATGGAGTCTAAGAGGCTTTAAAGTGTGAGAACTCAGCCAGCAAAGTGCTCTCAGAACTTGTGCTGACTTCACATTTTTGGACAGAGTTCAATTTCATTACTGCAAAAATTTGAGGTAAACCATCCAATACTTAACCAAAACTGAAAAAATGCCAAAAAGCTTAGAAGCTGTAACACCTCATAGTTTTTAATGTTAATTATTAGTAAACTGATGACCAACGGCCATCTTTAAGTTCCTCCCTTTTACATATTTTACATCTTTGCCCTTACTCAATTTTCAGTCTGAAGTGACAAGGAATGAGGGACATTGATGACTCCTAGGCCAAACTCACCCAAACCAGTGAGACATTCATTATGAAAGCTCAGTTCCACCATTTACCCCTTTGAGAACAACTCTAATATTGTACGTAGTCAAGGTACCACTTCCCTGAAAAAACAACTGAGTTGGTAATGCTGTTCTGGACAGAGCGTGGGAATACACACAGTTTAACATACAGATTTGCTGCTTCTTAGAGTCAAGGAAGCAACAGCTCATTTTATTTTTATAGCAACAAAGCATCGGCAAATCCCATAACAGTTTAGGAAAATTTAACCCCATCATCTCAGACATCATAGTGGGACTGTTTGGGTACAGAAGGACCAGCTAGGCCTCTATACCAGTAATGTTTAGGTGGTCTCAGGGACCTTTCAGTCTCACTGAACAAACAGAACAACATGCTTAGGTTGCCTCTTCTATATAATTAACTTCAGAGTTGCACCTGCTAAGACAATTAACCTCGAGTAAATTGGCACCTAATGAAAACATCTACAAGTAAACCAGTAGGCTAATGGACCCTTAATAGATGGCAGACTCACTCAGCGCTATCTTGACAATAAATCTTGTCATATTTGCTACTCCTGTGGGCCTGAATACCCTTCATCCCTTCTGCTCTCCTCTCTATCCAAGCAGAACCTTCTAAAGCAGCAAAGGGAAACTCCCAACAGATAGTCCCATCTACTGTCCTTAGGCTGACACTTACCCAAAGCTGCCTCTTAGGGCAAATATAATTATTATTTACTCTCAGTGGTAACACTCAGGGCACTGAATCTTTTCCAAGCTTGTGTCACAGAAGCTGAGTTCTAAAAGGACAGCAGCAGGAAGTTGTAATATTTGCCTGGCTAGTTTATTTTGGTTTTATTTGAATTCCATGTTTGGTTGAACAGAGGGAATAGTATTTTTCCTCTTGCTTCATTCTCGTATCCATCAGCGGGAAGGTAGAACTGCCTTAGACAGCTATAAAAGGCAGAGCCATTCTTACTTCTGTACAGTCCCAGGGAGTTCATGTATTTTATAGCTGGCCAATTCTGCTCCCAAGGCTGTATACACTGTTCTAAAAAAAGGACAGAAATGCCATTTTGCAACTCATTTTGAAATGTTTTCATTCCAAGCTTTAATAAATCCAAGGCCTTTGTAACATTTTCTTTAAACACACTGCTGTCAGAAAGTGAGTTTTACACTAAAAAAAAGTATCCGCAATAGAATTGTGGTAGGAGCTGTGGTCTGACATTCAGTCCAACACCTGGTTCCACATAAGCAGCAAGAAGCTGCACTCCAGCTCCAGATGCTGCTGCTGCACAGGGCAGGTTCACATCCAGCAAAAAGCACTGAAACCAACAACCCAGCTTTTTGTCCTGTTCCCCTCCTCCTGGTTCTTGTTCCTGTTGACTCCTTTACTAGAAAAAAACGAAACCTAGCAACCTTTTTTATGCCACGTCTAATGGCTAAATTTCAGTCTGATTTAATTAGCCCATGAAACGATGAGAATACTAGAGCTGCTACAGGAAAAGGCACAGCAGCATACAGGCAAGGGAGGGAAGGGAGGAAATACATCTCCTTTCAGAGACAGTCTCATTTTAAATAGTCTTAAGCTGATCTTGAAATAAAATCTTGGAACTTCCTAAAACTCCAGGTGATTCAGACTGTAGAAGTTTACAACTATCATCTACTGCAGGGTGGCACTGGGGACAGAAAGTGCTCTTCTAAGAGACAATGGTTCTGCTTGGGGAGATGACACCTATCCCTGAGCTGACAGTGAAGATGCCTCAAGAGGCAATCGTCAGAAAACAAGCAATCTTCAGGTACTATTTATACCAGTCTCATCGACAGTAAAGAAGTTTTCAATGGGGTTATGTTTGGTTTCTTGATAGTGACAGACTGAGACTGACGTCAGTGTCTCAGCCATATTTGTCTGAGGGACATGAGGAGGCTGACCTTTCCTGTCAGGAAAACAGCCTGACATGGGAACTCCATAAATAGCCTTGGCTCGTGCTGATGATGTATTCTGCCAAAGAGTGTCCTTTTGAAGTCATCTTCTCTGGGTACCAAGAAGACTGAGATGTTATTTTACAGATAAACATATATAGAAGTGTGTGAACCTGGCTTCAGGTGGTGGATGTAGCCAAGTCATGAGCGCACAGGTGGCAGAATGGTCTACCTGAACTTCCTGTGAAGAACAATAAACTCCCTGTGAAGAACAATAAACGATGCTTTATACATATATATGCACACTACAAGTCAATATGTACGCACACATCCCACACTGCAATGTGGCTGACGATGGTGTATGTAACATTTTCCCTTTCAGCTGAAAGTCTCTGAGCACAAGAAAAACATTTAGACCTGTAGTCTTTGCAGAAGAGGCTGACAGCCTGAACTAAGCTTCTCACTTTTACACTCTGTCCCTGCAGTTGGGCCAAGCAGACAGGTTATTTCACTGAAATGAACCTCACCTACTCGTCTACAAAACAAAACTCACAGCTAAGCGTTAAAACAGCAGCGCTTGAACCCTATGCGGTGATGTGATCACTGTCTGTGCCGCAACACTGATCATTAAGACTAACCAATCATACCTCAGAGCAAGGTGCAGACCTTGATCCCTGCTGCTGATGTGAAAGGCCAGCAAGAGAAATCACTGGAACTTGGTGACTATTTTAGAAGTACTTTGAGGTGCAAAAAAACTTGCGAGGCATTTGATCACTGAACAACGGCAGTGTCAATGGCAAATCATCGGCAAATCAGTCAGTTTTAACAAGAAACTTTTCCACTTGTGGTGACTTACTTATAAAATAAAAATTGGTCATTTTTACTGGGACAGCATAGTTTCCTGCAGATTTTTTTCCCATTCCAGTGTTACTCCTGAAATTAGCACAACCCAAGGCAGCTTGTGTTAACTCTTTCTTATGCTAAGCAGCCCTTGTTAGTTTAACAGAACAAAAGCTTTGATTGTAAGTGCAAATATGTGTGAGAATCTAGAGTCAAAGCACATTGGTAGCTTTTTTCCTGAATGACTTGCTTTGGTGCAAGTTTCCAAATAAAGATTTAATTGCACCCACTTGCATCAATTACAATATCAAAGCGCAGAAGTTATAAAAACAGAAGTTGCATACACAATGGCTATTTCACAACCTGTTTTCAAAACAGATTAAGCAGTTATAATGATCATTTCTTCAAAAGAATTTAGATATTACCAGAAACAGATCAAACCGTGGATTTAATTGAAAACTCAGCTGGAATTCATTGTAACCCTCTACCACAGCCTGGTCTCCTTCACAGGGTTCAGCAGAACAGTTAATGAGCAGTTTTAACAGGGAGATTTGAAAACAGGGGCTATATACCATCGCAGTACCTAGTTCTTCATGGTGCTGTACCTGTGGTACCTCAGGGTGATCTCATTTCCTGCACAGTCACATTGACATAACAGCACCTACACCTGTACATGTAGCCTGACAATCCACTTGAACAACCCAGACACTCTTCACCAGCCCTCTGGAGCTTGAAACAGCTCTGTGTGCATTTCCGAGGTTAAATCTGACACACATATACCTGAACGCCCTCTGTGACTCTGAAATGTCACTTTATCTCTTAAGCAAATAATAAAAACAATACAAAAATATTAATATTTGATATATAAAAGGGTGTTCTAATCACAAAGTCCTTTGTTTAGGCCACAGAAATTCCCTTAATGTACCAACTGATACAGACTGTACAAGAGTACTTACCAGAAAGTAGTGGTATCAGTGATACTTTTGAGAGACATAGCTCTTAGATTTGAGCCTCACCTAGGCAAGTTAAAAATGTTGAATTAGTAGAGCCCAACAGATATCAGATCAAGGTATGAATATATAAAGTTCTGGTGTGTACTGATTGGTAAAAAGTTAGAAATATTGGAAAATGGGGAGAAAGTTGCTGCAACGATCTACAGAAACAGTTCCTTCACGAACATGATGCATCGGTTAGGTCATTTCATCTTTTTTTACAGAGAGACCGTGTTTGTCCAGATTCTTTACTTCCACAGGCAGAATGACATTACAGTCCTCCCAGGCGGAGTCCTTCATAGACCAGGTTTTCTCAAGATATTTCATGCGAGTTTGATTCTGATCACTGTGTCAAAGCTTCCCAAATTACACCACAGGGCGAGATCTAAACCACTTTGACTCTCCCTAAGCTCGGTGTGCAGACTCTCTGTTGTCCCCAGCAGTGGCTTGGGGCACAACACTGCTTTGTTGTCATTGTCCTTTTGGCTGCATAAACACTCTGTGCTGGCCACTGCTAGTGTAGCCTGACAATGTCCATCCCCCTGAATCCTAACAGTACTCATTTGTCCCTACAAAAGTCTGTCCCTATCCTTTGGGAGTGTGCAAAATTTTGGAAAAACAGCTGTCTCCTAGATTTGCCTGGCTTTTTATTCTCCTAAATATTAAAGCTGAATTCTAATGGCAATTTAAATCATTGCAAATTTCTCGAGGTGATTAAACATTTTAATTTATCAACAGGAAAAATGTCCTGTGATATATCCTTTGCATAATTGACAATAAAACCCCATAATCTTCTGCAAATATTAGGGAATGTAGAGCATCAGGTAAACCAAGTAAGGGCACTGAAGGGTTAGCAATAGCAGCCAAATGCAGCCAGGTGCCCAACTGAAATGCATTACAAAACCTTTCTAAAAAGCGGAGAGCTACTGGATTTTACATCACTTTGCATTTCTGTGCAGTTCTGTCACTGTCCTTTTTTATATTGCAAGCACTCTTGGAAATAAATTTAGCAATCACCTCCATCTCACAAAAGTTCAGTGCTGGCCTGACAGAAGCTGTGATGGACAGCCTCTCCGTAGTCCCTGCAGAGCCACTTTGCATCCCCACATGCTGGCACAGGCCATGCATGGGGACATCACCCCCTCCTCACCACAAATGTTAGTGTGGCAGAGCAGCAGGAAAACCTCTCTCGTGTATAAGGCTGGAACCAAAACACTTTGTTCACAACAGTCCTATCCCCAGTGACTAGCAACAGCTCTTGGGCTTTAGGCAAAAACATCCCCTCCTTATATAATTCTAATTCTTCTACTATCACAAAAGGGAAGGACCCCATGCCTTAGATGATGAGGGCTAAGTTTCTCCTAACTTTGATACATACCAGGGAAGACAAAGTCTTGGATGTAGGGTAGTGTGAGGAACAGGATGCCAATCATGCTGGATACCCACCTCGGGGTCAATGAGCCTGGGCCAGGTAAGCACCATGCGTCTAGCACTGAGATCATAACTTCAGATTGTTACCGCTTCCATACTCTCCCCAAAGCATCTCACTTGTTTTCCTTGTCTTAAACACATACTTTCGCCTTGATAGAATAGACAGGGGGAGAAATATACACTGGTTCAGAGAGAAGATGGAATAACTTAGAAACCTTTGAACGGAAGGGCAGAATTTTGACGAATCCATGTATTTGCTTTAACGGCCTAGTACTCCCGGGCCAAGATGTTTCAAAGTCTATTTACTGTAATAAGCCTTTAAAAATCTTTTTATTTAAAAATAAAATAATATTGAGTGCTGCTGATGAATCCACCTTGTAAGGGATGAGCAAATGTCTTCCAGAAATTGTGTGGCCACTTGGTCTGGCAAGTGAAAGAGTGGCTTTGGTGAGACACCAGTGCAAATGGAAAAAGGGACAAGAATTAGCTCTGGAAAAGACCCTGGCATAGGGCAGTTACAGTTTACACCTGAGTATTTCCAGAAAGAGCAGCTGAAACTCCATTCCCCCCAAGTAAAGCTGATGTCTTCTCTAAAATGTAGAGCTTATGGACCTTGAAGGAAAGTGATCTGAATTAATAAAGGCTTTCGACAGAAGAGGAGGAACATCTTTGTGCTGCTGCAGAATAGAAATGAGCACAGAGATGTTTGCTACCCAAACAGCACAGCTGACCTCAGGGCCAGGAGAGTGAGGTGCTATACTTGAAAAACGCATTGCAGAGGTTCTCATTTTACACATTTAGGGACAAGCTCAGCAGGACAACGGTGCTGTGCAGCTAGGAGGTTTGCTCTGAATTCACACCAGCATCACACAGCAGAATCAGCATCACAGTCTCTGGGGAACAGTCTTCTTTTGGTCAAAGTATTTTACAGATAGGTTGCCAGGAACTGAAATCTAGTGGAAGCAGCAAACTGGGACTCACCCTCTGGGAAAGAAGGAAGTGGGGGGTATAAGAGATATTGGCAGGGCTGTGAGCCAAAATGAGCGGCTGTAATCCTAAATCCAGGGTAAACTGGGGAGGAAAAGGGGAGAGCAGGATCACAAATGGTAGACTTCACTCCAGAGAGCAGCATGAGGAGAACAGTTTGGGAACTGCTGTAGCAGAAGGGTTTTTTTCCCCAATTTTTTTCTATTGTTGCTTCTTTGAACAAAAGCAACCCATGCAGGACAAAGGCTTAAAACTAAAGAGGCCTGACACATTTCCTCACCTCACTATCAGATATCTCCTGTGATACTGGCAATTCCTATACCATAAATAGAAATGCTTCAATGCAGAGCTCATTTCCTGGTTTCTCAGAAAACATGCTCTTCCCACTTGCCAGTTTCCCACATCTCTCTGTGCCTAGTGCTGGTGGCCTGCCTTTCCCCACCATTGTAGTGGTTGTTCTCTTTTCGAGCAGCCACAGCCTCATTTGGTAACCTTTGCCCTTCCATTCGATCCGAGCCAAAATGCCACCTTTAGAAAACTAACATACCAGAGGAAATGGAAATATGGAGCTGGGCATGCAAATGTGCCATCATTTCCCCCTGTTAGTCACCAGGGGGGATTTTCTGTAGTTCATCTCTGGATTTTAAACTCAGGAAAGATTCTCTAAAAGAACCAGAGCATCTGAAGACTTGTGATCTCCTTATCAGCACAGACCCTTTTAAATCTGAACCTCTACAAAGATGGTAAATTTGAGGCAGAACAAATATTTACTGAATAAGAATAGCACTTTACCTGCAGGATTCTTCAAAGTAGTCTTGTCATTAATAGACATTTCATCGAGTTTCCATCCCCTAAAACAGCTTTCTGTGACACATGAGACTTCACCTTCTTTTTGATCCTACAAGTGAAGCTGCGTGGAAGTGATTGAGAGTGACACCACAACTTCAGCATTATGATTTAAATTTGGGATCAAGCAGGAGGAGGGGGGAAATGGCCCATGATTACTGCGCTTGGGTCATTCAGACGCAGGCTTAAAAAAAGAAATTCATCTCTCAGTGAGTATAAAATACACCACAGGATCATTTCATGGGAATTATTACTTGCCCTCATATATCCAAACTAGCAAGTTTAAGACACCCATTATTACTTTTACTTTAGTAAAATTCCCATGTATGGGAGGTGACCCATACTACTTTCAGGGAGAAACTTAAGAACTCTCATCTGCTCAGGTCTTTACCACAGAACACAACCAACGCCTCCACTTTCCAGAAACCTCTTGGTACCTCTTAGATGGATGACAACCAGTCAGTCTTCTGGGCCAAAAGCTATCTGGAGGATCAAGTGCATTATTGTTTTTGTTAAGCAAATAGAGGCATTTGCCTTGCTGGGGTTGCAGGAACAGAACTCAGTGAGTGTTTCTGTAAAGCCTCAGCCCAGAGCATGTACTACATGTAGTCACTTCCACACAACCTGAAGCTTTCTGGAAGTCTGAGTCCAGGGCCACCCTTGCAATGCTTCTAAATAAGCCACAATGGCACCCAAGTTTCATTCCTTGCTGCCACCATTCTTCCCAATCTACCCTGGATTTCTGAAGCTTCCCAGACCATATGGGTTTGCTGGAGCTACCCCATCATAAATCCCACTAGTCCCTGGGCTGTAGCCTCTGAATCTAACTGCTGTAGCAATTTAATTTGAGCCATATACCTTCTGGGACAGCAATTCCATACTTCTTTAAAGCACTCCAGTGAAAAGCAACTATGTGAACTTAGAGGCTGACTGGAGTGAGGATTTTGCCTGCCTGTGCACTGCAGAACACAGCTATTAACTGCTGATGAAGGACTGGTTCTTTGTTTTGTACTTTGATGTTTGGGGTTTTTTTTAAGAAGGAAGTTAAGAGACGTTAAAAGAACATTTAGAGTCAATGATCAAGTATTCCAAGTACTTAGTTGTTCTCAAATTAAGATGTCATTTAATAAGGCTTGGGTCAATGCAATAAACTAGACTATAGTTGAAGATGTGCAGGAGAATCCCAATGCTTCTCAGATCATCACTGCTCTGACTGAGGTCAATGGCCTTAGATTTGATGCTTTAGTAGCAGCTACATGACTTGGGTTCGTTTTTACCCAACTTTTTGATATAAGGAAAATCAAAGAATCTGATAACAAATTTGTGTTTGTTCCCCAGCAGGATTTGGGTGAGATTTACCAGTCTTTATAGCCCAGCAGCTAAAGAATCAAGACAATTCAGGGATGGAGTGTTCATAGCTATTCTGTTTTTTAAAATCACTATTTCTAAGCTATCCCAGTATCCTTCAGCTGCTTTCGTTCACCTACTGCCTGTTTTAAATGTTTATTTCTGGCTCTCCTAAAATCTGCAGCTTTCTGTATTAGTGTTTTTTTCCTCTTCCTGTTTGATTGCAAACACTTAAATTCATACACAACCTTTACTTAATACTTCCTACACTGAAAAAAAAAAGTTGAAGACTTGTAACCTCTCTTGCAGCTCTGACAAGGATCACAACAGGCCCAGCTGACACATCAGAGCTGTGCGAGGATGGAACGTGTTCAGCTCACTAGAATTTCCTGCAACTCTGCAATTTTCAACTGTGTACTTCAGACAGTTGTAGATATATTTTCAAAAGGATGTCAAGGAATAATGTATTTTTATTCTCTGTTGCCAAGTTTTTAGTCTCTTATTGGGAATATTCTATTTTGTATAAATAATTAAACATTCAAGCCAAAGTAAGGCTGGTTTTACAGCCCCAATGGTTATCGCATTTCTGTAGTCTATTGTCCATAACCTCATCTCAAACTAGACAGCAATTTTTTATCTGGTGTTTTGGATTTCACATAAATGACGACACCAGCAGGCTTTTCTCACATTTCCATGAAAAAAATTCCAAGAGGTCATTCTCTATTTTAATGTCAACCAAGCAAGTTTGTGTGTCTTGGCTACATGTAGCCTTGCAAACTGTGCCTTCTGCAAACACAACTGGTATACGCTGATACTAGTAGGAAGAGTTATAAACAATTATTTCTCTAGAAGAATCAATCTTTACACCTTAAATGTTTGAAGACCTAAATTAAAATCCTTGTTTCAGAAAGACTTGTGTGTCTGGGGCTTTAATCTGCTCACATCAAGCTTCCCCTCTTGTTCCACTGCCGCACAGATCAAGCTTCAAGATCATTGTAGAAGATCAGCATGTGATATCATAAGATAACACTGTACTACAGCCATCTTTGCACTATGATACTTAAGAGGAAGTTTTTAACCAAAACTTTGGTAATTAAGGAAATTCTTTGTTAAAACATGATTAATCTCACAACACCCTGCCCCTGGCAGATGAAATAACAGAAAACGAACATCTTCTATTCTCTTTTGGATCCATATAGATGCTCTATGAGATGATCTGCTCATAACCCCTGTGTGAAAGGGAAATCAGGAGTAAAAATCACCTGTGAAATATCTGCAGCACATGGGGACAGGCTGACTGAGCTCTTAGAGCCTCCAGATAACATGAAGCATGGGAAAATGCAGGCATCTGCTAGAAGAATCTTCTAGCCTGTTTAAATGAAATAAAACTCTACATGTTGGAGAAAGGAGGAAGGGGATGAAAAGAGAGGGAGAGAATTAACATTATGCTTGCCTTATCGATTTCCCATCAGTTTCATAAAAATATTTTAAAGCACCAGGCACTTCTGTTTACAGTTTTTGTACCACAGGTTTGTTGGCGAAAATTCTACAACACACAGAAGCTTTTGGAAACAATACAGCGGGTCCTTGGCTGGATCCCCATGGATCCCACCCGGATTATGCAGTGGGTCCACCTTGGACCCTTTCCTTCCCACCTGGGAATCACTGATGTTGTGGGTTAGAGACCCTAACTATATTTAGCCAAGAACTTTTAGCTAAAAGTTAAAGCCTCCACAAAGGGAAGGTTTAACAAACCCACTTACAAATCTGCAGGCAATGGAATGATTTGGGGAAGAGGGGAAACAAGATAATTCATACCTCCCACAAACATCAGAAAGACACCCCCAGAAGACACAGACAGACATACGAACTTCCGTCACAATGCTCCTGCACTAAACTGAGAGAAGAGTGTTCTGAACATCCGCCCTAGACAGTTCCTGATTCTCTCTGAAACTGCAGCCAAAACCTTGGCGTCCACTGACTTTTTAAGAACATGTCTAGTTCAGAAATCCTCATAGCCTCTCCAAGCAAACAAGGATAAAGTAGTAGACAACGACAGATCCTCCTGTAGGAAACTTTACTTCAGAAGCAATACAACTTTCTCTCAGTGGCAGTGATGCAGCTCCAAACAGACATCAAGATGGAGAAGAAAGAGGAAATCATGACAGGAGGAGAAGAAGAAGGGGGAGTGGGGGAACAAACTTTTCTTTTCAAATCCAAACTGCAAACTTTTCTGCAGAAAACACACAAATCAAACATAGAGATTCTGCTCAGCTTTTAAAGCACAAAACAGAGTCTAGAGGGAAGTCTGCCTGTTTATGCTGGGTTTTGAAACTGATCACCAATTCCCTAGATTAGTTTGTAGTTAACTCTCTTTTTTGTGGTATGTCACTAAGACACTGTGGCATTAAATGAGTTGCAAAGCAACAACCAAGCTATGCTGTTTTCCCAATGGAGTGCCAATAAAATTCTCTATGCCTTACAAATCATCACGACTCTGTATATGCCACGTCAAATAAGGTCTTGAAGTGGTTTAGAGACCTTTAAAAAATTTATTGGTAATTTTTTGGTATTGCTCCGCCTATAAAGCTGGACTTCCTTAATTAGTAAGGACCTAGGGGGAAAAAAGTCTGGGAAATATGGACCCCTTTAAATTTTAAGTGCCTCAGCTATAGTAGATTTTGCTTTACATACAGTTATTGAAGTACGTTTAGATCAACTGGTTATCCATCCTACACAGACCATTCACTCAGATTAGCCAGTACATTCATTTGAGGGGACTGATTTAACTTCAAAGTGAGTTAAGTACTTAGTTTGGAAGAATTATTATTCTTATTATTCTGCTAGGATCTTGCTGCTCATTAAAGGATCATGGCACACAGAAGAGTCATTAGCTATTCTGGACATCCTGACAGCATCCAGTCAAAGCTTCCTAGCTGCAGATGGATGGGTCAGCAGCTCTTGTCAGAAAACATTTTTCATGTTGGACATCCCAAATGTTCCAAGGGGCATGTGAATCCTCTGTCCCAGAAAAATCAGGCATGTTTTCTGCACATGATGACTGCTCTTCCTCTGGTGGTTTGTCTGATGGACATGCACTTGAAGAGAGTGCACTGGTGTCCTGCACACTTCCAAATGAGGCCTGGAGCCATACATGCCTGTGCTGATCTGCTGTTTAACCCTTTCTCACAGCTGAATTTTTGTGTCTTGGCAAGTACCCAGCATATAGATTGAAGCCATACCCCTACTGCACCAAATGTATGACCTGGAGACATCAGTAAAACAGCCTCTGCTGTAGAGAAGGCAAGCAGTGGTACCAGTATTCACTGGGCAGGGACAGCTGACTGCTCATACAAGGATTACAGCCCCACAACAGCGATTCACTATGATGCATTTACATAAAGCTGTCTTTAATCAGCTAGATACCAGTGTCTCATAACAGCTACAGTTTCCTCTGCCCTCTGCCCCCAGGCTGTTTTCTTCAGCTAAACCAGACAGACAAATTGAGGGGAATGGGAGGAGGCACAGGGTACCCTTTCGCTTCCCTCTACAGAGCAGCTGGTGACAGCTGCCCTAGCACCTGCTCCTTACACACCTTTAGGGCTGAGAATTTTGGGACTCTGAAGTGTCCCCAAGGTTTTCCCAACAGCATGCCAGCTGAAAGGCTTCCAGGCAGATGCCAGGGTGACATCTTGCTTAGGATTCCACTCCACTGCAAACTGCCCTAAGGAAAAGCCTCCGGGACAGTGGGAGGAGGACTTTAAACAGGCCCAGAGACTACATCTGCACCACACCTGGGAGAATGCCCGCAGGATAGCAAATAAGTTTGAAGGCTCTGGTGAGAGGGGGATGGTGCTTACTGCAGCATTGAGACACTGGGACTTTGCCTGCTTGGTTGCTGCCAGCAGTGCTCCACTGTCATCAGGACCTAAGATTAACTCTAGCTCTAATGCCCGTATGTGCCTCTGACTGCTGTTTTGGCAGCAAAATTAATGGCAGGACCTGAGAGTAGCTCCGCATCTGTCCACCGCTGTCTCAGTATTTATGCAGGAAGAGGGAACCACCAGGTCTTCTGCAGAAAAACACACAATCATGGTGGATGCTGGTGAGATTTCCCACCCACTGGATATATGGAGAAGGAGCTTCAGCCTTATTTACCTGAAACTATAAAACCAAACCCCTAAGACACCAAAGTATTTTACCCCCACATGTAAGTTGTCTTAATAGCTAAAAATCAGCATCTGGTAAGAACTGCCACATGATGACTTTGTGCATAATTGATGATCTAAGAACAGAAATAAAGCTTTTTTGATAGCATCTGAAACACTTGTACGTATTTTCAAGACTTGGTGACCAGGCCATGAGGATGTCAGTATAACCCCTCTGTCCAGGACTTCAGTCCTGCTTACCCAATACACATCCATGGAACAAGAGTGAGATGTAGGTACCTCAAATCCTAGTTATGGAGCATCAGCTGAGCACTAACACTTTTTTGTATTCAATGGATAAGTTCTCCCCTGCAGCCTCTTTCAAGGATTCTATGTAAGTCAGAAGGTGAAGAGGAGAATAGGGTAGCTTCAAAAGCAGCTAGAAATGGCTGCCTTAGTCCACAGCATAGCCAGAATAAGCATATCATTCTGTTTTTGAAAAGCAGAAATATCCCTCACTCAAATAAGCACCCACATCCTGTCTGCGGGACAGCCCAACATTTCCTTTTCCTTTGTCCCAGATCCAGATTACTCATCTTTCTGAAATCAGATCTGTTATTATGACAGTATAACTGCTCCAAACACAGTGGCAGATTTTGTGTTTTCAAGTCAAGGAAGCTGGGCAGAGCACTGTGTGGTGGTACTTCTCTGCCTTCAGCACATGCTCAGCTGGCGTCACCTCCTGCTTTGCCCTTCTACTTCGACTAGCTGGATCTCTGCCTCTTTCCTTCCTCCCATACTTGCAGCAGAACCCATTATCTGAGAGATTCAGCACACCAAAATCAGAGGAGCTGCCCAGTTCTCTTGCTGCCTTCCCTGTCAGCCTGGGTAGTTGAGCTGCTTGTGGAGGGAGGGCAGTGCCAGAGTGAAGCAGTGGAAGAATATGGCAGAGAGTGGGCAAGGAGATTTACACAGAGGAAGCACAACCTCCCCCCCTTTGGTAGCAGTGGGAAAATTTGCACTCAGCTCTAGGTCTTCAGGTCTGTCACCATCAGAAACAGCAAAGGAAACACAGACCTGCTAATTTTACCAACATTATGCTCCAGCTCATGAATCAAGGAAAGAGCTCAGGCTCAGCAAGGAGCTGCTAACTAAAGCTACTGAGTTCCCAGGGAACAACACAGCTATTCCACAGTGGCTCCACAGAGTGATTATAGTATCTAGACAAAACATCATGCACTTTTAAGCTCACACCTGAGAGCAAACACACCAGCCCTCCCTCCAAGTTTCCTCAACGTGCCAAGCTTTTCTAGTGCTCTCCTCTCAGCTGCCTTTCCATTTTCAGCCCGTATCAAGTGCTAAACTGCGGCAGTTGCTCTATCACCTGATAACCCCTCCCCAGCCAAGGAGGAACAGCAGGAAAAGGAGAAGAGACCCTCAGGTTGTAATGAAAACAAATCTAATTAAACAACCAAAGCCACAGCAAACACCAGTATAAAGCACACCAAGCTGCACTCACCCCAGCAATTGTGCAGCCATCACAGCAAATCGGAAAGGCAGCATCTCAGGAGCAGAAAGATCAGGAGAAGCCAAGGAAAGAGCAGGAGCCCAAGCAAGAAGTCCCCACCCTTGGCAAACCTCCTCTTTATACTGAGGTGATGTTGATGGGATGTGATCCACATGCAGCCAAGTCAAATCAGCTACCCTGGCTATCTCCACGCTGCTGATGGCCTGCAGAGCGTGGCTGGGCTGGGCTGGGGGTCTGTCTCAGCAACACAAGGACACTACGAGCATCACAGGCAGCTAGCAGAATCACTGGCATCCAATGGCATGTGAAGAACTTGCCAGTACCTCCCTTTTTTAGCACTGGTCATTCAAAATGACCCCCACCAGGGATGAATACCTTTTAGGAAGCCAGCACACTCTTAAGTGACTAATGAAGACCATGTTGTCTGTAATCCTAGTTATAGACTGCACTGTAGGTGTGTGGAGGGCAAGAGTGTAGATTACAGAGCATATAATCACAAGTCCCAAACCTAAACCATAGTACTTCTGCTTCAGCAAAATATAAATATAAACACAGAATTATTAACCTCTCTGTTATCTTCTTTGCAAGCTGTGAGGAACCTTGGGAAAGAAAGTAGTGAACTAAATAATGCTGTTCCTCTGGTGCCTGTATGGGGCCACATAGTGCCATAGGTACTCACTAGGAAAAAATCTGAAACTGAGAAAAACGGATTTAGAAATGTTTTTTCCTGGGATTTGTTAGAGGAATGGGAAAAGATTGCCATGAACAACTCTCAGTCAGAAAAATATGATGGGTTAAAACTTGATATTCAGCTGCAAAGCCACTCCAGTGCCTTTTAGGTAGCCTGAGAGCCCATAAACAGGATGCATAAATGCTTGGGTACTCTAGTGTCTCCAGGTGTCTTCCGGTCCTGTTTAAATGACCCATTTTATGCAAGATTGCCTCTCCTACATTAGACAAACTTTCTGTCTTTCTGCAGCTCAGAGGTCTGGTTTTCAAGGCCCTTGGATATTTGGAGATCCTGTTGACATCTTCAGCTCTTCGGGACTGTCTGTCACCACATCTTACCCCCATTGTGGAGCTGTCAGAACGGCTCTGACCCTCTCAAGTCTGCTGAGTTATGCAGAGGAGCCACAGGCTAAGTGGGTAGCACTGACAGATGTGCATTGGTGTGGATCTTGCTGGTGAAGCCAGGAACTACTTTTGGCTTTTCATTCTTAATATCCACAAATTAACAAGAAGTGAACTGGAAAAGTGAATCGCCTTCTCCAGTGACGCCAAGAGGTTATACTCTAAAAAATGCATTCTTGTTTGGAAATGAGTACATGCAATTGGATGACTTAGCTCATAGCACCTTGTATGTTAGCTCAAAGTTGAGAGCGTTAGTAGAGCCATTGTCCATTAAAATTGCCTACGTACTCGCTTGCTTGCTTTCAGCATCTATCCTGCAATAAAGTGTTCTTCCTCACAGTGATCTCCCTTTTCCTCTTGGGGTCCACCACATCATCTGGGAGGATGAAGTCGCTGAGTGGGACAGAAAGCAGTACCCGAACCCATGGCCAGTTTACACATATTTGTATATTTGCGTCTTTAGACAGAGAAAGGAATGGGAAGCATTCCACCGCCTCCCCCCCACCTTTTCAGTGGCTGTCAATTTGAGCATGGCTAGAGGTGGGATGAGGTTAAAAGTTCAGGAAAGCGAGCGAACAGGGAACAACATCCCCGCACTCACTGAAGCTGTGACCTGGGTGAAACCCTTCCCGCGCGGTGCCAGCCTTTACTCACCGCAAAGCGTCCGCCGGGGTTGGCTACCTGGGGTTACAGCTCATTTCTCAGCCAGGACTGGGATAGCACAGCCGCAGCCAGGGTAGGCGACGGTGCTTTCAGCTGGCTCTGCTGAGCAGATGAGCCCTGGCATTGCCAATGAGGGCACTGGCAGAGAGCGGTGCCAGACGCTGGCAATGTCTCAGCCCAGCTCCTGCCTGCAGCCCCCTCCACTGGCACCAGTACGGCAGCACTGGGGTAAGGGGTTGTGCTCCATACTCTGTCTGCGGGTGCAACAACCACAACAAAACTGGCACTGATTTTCTGTCTGTTCTCTCCTGTCAGGGAAGAGCAGATTTGGGATTGCAGTACAGCACTCTACTGAAAAGATGAGGAAGGACCTCTGGCTTCTCCCGGGCTTGTGAGCTGCCATCAGAAAAACGAAGGGGCAAGTGACATCCCACCAGCAAGGGCAAGTGGATTGCCCAGGGAAGCAGGGAGATGCCTGCAGAGCCAGCAGGTACTTGAGAATGCTTATGGTGGAAAAGTAATCCATCTGCTTTTACTTTGCTCGGGGTAGTCTCATCCTTTATTGTGATGCGGCCAGGACAGGTTTATTAACAACGCGTGATTCGCGTAGCAGTTGGTTTGTGGCTGAATGACACTGAAACACTGGATTAGACAATTTGCTTACTCCGGGTTAGCCTTGGGTTTCTGAGGTTAGAAACAAAACAACCGGCATATGCTGGCACTGAGGGGGTGGGGCGGTCAGAGCATAGACTCTGTGCTCCTGAGTTTCAACATTTCCACTTCCATCGGCACACACAGTAACCCCAGAGACCCCGGCCTTTTATTTCTGCTTTATCTAAATGGGAGGGAATAATTACTGATTCCAGTTGCTGTCAGGGATTTGTATAGCACCTTAATTCGCTGGCTGAAGCTAATCCTTATCTCAAAACTTTGCCTGGTTGTAAGTAGCTACTGCCACTCAAAGCCTTCTGGCAGCTATCAGGGAAACTGACCTGGGCTCATGAATATCACCAGCTATTGCGAAACTGCGCGGAACCTCATATTCCAGAGGAATCTGTTAAAGACAATCTGATCACTTTCATCTCAGCTCTGTGCCTGCAGCCTGCCTCCTTTCAGCCAGCGGTTTATCTGTTACACTGCTTTACCACAGTAGGGAACCTGCCAGCATTTTCTGGTCGATATTATTGAGGTGTTTGCTCATCGATGAGGGAGATTTGGCGCATTGAAAGAACAACAGAACGCTTCTAACAGGTGCTGTGATAATTGTCCTTTCTAGCAAAGATCTAATTCATATGATAATCTGTCACGGCCTGGCATTTCATCCCAGCTGACATATACTGATCTCCTTTGCCATTACTGGCCTCTTTAGACAGTTGACTTTCTGCTTCTCAGAGAAAAGGAAATTGTGGGTTTGTTTCTTCTGACCTTTCCTGCTATCTGGGATATGCTGCCGTGAATTCTTTCTCTACAATTTGTTTGTTTCATTTGGTTTGTTTTTGTTTTTTTTAAAGCAGAATCTACATTTCTGGAGCCTAAATAAAATAGAGTCGACTTGCATTTGGTCTTGGAATCCTTATGTAAGCCTCCTTTTCCTACCTGAGAAAAGACACGGCTGCTAAAAAGCTGATCGGTCACAGTTTGCCTATCTCTTAAAAGCAATTATTTTATTCCTTCACACAAAGGATGTCACTTCTCATAAGACCTCATCTGGGGAGAAAAAAGATGAACAATTGTCAATAAAAACAAATAAATAAAGAAAACAATCTTGCAGCCGATTGTGGATCTCTCGGTTGCGTTCTAACCTATATAAATGAGGAGCCGTAGATGAAGTAGCTAAGCTCACAGAGACATACAGTGCTCTGTGACCCTTGGTATTCCTGCACACCTGAAAACAAAACTCAGATCTGTAAGGTCACTGCAGATGGGGAAAATAGCAGGCAGACAGCTCTTCCACTGGGCTTAGCAAAATCTTAAGGAAAATGGAAAAGTAAAAAGGTGCATTGGGTTCTTTGTGCAGGGACGGGAGAGAGAGGAGAATTTTAGGTCATCTAACAGCTAACATAAACTGCAGGGTGGATCATTATTCACACTCACCAGAGCTAATGCTATACCTTACAGTTCCAGGATTTCAGTAGCGGGTAGAGATGTTAGAGAGGGAAACAGTCCCCAGGATTGGGCGCACCAGGAACAGAAATAAAGAGCAGGAAAATAATTGCTGAAACAGCCAGTCAGCTGAATACTGGGGCAGGAGTGAGCAAACAAGCAATTATCAGTTTGTAATCGATGTGACCATTACCCTCTTCCACAGGCTCTTTTTGAGCACATTTTTTGCACCTGGCACTTCAGCTGAAAGAAGAGTCTCTAACAGGTCCATAATGGGCTGCTCCCCCCCAGGAGCAAGTGGCCATTTCAATGGCTGCAGATGTTATGTAAGAATTGGACACCGCTAGGTACTTGTCTCTAGTGACACTGGAGTCCTTGCAGTCAGCACTTCTTTAATTCGTGCTATAGCCTTTATGCTAAAAGGTCTTAAAGAAACACAGCTTTTCTTCAGAAGTTTTCAGCAGACTGTGTAAATGACGCTTGAGAAGGGCACATAGATGTCCTATATTTATTTACAGTAGAGACCTTCATTGGATTTTTCTGATGCCGTCCATCTGCCTAAATTGATCTGTATATGTCAGCTGGGCAGCTTCCTGAATTCTGAACACCGCAAGCTCCCAACCATGTTATAACTGGTTCTCATTAAACTGCTAAATGGAATACTAAAAGGTAGCTAAATATCAGGTGCGTTTAATAAAGCCGTATTTGAATTGGCACACATACGGGTCCCATGTGCTTTTCAGTTTGCTAGTGCTGCAAGTTTATCATCTGTACTACCTATGCTTAAGTGTTCCTTCACTCCAACAAAAACAGGCATCATTTACCACTGCTATCAAAATTGCTAAGTCAGTTCATGACCAGGTCCGTTAGCTAACCCTTTGAGGCAGCGCTGAATCTACTGTATCTTGAAAAGCGATTTATGCCTCCAGATTAGGTACGGGGTCTGTGGATTAGAAAAAGCTCCACAGGAGCATGAAGAGGGGATTTTCTGCAGAAGACACATTTTGAGTTTGAATCAAACTGTACAGAGCGCTTGTCCTCTGCAGTTCACTTTCATGTTAAGCCTACAGGAGTTCCAGACAGTGAGTAACAGGGAGGAGTTTCACCCGTGCAATTTTATCAAATTTCATGTTGAAGAAAACTGTGTGGTGGGATCTGTTGTGAGAACGAGTGCTTTTGTGTTTCTTCTCCAAAACCTCTTTGGGGACAGAGATCACAGGGACCCCTAAGGCAAGTGACACCCATCCGGGGCTGGCTGCTTCTGACTCCTCAGATCTGCTGTTATGACTCAGGCAAGAGAAAGTCCTGACTCTGGCACACAGCAGCCCAGAGCAGTAGCACAGCCAGGCTGTCCAAACTAACCTTGGGCGTAGGAATGTAGTGTCCGTGCTGCTCTGAAGACACTGCGTTCCTCAGATAGGAGAGATTTGTTGCAACAGCACTTTAGTGCCTTGAACAGCCGTTTCCATCCACGGCCACTTCTCAGATCTGGGACTCCACCACACCTCTGCAGCACTTTGTTTTGCTGCTTACATGGAAACACAGCAGTAGGAAAGTATTTTATGGAATTTAGAAGTGAGAGAAGGCAGAGGAGCCAGCACCGTTTGATCATCCAGCTCTCTGGGAGCACCACGGGGCTGTGCATGGCATGAAATTCACTCATCTCAGCTTCACAGCAGCACCAAAGCACAACACATCCTTCTTCACGTAAAGAAGCTGCAATAATTTAAGACTCTGAATTTTAATTGATAATCATGCCCACAGTAAGATGTATTTGTGCTTGCAGAGGCTTTAACAGATGGTTTTCATTGTAATGACTGAGGTCCAGAATCTTTTTACGTTCTTATTTTCTTTCCTCAAACTGAAATAAACCCGGAGGTCACTCCGCATTCTTTGCGTGTGTGCACGCGCGCCTGCGTGTACAGAAAGTGGATGCACATAGAAAACTAAAAGAGCCCTCTAAATGGGAAAAATAAATCAGAAATACCACAGACCAGGATAAACTCAGAGTGATGCAGACATTTGGAAACAAAAGCCATCTGAAACGGGAATTTAAAAAACATCACAACTTCTTTGAAGTGAGGTTTCTCAACGAGGAAAGCAACTTCCTTGGCCCAAAGAAGGTGCCGTGGCACCACAAAGCTCACACAGCTTTTCCAGATACCTCGGAAACCATATAAAACCATCCAAACCAAAAAGGAAAACATAAACCAAGATACTTGACTCACAAACCAGCCACTGAAATGTCAGCTGGTTACAGAGTGCTCCACCTGCCAAGGCTGAAATCTAGGACAAAGATCCCAAAGGGGTCAAGATCCTGTAATCCTTACCCAGACCAAAGGTTTGTTTTATAAAAACAACATGCTTGTGGAAGATGCCAGGCTGCTAGTCTCAGAAAATAGAAGGCAGCTACAGCTGAGGCAGAAGTAGGACTTGCTTGTTCATCAACCTGCCATGACCTGAGGCTAGGACAAAGAGCTCAGTCTCCCTGCCTGCTAAAATCCTTGGCTCAGCAGCTTTCCTAGCCAGCAAGGGTGCTAATTAGAATCAACTGTGGTGTTGACACACGTGTACTGTGAACTGGGAGGAGATCCACTTCATTTTTACAATGGTGTCACACAGAAGTAAGTTTTGGTTGGTTTGATTTAATATCTTGATTAGAATTTGAGCCGATAATTTACAACTGTTAGGTGTTGTATCCATTGCCAGTGCTCTAAACCAGACAGCTTTGTACAGGATCAGATTTATAGAACAGTCCAGACTCGGCAGTGACATAAATAAGGGTATAAATTTCATGCCAAGTGTAAATGAGTAATACAGTAGTTGCAAAGTACTATGCCTGGACTCTGATTTGGCATTCCATGCGTGTGCCGAAGCAATTTGGTATGCTATGGAGACAAAATTCAGCCCTGGCATAAATCAATGGGACTCACATCTATTGAACACCAGAATTGAAATAGGACTCCAAAGCATTTTAGACAGTGTAGGAATTAGTGATGGGAGGGATATGTGAAGGGCATATGGAAGGGGAACAGTACAGAAGCGGAAAAGAGCAGGAAAGAATCGAGGGGAGCAGAAGGTGAATAGAACCCTCTCTGTGCTTTTGACTGTTCCTTTTCTCCAAATTCTTTGTTTTCTGCATCCAAACTGTGCAATAAATTGGGGAACAGCTTGGAAATGCTTAAAAGCCTTTCAATGATCACTTACACCTGAGGAGTAGCAATCGGTCAGGTAAGTTCTGAATGAGGTCCAGAGACATCTGTGGAAATCCCATCTGCTTGCCGCAAACGGCTTCAGGGCAACCTGGCTGCCAAAAATGCTTCAGTCCCTAGTGTTATGGTCAAGGTCAGTTGTGCCCAGTGTACAGAGCTTTCTAGACCCACTTTCCCACAGCAAACAGACCTCAAGCGATAAAACTGCAGGAATACAAATACCCAGACCCGTGGACCGACAGATACTGCAAACGTGTGACAACAGCCAACCATTGAGATGTCGGAGTGGGAGCTGAAATCAGGGGCTGCAAGCAGTTCAGCTGTGGCTGGTTACCTCAGGCACACCTGCAGCGCAAAGAGTGAAGGGGAGCCGCGTGTTTCTGCCACTGCCCGGCATCGCCTGTGCTCTTTGCTGGGTTTGTAATTTTGCTGTGCAAGCCTGGAGGATGCTGGTGCACAATGGCATACGGTGCTGCCTAACAGGTTCCAGGTTATCCAAACAGTCCGTAAGTGGGCATGAGGGAGCAATGCCCAAGTTCTGCAAATTGTCACCGTACGTTGCAGACATTTACAAGCTCTCGGGTGTGGATCACAGTGGTTTATTTATGGACTATGTGTGCAGCGCTAGGTCCTCAGCACTAACAGAGAACAGAAAGAAGCTTTTTGTTATTTTTCGGTTACCGTTTTTTCAGACCAAGCACTTGCTACCAGTTCCAGACAGCGTGCTTTTATGGTTTAGTACAACTCGCACTGATGTCACCGCTGAACAAGCCTCCCCTGTGCAAAGCCCTACAGACACTGTAGACACGGGCATTTTTCTTCTCGTTATGTGTAAATGCACTCGGATTATCAATACTCTCTCTGATACGCATTCTGAGCCTTCCCAGAGCAGGAAACAGTAAAGTTCAGGGTAAGGTATGAGAATGTGAAACCTCCACTGTCAATAAGCTTAGGCTATGCATTTTTTGGGGTATATTGCCTGCATTTTGTTGCGAAACCCAGCACAAATCACATTTAAGTGAAGCAGCAGGTTTTCTGGAAATGCCTCTTTGCCGCATGCTGAAAGGGTGCCTGCAGCTGATGCGGTGAGTATAAACCTCTTACAGCTATTCACCTACGTGATCAACATCCACCGGCATTCTGTCACTTCTTGCTGGAAGCATCATCCACGTATATTTTGAGAAACACATTTACACCCCAAAATGGTGTCGTGTTTTCTGCAGTGCAAAAGTCTTTTCTTCTGTACTAGCAAATGGTAAAGAAGAGTTGCTCTTGGGTCCCTGAAAGTTCCCGGCCATAGGCTTCCAAAGGCTGTCAGAAACACAAACACACAGCACAGCACCATCGCCCACCGACGCACTGATTGCTGAAAATTACGAACACATCCATGGCAGAGGGCAAAACTTCCTAACAAAGGGTGAAATGAGCATAAATACTTTCCTGTGGTATATAGACAAGTTTTTTCAGGTCCTTGCCTAAGAACACAGAGGACCTAAGCTCCAGGGAAAGCTCATCTCTCTTGTGGACCACACTTTCCAGAGAATATGGTGGATGGAGCTGCCTTGCATTAAACTCACATTATTTCCAAGCCAGCCTCAAATACCTTGCAGTGTGTCTAACTCCTTACTAGACTCCACCAGAGGACGAAGGCTGGGTTATGCAACAGGGGCAATAGGAACCACCTGCAGGACTTAGGTTAAAACAGACACTAGAGTAATCACAAGCTTTTAGTTCCTTGGAGTCCAGGACAGGGCTTAGGCATAAACGCTGGGTAAAGAAGGTGCATTGCCAGAGCAGGGACGAGGAAACATGGCAGGCTTGCCTTGACTTCCAGAAAGCTCCATGTCTTCTTGACCTTTCTGTCACCAAGCAATCTACCCAGTCCCACCAATTTGCAGATACAGAGATGACTGAGGCCAGAGGGTGGTTTCATAGGATCCCGACCAGCTGATTTATGTACAGCACAAATTCTTGTGCACAGGAGCAGACATAATGCCCTTCGAATTTCACGAGAGGCATTAAAGTTTAGTTCATAACAGATACAACAGGGGCTAAGAAGGAATTGATTGCAATGCAATGATGTTAATTGAGGCAGCCATGCACTTCACTCAAGAGCAAATCTCAGCAGGTGTTGTTTGGAAATAATTTGGTGTCCAACCTTGAATCTGCTGTCCTTAAACAGAAATGTACGCATCAGAGGCACACTACCCTCTGTTGGAAAAGTGCCATCAAAAGGTCAGTATTCTATATTTTGAAGCTCTTGTGCCATATCTTGATAAATTGTCCTGCCAAACCAGCAGGTTCACTTCAAGCACCCTCTTTAGATCAGACTGGACTTACCAAGGATTAGTTCATGTCCTGCAGCACTCTGGAGGAAACTTCCTCAGCTTAGTCACCTGCTCTCAGATTGACGTGCACACTATCCCTAAAATGAGAAATGTATTTCCCCTCCACTTCTGCCTCCCCTCCTTACTCTGACTGTTTCAGTTGCTCGCTGCTCAGGTTTACCCCAGAACTGCCTGTACCCGGCCAAGGGAAGGGAAGTAGCTTCTGTGATAGGGCTGGTTTGGCTTTAGAGCATGTGAAGTTAAGGCAGTGGTGGCTTGGATGCACCAGATGAGGCAGCCTGACTGTTGTGTGTGAAGTAGCATTCAAATCCCTTTCTGGCGACCATCTCACACAGTACCCCTACGAAGATAGCAGGGCAAATGAGATGCAGTACCCAGTTTTACATCACCCCAGTGGACAGAGTTTGTTGAAGTCTCACGGGAATCCCTGACCTAGCTTTCCAGGAGTGATCAGTAGCATGTTCTGGAGAAAATCTTAGATGCCCCTGGCTAGTTAGCATAAAGCTGAGGAACAGATGGTAGAATCCTTTACAAAAATGGAGATAGATAGGGCAGGGCAAGTTAGACCATTGGATTTATTTATCCGATGAGTAATGAAGCCCTGAGATGGCATTGCCTTTTCCTGGGGTGGAAGAGGAAGCAGCAGATGTGAAGATGTGCAGGTGAGATGAGAATACAAGGATCCTGGTGCTGAGATCTACAAGTCCTTTACAGCAAACTTGAACAACAATGGCCAACTGTTTAGCTGCAATCAGCACCTTCTTGTGGTTTAGCTATCAAAGCAGAAAGCTCTGTAAGACTGGTGATGCTGGCGGAAGAGGGAGAAGTTTTCTGGTAGAGTACCTTTCCAGAGATTATTCACCATCAGGGTTTTGTTAATCTGTTTTGAATTCCTGGCTGTAGCCACAACAACTGAGAAGTCACTGTTTTCTCCTGGTGACCAGGCAGAACAGTGTTCACTCTTTGTCAATAGAAGTCTGGCAACAGCCTTTATGATTTATTTCCACTCCTACTGTCAAGAAATACAGCTTTCCTGAAAAAAATCCGGTGAATAAGGAAGTAACTGCCTGGTTGAGGGGTTCCCAAACCACCTTCACCCTCTGAAGTTCCTGAAGGTTTTCAAAACCCACAAAACTAATTCTTAGCGTCTGCATTAGGAGTCTCTCACTCAGAGAGGCTCCTCAGGTGGTTCTTGGCCTTGTCCAGGTGTGTCAGAGGGGCATATGTGGGGATGGGATCGACCCTGGAGACTGCATGCAGCTCTCCTCTTTCCTGTCTCAACAGCTGTGTAGAGCATTGCACTAGCAAAGCTCCTGCTGGCCCTTGAACCTGGGCAAACCCGGGCTTGGGACTGTGTCACTGGAAGCCCCTTGCTTTGGCAGTCATATGGATTTAGCTGTGCCCAGGAGAAGGGTGCCTGGGGACACTCTGGACCAGTCCCTGTCCCCTTTTCTCTAAGAGCTTTCCTTTTCTTCCTGTCCAGCTGGGCAAAAAATGAGAAGGAAAATACGGGGGCAGAGGCGGGTTTCTCCCAAGCAGTCTCACCACTCTCCCCACTTCTAAGAGGAACTAAAACAATTCAAAAAATAAAAAAACAAAAAAGAAAAGGAGAGCAAAAGGAGAAAAAAGGAGTCGTCTTCTCCCCACAGCAGGAATCACAGTGTGAACAGGCACTGAGTGACAGAGTAAGAGTAGGAGGTTGGGCTTCACTGCCTTTATTCCTTGGTGCATGTGGCTCACAACAAAGCCCATATGCCCTGATCCTAGACATCTTTAGTCTTTTAAGCAGACTTCAGCACGCAAGTACCTCTATTAGGCAGTATTAATTACTTCTGCATATGTTTGTAAAGATAAAAATGAGAAATAGCTCATCATTCCATTAATTAAAATAGCTATGCAGAGAGTCACTTAGGCAATGTTTGCAGACAGGAGGAAAAGATAAATTAGTAGTCGGTTTTGGTGGATGAGTTATTTGCCAGGAGCTCCTGATTTCGGCACAAGCACTCATTCTTCATAGAGACTGAAAAAAAGGAAAGGTTTAGAATAATACCTGCCAAACTACGAGATTATCTGCGAACTGTTCATTTTGACCATTCACTGTCACTGACATGCAATTTGTCCCGTGAAATATTTTCTGCAATCTCAATGGGTGAGATAGTTTTATATAAGAAAAACAGCTGCAGAAGGCTAGGACAGGTTTGTGAATGCTACTGAGTGAACTGCTGTTCAACAAAAGACATGAGACAGATTCTGCTCCTATTACTCTCGTATTTCTAAGGGACTATTCAATGTAAGATTGATCAAGTTGTCACTTACAAATGACATCAAACAAAAACCTGTGTGGCTTATTGATGAGTTTATTTGCAATGCTGTGGTTTCAGTTCTTCGCTCTGGCTGAAAACCAGAGCATACCGAATTTGCTGGCTCTACTGAAGCTGATTCTTTATCTGCCGCATTCCGGTACCGAGCAGTTGTACACACATTTACAAATACAGCTCTAAGGTACACTTATCTTGTCTTTCCTCCTCGAAACCAACAGAAGTCTGCATACTTCTTAGATGGCAGTTACATCATTGAAAAATAGATGCGTCTGATGGGATCTTTTCCATTAAAGACAAAGGATGGTTGCTCAAGAAAGAAAAGCTTGACAGAGAAATGGCATTTTATTCCACGTGTGTGTTTCAGTACAGGCAGCCCAGCTGATCAGCAAAAGCTCTTGTTTAAAAAGTTATTGGTAAAAATAAAGGGAAATCTGTTAGTTCTCGTGGTCACATTTTAATAGAAGACAACAGAGATCTGAGTGTTTCAGTGGAAGCAAACGGTAAAAAAGCAAGCTCTATTTTGAAATATGCCTCGCATTTTTGAAAGAAAATTCCCATTCTAGTCCATTAACTAACCTCTTCAGGTTGAAATCCAGCCTTTCCTATAAGCACCAGGCTTTTGTAGTGTTTTCTCGACCCACAGTCAGCTCCCGGCTCACTAAGTGCTTGCATATGCATAAATAGAACAAGGCATCCTTCCCCTCTGCCCCCTGAAAGCCCCAAATGCCGAAGTAAAGGGGAGCGTTTTAAGCAGTGTTTTAATTAGCACCCATTGTTCCTCGGCTGGCAGGACAGCAGAAAGGCCCGGTGGTTTGAAAACTGCCATCGCAGTGGGAATCTAACTTTGCAATTGAATCAATCTGCAAACTCCACAGGACTTGTCCACTGAAAATGAAAGAAGGAGTGGACCGGGGCATTAATTATAGCGGTACATCGGTCCTGCTACATGCAAGAATCTGCCAGTGTTTCTCTCACATATTTTTAAGAGGAAAATAGAATCGTACAAATCCACTAGAGAATGAGACCTGATCATACAAGTCTAAACATAAAAGCGTTAGGTCTATTCCTCAATATTTATCTTGTAGCATCTGTACTACAGATGGTTGTTTCTGAGGATGTCTGAAACGGCTAACTGGGAAAAAGCTATCTCCTTTCAAGAGGAAGACATTCTTTGGCTTTAATAGGCTTGGTATATAATAAGCACCAGTTTAGGTTAAACAGAAATTTCTCTGCCTTCAGAAGAGAGGTGCATGTGTGATGATGCATGACATGATGCAGCTGCTTCAAGAAAGCCAGGCTGCAATTTTTGACTTGAATACCCCAGATAAGAACTTGTACTGGAAGCTTTATTTTCAAATGAAAACAACTTTTCTGTGCTTCTACACCAGCCCATGCAGGGATCACCCTGAACCATCTGGGCTACCCTTGTACCAAGCAGTTTGCCTCATTCTATCACCTTGTTATATCAGCTCATTATCCCCGAAGAAGGCTTCTCCCAGCCTTTTCAGGAACCAAAGGGTGTATGTCTTTGACTCTCACTCAAAAAAAGACGGACAACAAGCAAATCAATGAAAGCAAACTACATGCAAGCTCATTTATCAGTACCTTGCTATATGGGAATGCAAGGGTTTTATATCTAAATACAATCTCACCTTGTCATAGTTATATTTTTGAAAGATGCATTCAGCATGTGTTCTGAAATGACAGGTTCTCTATTTCACACGAGAGTGGGCACCATGAACAGTATTGCCTTCAGGACAATGGTCCTGAAAAATAACTCAGAGTCGAGAGTACACTCCACATAAAAACTTCTAAGTTAAACTTAGGAGGGAATGGAATAGTTTTCAGTACCAAAATATAAAGCAGTGGGGAGTAAAAAAATGTTCTTCTAAAAACCTCCCTTATGTTAACCTTAACTGTCAGTTCCATGAGGAACTGGATCTAATTTTGATCAAATTAGGTTTGGCAAAGTCTTCTTATTTGCACAGGTTTTCTTACTGACAGCGGCTGCGATTCCTTGACATCAAGGTGGAGAGCAGAGAAAAGCCCCACCTTTGTGGAGCAGATAAATTTATAGACCCTTTTCAGCTGCCTAGGATCTGCTCCAAATCAAAACATGGATGGAGTCAGGAGCAACTTGGGAGCTGCATGTAAAGCAAACCTCCTACTGATTTGAAGAAAGCTCTTTTAATTGCATGTCAAATGTGTATCTTAAAATTTCACAGGCAAGGCAAGCTTTCAGAAGCTGAAAGGTATCACAAGTAAATTTGTTCAAGTAAAAGGAAATACAAAAAATAAAATCACTTGTTTTCTCCGTTCCGTTTCCCCCTTGAATGCATAGGGTGGGCGAAGTTCAAACGGTGAGCAGCTACACAGCATTTGTGCCTGCAGGCCCTATTTACTGCACACAGTTCATATCCTGCTCTGAAGACGGAGTTATTAAATTCCCCGAGAACTTTCTTCATGGCTCCACTCACAGCATTTTATCTAAGGGCCTTGGAAACAAAACGCATTGGCCTTTACAGCGTGTTTCTGAGGGCAGCGATGTGCTGCAAGCACCAAGTGTTATCATTTCAGGGAATGGAAGGTCCAAAGGCCAAAAGTATTTGCTGCGATTTAGAGGGCCGGGACCTGATATTTTTGAAAGCACTTCACATGAAGAAGAGTTTCATCTACATGAAGCACGAGTAACTACTTCAGCTCCAAGAGTGTTTTTTGTTTTCCCTCTACAGGTCTGTCCACATCCCTCCAGAAAGGTCGGGCAAAAAAATAAGTGATGACCTGAAATACTTTGGTTTCACTGAGTGGCCACAAATCACAGGGCTACCCAAAATCTGCTCCTTTTCCCCTTCTTGCCATTCCTACTGGAGTTGCCTTCAGTAAACGAGGAGCTCCACAAACAGCAGTGTCTTTGTGGAGTAAACAGTTTTGATTACTCACGGAAAGAGGTTTATCTTGTCCCTGTAGGGAGGTTGATGTCCTGTGTGACAACAGTAGAGTCAAGATCATCTGAACATCTTCACACTTAAGCATCTACCTTATAGTTGAGAACCAAGCTCCTGCATAGTCAGGGAACAGAGATCAGTGCCACCAGAGCAGGTTCCTGAGCACCTCCATGGGGTGGATGGTGAGCATCGATCAGTGGGACTCCCCTGGATGCCCCAAGGAGCCCACTGAGGAAGAGATTGAGAGATTGTGCGAGGGTGCCAGGGTATGGTACATGAGAGAAAAGGTCTGCAGGAGAACTGGCTTCTAGCATTTTTCACCTTTCTTTCCTGAGCTCTGCAACTTCACTTTCAGCTTGGTACTTCAAAAGGCAAATATCCTGAGAATGTGCTCACAACACTCTTGATTGAGAATACAGGGCTTTACTTATCAAAAACTGCTGCTGGATAACGCTGGAGCTGGAAGACTTGGTGCCATTGCAGCAACCTCTGATACTTGTAGGTAAGGAAAACCATGTGCTGCTATGGGGTCTGCACAGACCGGACCATATTCAGCATAGTCAGATGTGCTGCGGGATGAGAGAACTCTGTCCTGCCAGCAAAAGATGAGACTCAGCAGCACCGAGAGAGGTTTATTCTAGAGGGGAAAAAGGGTTCTGGGCAGGAATTGGCAGGGCTCATTCAGAGGGCTTTATACTAGAGTCGAAGGCGGGTGGGTTCGAAGTTGATGGGTGTGCATCTGTGGGACAGAGCTCTGGCCTCAATAAAATGACTCTTGCTGTCCTAGAGTGAAATTGGAGCACTCAGCTTACTCCTTAAAATACCTGTACACCAGTGCAGGCAGTGTAGGGAATAAGCAGGAGGAGTTAGAAAGCTGTGTCCAGCAAGGTGATGATGATCTGGTGGGACAGCTCACATGACTGGAATGTGGGCATGGACGGCTGTGTCCTTTTCAGGACGGACAGACCAGCAAGGCGAGGTGGTGGAGTTGCTTTTAATGTGAGAGAGCAAATGGAATGTCTTGAGTACTGTCCGGGAGCGGATGAAGAGGTGGTTGAGAGATTGTGAGTGCGGATCA
>VZRI01006978.1:0-73044 GCA_013397515.1 Upupa epops
AATCACCTGACTGGCCACAGATTCCTTACTCCTTCTGCTTATTCCCCATGCTGCGTGCATTATTGTACAGGCACTTCAGGGAGCGATCTGAGTGCTCTGATTTCACCCTAGGACAGCAAGAAGCCTACTGCTTTTGATTAATTCCCACCGGTGAGTACCCACCAACTTCAAACCCACTTCCCTTCAAATCCAGTTTAAAGCCCTCTGAATGAACCCTGCTAATCCCTGTCCCAGAACCCTTTTTCCCCTCTGGGATAAACCTCTGCCATGTGGACCTGTAAGATCTGGTTTCTTACAGAAACAGTTATTATTAAAGAACTCAATCCTTGCCAGTAACACTAGTCATACAGCCAGACATTAATGGACTGAGTCCTTCTATTCCAGCCTATGTCCTCACCCCAAAGTGGAAGTAATGAAGAAAACACAATTTGAGCCCCAGACTCTTTTACCAAATGTCCCAGGGCCCTGTAGTCCCTCTTCATTCCCCTCAGGCCACGGAACACAGCTTCCTCTCCACCCATCGGGAAGATCAGCAGTGGGCAATAGTCATCTGATCTCACCAGGTTAGGGAGCATCTTAGTAATATCCCCAATCCATGCTCCAGGTAGACCGCAGACTTCCCTGTGATGAGGGTCAGCTCTGCATATTGGGCCCTCAGTCCCTTTCAAGAGCGAGTCTCCAATAACTAGGACCCTACCCTTCTTTGTGGAAGAGGTTGTCACATTACTGGAAGATTTCCCAGATTTCTACGACCTTAATAGGGCCTCCAGTATAGGTTCTCTTTCCTCTATATCCTTATTGGACTGGACATCTTCCAGTAGGGGCTCATTTCTGTTACTCAGTGCCAAATGAGAAGGCAAGGCAGAAAGGAGTGGTGCTTGCCTTCTATCACAACTCTTCACTAGGCTCCACTCACCCCTTCTACTTGGGCTTCTGTCCTCCCTGTGAGGAGTGCATTATACTTGGTCTCCTTGTTTCTGGGACTTATTTGTCTGTTGTGCAGACTGGCTCCACCAGTCTACCGCTATTTTAGCCTCTCCAATTATTCTGAGCCTTTCTACTTCTGCCTGCAACTTTGCTACCTCATCTTGCAGCTGTGCCACATGGTTAAGCAGATAATCTACCTGCTTGCACTGATTTCTGGGTTGTGCTGTAATATTTTCTTCAGAATAGTAGTTAGTGATACCTGTGTTATCATCTCACTTTGCATTTTCTAATCCGAAAACACCGTTCAAAATCACTGTTAGCTGAATTCAATCACATTTCCAGATTCAGATTTCTGTGTAATGCACTGCTTTGTCACATTCAATTCACAAATATTAGGGCAAATAAACCCACCTATTAAGATCACAACACCCTTCTTTTGTTTAAAAACACAGACCTAGTTCACAATCAGTTTTCTCTTCATAACAGCTGTCCTGTATGAAAAGCCTCCAGGGGAGAAAGTAGTGATGTGCTGATACTATATGGATGTAAACAGAGCTATGCTGTCATGTTTACACAGTAAGCAAGCTGAAATGATTTATTAACAAATTTTCAGAACCATCCTTAATGCCTGTTGTAATAAATTTCTCACTACAATGAAAGAGAGCAAAATTGCTACGGTGGTAATAATCAATAGTTATTGAAATGTTTCAATATGCCCAGCATCATTATTCCAAATGAGGACGGTTTTATGCAGTAAGGCTGCTTACACAAGTTGCAAGCATTGACCTCATACTGCCAAAGCCATGACTGCTCAACCAGTCCTGTAGTTTATGGAAACCTCCCTGACATGCTTTTAATCATACTGTTATCTCCTAACTCACTCTTTCTATTTCAGTAATTTGCTTAAGACACTGACCTGTTCAGCAGCCTGGGCTTCTCCATAAGTTTCCAAGAAGTTCCCTTGGATAACAGATCCTATGATAGTCAAACCTTTGCCAGCTTTCAGCTGGGATGCAAATGTTAACAATCTAGGATATTTTACATGCAAGTCTTCATCAAGTTTCAGAAGCACCAGCAACTGAGGTCTGGAGAAAAAAAAACAGGAATGTATTTTCCAACAGTGCTTTAACAAAGTCACTTCTCTAAAGAAATGTCACTCTCATCAATTAATTGTAATTGAGTATTAGCTCAGAAACAGCACATTCTTTCTGTAGCTCACACATTAGAGGAGTTTCGATGAAAGCTTCCTCTTCATTCAAAGCAGATTTGAATGCGCTGCACTGTTTTAACAGTTCTTAAAGGCCAACACCTTGTCTGGAGTCCAGTTTAACCCCTTAAACGTAAGTATATCATTATGACAGCGAGTCTAAAAGGAGTACCTCCAATTCTTTGTGTGTGGAGGGCCCTCCTCCAGTCTGAGCAAGGCGTATCTTGCTGCACTGAGTGAAAGACCTCGGATACCATCGCCCCATTCTTTCTCTGCACTGTGAACAACACCAAATTTAAACAACATAGGGTTTCATGGCATTTAATTTACAGTTACGCTATAGAAAATTCATTAATTATAACGAGTTGAATAATGAACTACACAGCATGGATTGCACCCACGTTTATCATTTCTACGTGCATGTATGTGATACTTAGAACACATCACAAGAAAGAAATGCAAATGTCTTCAGTCAAATCTCTGTGCTTCATCTGTAATCAACCCTCCACCACAGAGGATGCTTCCCCACCTGCCCAGGGAGAGGGGGAGGCACTGCTCCTGGAGGAGTTCAAGAAACAGACAGACAGGGTGTTTCAGGAGATGGGTGAGTGTTCCGGGGTTGAAGGGCAGACAGTTGGGACTTAATGATCATGAAGATCTTTTCCAACCTTGATTCTAGGATTGTACACCAAACATCAGGGATTTCAATACCTGCTTTGTTAAGTTATACAGCCGTACTACAAACTGACACTGTCAGACAAGAACAACCTCCAGGGGCTAAACCCGCAAACTTAGCTTTTCCAGAACTGTTCTACACAGACCTTTGCCCTAGATAAACTGGAATAGGATGGCTGCCTTCAAGAATTCTGGGCATGGAGATGGCCTAGGATGATGATGATGGGGCGAGAAGAGCAACCATTCCTATGTATTAGTGACAGCTTTTACTCCCTCCAGAAAAATAGAGGCATTTTTAATGGCATACATCTTCTAATATAAACAGAATGCACAGCAGACATCTGAAGAAATAAGAGCAGTATCTGAAGTAACGCATTAATGTAGTAATGCAAGAGTAATGCCATTTGCATAAAATAGCAACTGGAAGACAGAACTAGTCAGAATTATGGACCATAATTGCACAATGATGTTCTAGTTCAAATATTTTTCACTATTGAAAACACAGTCTAGTGCCACACTCACTTCCACTGCCTGTTTCCATAACGGAGTTTGGGTGTTACCTATTTGCAGCTTTATTTGTTTCATGCAAAGCAAGCACTGACACATTGCTATCTACTGAAATCATAGGACAGACTCCAGCCAAAGTTTCTGCTTTCTGTGACTCTCCAGTTTTCACCAACCAAGTTCAGAGGCTTAACAAGAGAGCACTTCAAGCACTTTTGTTTCGCACACAGTAGAAACAACAAAAAACTCAGTAAGGAAACCTCTATGCCAGTTCCTTCTGGACAGTTCCTTCGCCAAAGGTAAAGACTAGAGATAATTCACAGAAAACAGACCAAATTTCCTTCTCACCCTTTTCTACTCAGTTAATACTCACCCTTGGTATTCAATGTATTTGTAAATCATGCCCGCAATAAGCATAGCTACCAAAGCATAGTACCAAGAGGAAATGAACATCAGGGCAAGGCAAATACTCATGCCTAAGAACGAGAGGGCCCTGAAACAAAAAGAAGGTACTAGTGAGTAATGTGGTAGGAAAACCTTTAAAACAAGTCAGTTCTTCTCTTGCTCTTTTTTCTCTAAATCCCCTACTCTGAACTGGTTGTGAAAGTAAAGCTTCAGTGAATCCCTCCTTTAGTTACTCCTGTTCTTGGAAAACAACCTCTTACACCATAAATACCTGGGACTGGTCCACTATGAACAATACTACACTAGTATACTCTTGTCTACAATTGATATCCAGAGAAATAAAATATGCCCTCAAGCTTCACAGAGATGGCTCTTACCAGTGATAGTACTTAAATCGGGGCCGCCAGTTTGGAGTTCTAAGAAGCGTTTGTACTGCACATGCTAGATTGACAAAGAGGTAACACATCAAGAAAAACCTGCAGAAGCAAAGACAAACAAACAAAGACAAAAAAACAAACAAAACCACAAAACTTCTTAGCACACACATTTCTAGATTGTGATACATATTAAAATCACATGAATGATCAAAATACAGCTGCCCTGTGGTGTGTTACTATCCCTCTGATTTTTATTCAACTTGGAGAACTGCTGAGAGCTTGGGCTTTCAGTGTAAGTTACTTAGAGAAGCTTTTTATTTGGTTCAAGACAGACTGAACAACATCAACACTATTTTTTGTTCTGTGGTAACAATCCTTCTATACTAAAAACATTTTCATTCACAGGATACTCCACAGCAGAAACAAGCATGTCTATGCAGAGCCTGATTCATAGAACTAACAGAACCAGAACTCATCCTCCAGTAATTCACTTTACTGGTTTAAAATAAGATTCTGAAAGACAACCAAATCAACATCTCTCTAAAGAGTATAAATATTCCTCCCACCCCTGCCCTTTCCTTAAATATCAACTACCCTGCTGCTTACATTGACAGAATTGGAGCCACCATGTCAAGCGAAGCAATAAGGATTCCCAGCTCAGCAATTAATGCTGTTAATAGAAGAGCCCATGTTGGTTCACCATTCACTTTTCCATGACCAAAAATCTGAAGAAACACAAGCATTAAGCACAGCTTCCAAGTATTTCATAAGGAAGAATGAGGGGGAGGAAAAACGGTTTTAGAAAACAACAGTCATTTCCCTACTTACTTTCTTTCCCCTAAAGCAAGGTGTCAAGTTATTCTAATAGCTTGCTCTGCTTCACTGAGTTAGATGTTTTGTGTCTGACATCACTACAGATGTCCCTTCAAACTCCTTAAAATATTCCTAGCTTTTTAACAAAATCTAATGAAGACTCAAATACGAAACAGTGATTTCTCATCTCAATGCTGAGCAAACTAGGGAAAATAAATCTATTTTCTGAGACCATAAAGACAAGCAGCTGGTTAGTTACTACGTGCAGAATGGCTTTTCTGGGAGTCTGGTTGGTTTGTTGGGTTTTAATATGTACAGACCCAGAGGAAAGGAATGATGTTGTCCTTTGCTATCGCTTGCAGCAGCCGGGGGGCTCCAGTAAGGCTCTGCAAACCCGCTCCACAGGTAGAGAAGAAGGATCCTATCACAATGACCCATGGCGAGGGCCAGGAAAGGGTGCCCACTACCAAGTTCTTGTTCACAGCATCACCGTACCTGCAGAGAAAAGCGATACATTCATATTCAAAGGAACACTGTAACACACGCTGGGTTTTCTCAGTTTAAAGATATTTAAATATTTAATGTTTTCTTGATCAGGAAGCAGAAGTACTTCTGAGTTACTTTTAATTCACAGACAGGAAGTGTCCACAGCCTCATTTCAATTCAGAAACTTTGACTGTGTATTCTAAAACTCGTATGTTATGATAATAGTGTGTTTTTTTACTTTCACCCAGAAATATGCACTTCTCTGAAAAAAATACTGTTGAAAACACCACACAATCCCCACAGAAGACTTAGGGATTATTTTGTTTACTTGCTTGGTTTTGTATCGTTTGGTTTTTCTCCCTCAGCCAATTACACTGATAAACGTTTCACTGCTTGTCCAGTGAAACAGTTCATTAACCTGAGAGAAGTTTTCAGAGAAAGCACCTGGAGATTCTAGTACTTTACAGATATAAATGCTGACTAACAATACAAGGGTGGAGATAACCAAATACCAAACTTTGTCCAGTAGCAGATGTCCAACTGGGTTTCCACACAAGAAAATAATCACAGAGGCTAGGAGGAAATGCTTTTCCTGGGAATCAGTATGAGAAACACAAGGCATACAGATATAGATGGCTGGTACCTGACTGTCTTGCAAGATTTTATCTTGACCAAGGTGGGGGAACATACATTATAGTGGACATTGCCCAAGGAGACGGTGGTCAACAAGCACAAGAAAGACCAGAGCAACCCTGTAAGTTACTTGCTAACGTATTGTCAGCTGAAATAATTTCAATTCTTTGGCAAAAGCTGCTCTGTCACCAGCAATTTTACAAACATCTGCAGTAGTACTTCAAACGGCAATGAAGCTGAGAAACAGCTGCAAAGAGCAATTCTGTCAAACGTTATTAACAAAAAGAGAACAACAAATTAAAACATTAGGGTTCACTCAGGGAAAAATGAAAGATAAACAATTTTTGGTTTTTTGTACCTTGCTTCTCTAAGGAAGAGAAAAAAAAGTAGAAATCTGTAGGTTACTGTTAGGGACCTGATCTCTGAACAAGTACCCCTGGACAATGAAAAAGTTTTGTCAATACAGGACAAACTAGGTTGTACAGGAACAGGAGGCGGGATTAAGACATGGAATGGAAAATGTGAGTGAGCTACACCAGAAAATATCTAAACAAATAGAAGATTCCCAGGACATTCAGAAAATAGTTTATCATTTACATACAAATACGGCTTAAAAGGCATCCAGGAGGAAAAATAAAAAAGAGGGGAAAAAAAGCATGGCAGGGGAAGAAAGGTGAGAAAGAACATATCTTCCCTGCAAAAAGAGACAAAGAAAGGAGAGCTGTGAAACTTACTTATCTCTCAGGACTACACCTTCTATGCAGGCTCCAAACAATAACACACAACTGAAATCTTGTGTACAGAGTGTGCTA
This sequence comes from Upupa epops, assembly GCA_013397515.1. Lineage (NCBI taxonomy): Eukaryota > Metazoa > Chordata > Aves > Bucerotiformes > Upupidae > Upupa > Upupa epops. The sequence goes on from VZRI01006978.1 coordinate 6,840, forward strand.
AGGAAACAGGATTTATTTAGACATGTCAGATTAAAATAACCAGAGCAAGCACTGTGGAAAGTTCAGTAAGAGCCTGTCTTACAGTGTTCACACTGCAGCATCTCCAAAAGCTAGGGAGTAAATTAACATCCACCAGTCATAACTACCTTCTAATGTTGAAGTACGTTGTTATTATTCTAAATTTTAATTTTTAAAAAAGGATCTTTTTTATGTTGCTATAAAGGAGGTAACGTTAAAGGAAATAAACATCAATGTAATCTGCTGGCTTGCAAACTGACATTAAAATATCTTTCTTTTCTCTCTCCTCTCATGTAGGAAGGCATTTTAAACAAACCAATCACCTTGTTCTTTCTCATTCCGTGGTCTTTGCTGGCATTCACATAATCAATAAGCCTTTGAATATTTGATTTGTTATCAAACTCCACCACTTCTGCACTGGGAAGTACCAAATACTTGAGAATTTGGGGAACTGACATCCCAGTAAAGTCTTGTTGTTAACTTTGTAAGTTAAATTGACATGAATGGTTAAATCCTAAACTTTACCCCTGAAATGCAACTGTAACAGACAAAAAGTAGTAAAAGGGGAAAGACTGATGCCTCCTAACCACTTCAATGGAAGCTTTCCAGTGGGTGACAGGTAACCCACCACGAAATCAGTTCTGACATGCAAATATTTTAACACTATTGCTGGGGATTATGTCTGTAACCCGCTTTAATCCTTGCTGCCATCCTACAAGATAGTTTTCCCAGGACAGGGTCAGTTAGTTCCCAAACTAACGTCTGGAAGAGGCTACACTCCAAAGAAACCAGGGTCATGATTTACAGCTTGGCAAGTTTGGGCTGAAATACAGGTTAAAACTAACAGAATGTACAGTCACCTTCTCAGCCAGCTGCTCTTGGGGTAGGAATTTCTTCAAAGAATTTTTTTTAAGTCCTTGTTAAAATTAATTGCCTTTTGTAGATATTTGTTTGGTGGGTGCTGTTTAGGACACCAACATCTAGATCAAGCTCAAAGACCTTGGCATCCTCTCTTCTCTAGCAATAGAGAATAAATTAAGACAGTCTTTCCTAAGCACAGCTCCTGTTGTGCTAAAGCCCTGAAGACATTAACCAAATACAACATGTAGCAACTTCAGCTGGTACAAAAGCTGCTCCTCCAAATACACATGCACTCAGCACAGAGAAATCTGGTATGAGGAACATCCTCACTTCTACAGGTCAAGCCCTCCAGTCTCAGTGGAAACAGGTTGGAAAGGACTCATCATTCACAGCGACATGAGCACAGTGTTTTTAACACCTGTACACACCAGCTATTCAAGTGTCTGAAAACAATGAAACAGCATTATATCAGTTTAATGTTCTGAAAATAATGAGGGGAAAAAACCAAACAAAACCCACTCAACCAGTCCCATACGTTGGTGTTGTTCTTTCACTGAATTCCAAATAAATACGTAACGTCCCCAAGTACCTGTGAGCAGCTAACTCTACACGTGAGCCTTCCACACTGTACCAACCAAACAACAAGTCCTAGTAAGGGAACACCTAGTCTTATTTCTAACTCCAGTTTATCTTGCCCTAAAATATTCAAGAAAGCCTAGAGCTCTTAATGGCACGCAAAAAAATAAAATAAAAGCTTTATTAAAGTATTTTAAACATTTTGACTGAACTGAAATTCAGTAAAACCAAACTTTATAATCTCTCATTTAAAGCCTTCCCTCATTTTAATGTTGCATTGCACCCTAAAAACTCAAATACCTCTATTCCACCAGCCTGAAAGTCTACAGACCAGTGTGTATAGCAAAGATAAAGTGATGGAAAGGCAAAAGAACAAAAAATAAAACCCAAAACAAAGTGTAGGATGAAAACCAACACAATATTAATCCTGATGCTTTCAGCTCAAAGACTGGGTTTGGGTTTTTTCCACTGACCAATCATACCCACAGTGATAATTTAGTCACCCAAAAGCAGTTCCATGAATCAGATACCCAGACAGTCATCTCTGTCACTTAAAATGGACCAAGACTCAAACCAATTTTAAAAGGATACAGACTAGAGATGTGGTGACAATAGCAAGAATTGTTCCAACCGGAATGGACTTCTGTGCATCTTTGAGGTCCCCTGATCTGTTTGACCCAGCCATGATACCTGAAAATATATTTGGATCTAAGATCCTGAGAGAGAAGAAAGCCCACAGCTACAAGATGTCCCCCTTTGTCCCAGTATCCTTACCAGTCACTGAAGGGAAGAAGATGCCAACCAGCACTGTGAATGAAGTAGCTATATCTGAAAGCACATAGAGGTGAAGGTTGTTCTTCTGGCCTGCGACATCAACAGATGGGTGATGTACTTTCTCCAGTATCTCTCCTTTCTCCAAGTAATTGCTCCATAAGTTGTCTTCAATGTTGTTAACACACCACAGAAAAGAAAAGCACATTTCAGTTCAAGCCTGTTCTCATTGCAATGCGTCTATGACTGAAGAGTGCAAACATAAGTCAGGCAATTCAGCAATCAACACAAATTCAGACACACACCACGAAAATTCAGACACACACAAGTTACACTAAATAAAATATATGTTGCTTTCAGGGGAATCTGTAACAAAAGTTAAAAATATGTATGAGTAGCCCAAAGCTGTCTATGCAGTTTTTATCCTTCAAATAATTAATTAATACTAATATAAATGTAATATTCTACTAACTGCATAACTACTTTAACCCCAAGGAATCCACTGGGTATTTTTAATGAACCACCATGCCCACAGAATCCACAGCAGCAGCACTGACCAGCTTTCAAGATGCAAATGGATTTGTTGTTTAGACAGTGGACAAATGACAGGAGCTGGCATTTGAAATGACAGGCTGGCTTCTGAAATTTCACTATTAAATGCTGAGTCCATTTTAGAAAGCAGTCTAATGGTTTCTGTGAAAACAGGAGCCTCAGGCCCTCAGCACCTGCACAAAGCAACTGTTCGCTGCAGTTCAGTTCAATCATGAACATGAATACATACAAAGGAGAGGGTTCACTGGGTTTGTACAAGTACTTTGATCATTCAGGACAGTGAATCACAGAATCATTCTGGCTGGAAAAGACCCTTGAGATCAAGTTCAACCACTAGACCATATTGCTAAACATGATCTTAGCTAGCCTAAAATAGAGAGTGCAGCTACACAGGGGTTCAGAAAAAATTTAACTATTTACTCATAATTATAACTGATTTTCTGATGAAATTATGAGTGGTACAGGACAAATGTAATCAATTCTACAGCTGACAGACATTGTACCAGGACAAAAGTCCCATCTACTCCTTTTAACAGTTATAAGACTTGGCTTCCTTTACTGAAGATAAATTTCTTCACTGTAATTATATATCTTCAGTCTCTGTTAATCAGAGGGAATAGTTCAGTCTATTTCAACCACTCAGCATGCCACCTCTTTAGAGAAAAATTATGTTCTACCATACCTTTTAAAATACCACTAGCAGCTCCTGGAATTCCTGCTATCTCAGAGACATTGTTCATTAGGAAATATGCATCACAGTTCTCAGTAGTTAAGTTTGTAGTGTGGCAGAAAAGCTCCCAAAGCTTAGAGGCCACAGTAATGTTATCCTTAACTACGGTTTTGGCACAAACATCAAATTGATCTCTTGACAAAGTCCTGTTGCCCAACATGCAAATCCTGCAAGGGGAACATGAAAAACATGTTATTCTATAGTACTGGCAAAGCACAAAGCCCTGACCCATCATTCTTCTTTCATATCACAGAAGCTTCAAGTGACTGCAGTCTGCTACATCATTTCTCAGCTTCAAGAAAAGACAGTGTTAGCAGGACAAAAACTACGCATCTGTTTCCTTCAAGGGTCAGAAGTACAGAGCTAGTTTCCCAACAACCTTGGAAGAGGTATAAAAATTACATTAGTGTAATTTATTCAATTTGGTACATTTATCTTCAACAATCGAAGGGGAAAGATTAGGCTTCTCTTTTCTTTCTCAGTTAAATAGAGGCCTGAACAATACTACCATTCAAACTACTAGAAGCATTGGAATATTTAAGAAAACACATTTCAATCACAAGCAAAGGTGGTTCTTGTCAGCAGCTACTATGCGTGATTGCTAAAGTCCTCCAGTGCCTGTTATCATTCACCTAACACAGACACAGCTGATTCTAGAATGGAAATCTTTCAATCCACTTCTCAACAAGACCACGAAAAAAGTTAATTCGGTTTCTCTTCCAGCAGAAAATAAAAATTACTGTTTCTTCCATTTTAATTGGTTTTACAAGTCTCTCAATCCCTAAATCCAGCAAAGAACCCTAAACCAGTGTTTGTTGGGTTTGCAGGCCAACAAGTATGTAACTGTGTCAGAGTATAAAAGTATAATTTTGGAGACATCTGCCCCTTTAGAATTAAAAGTAAATACAATATCTAGTTACTTCCACAAAAGAAAAAGGAATACAGCCCAAAGATGACAGGGAAAGCATTCTAGAACAATCCAAGAGATAATGAAGAGGGGTGGAGGCAGTGGTTTTTTTTACTGTTATAAATCTGCCACTGTTGCAAAACATTGTAATATCTACAGGGAGCACTTGCCAGTTACAAGTACTTGGTTATGGTCACACTTTAAGATGTGAATAACCACACAGTCTCAACTCCTCCATTTCCATTCCATTCATCTCTTGTCAGCAGTATCAGAAAATAGCATCTGTATTTCTGGGAAATCACATGTAGCCACATTATTGCTACTCCAGTTTTAAGGGTAAGAAAACGTATTACATGTTTAACTGCCAACACAACAAGGAACCTGTTGTGTTCAGAGCAGTTAATCACATGGCAGACAAATCTGCTTTCAAACCAACAGGAAGTTGTGCTGAAGCCTCAGTATGGCCCCATCATCGCACCTCCCACATTGCAATGACATGCCCTGTTTCTCAGCAAGCAGCTGTCTCACATCACCTCAGTTTTCAACCACAGAGGCAGCACATCATGTCTAGGGAAAACAGACTTGCCAAACTGCTTTCTAATTGCTACAAACAACCCAGCAAAATCCTTGGTAAAATTTAACAGGAATAGGCTAAGATGCTGGATTGTCTTTGCAGGAAAATGTCAGTCTTCATAAATCTGTAGACACACTATGAAACTTCATCCCATAAAAATAGGTAAAGCATGTAGTAACTAATTTCAGCCTTAAAAGCTCTGTTGCATGAGCTCTACGTTCAGAGGCCTATTACTGTCACTATATACAATGAAATAAGTCTCAACTCAGTCACAAAAAAGGTAAGTGTGATGCCTTCCCTATGTGCAGGCAAAGTTACATCCCCATCCAGAAACACTACTCACGGAAATTCAGGTGGATCAAAGATGGACTTGATAGCTCCAGCATAAATGGACAGGATGGATATTACTACGCAGGCCAAGAAAAGAGAAGCAAATTTGTTGACATACTTGACACCCACAAAGACCACAACTGCCATCAGAATGAGGAATACAGTTCCATACACCCTCATGTTGTTCAGCATTGCACTGGACACATCATGGGCACCAGATGGATGAAAAATTGCTGCTTGTGGCACAATATAGGTCTGAAACAAGAAGAAAGCAAGATGAGGGAACACAGGAACAGAAATCTATCTACAGTACTGTAGTGATCTTGTACCTATACTAGAAATCATAGAATCATAAAATGGTTTAAGTTGGAAGACTTTCAAGACCAAAATCCCAACTATTTGAAATGACTTTCCAACTAGTACCATGCTCTTCACAAGGAATCATCACTTACACAAGAAATGAAGGGAAAATGGCCCATTTTATTTCTGTAGTGCAACTGAAGCAACTTCAGTGATGAGCATGTCTCTTCAATGAAGCCATACTTAAATATATTTTGTCAAAAGAGCTTCCACTCTGGATGCTTAAAAGCACGCATCTTCCAAAGGGAAGCATTAGCAATCTAGAAACGGACACCAAGAAACTGGAGACCTTCTGGTCTCTACTGATAAATGACTATACAAACAAGGCATAAGAATAATGTGGGATTTTCTATAGGCTACTTGTCCTAAAAGCAGGACTACTCTGGCACTACTTACCAATAAAATTTCAATGGCACCAAGGATATACATTGCTCCAGCAAATGTTGTTCCCAAATAAAAGCACAACCCTACAGCTCCACCAAACTCGGGGCCTAATGACCTGGATATCATGAAATAGGAGCCACCAGCTGTGAAAAAAGAAAAGGAGTGTAACATTATCACTTTTTCATTGCTCTAAGTTGTACAATACTCATAACAAGAACAAGAACACAACAACATGATACACTGTGTATCTCTGCTTTGTGGGAGTTCAGCTGAAGTTAGTACAGGGGTAACTACAAAAAATTCTTTAACCTAACTGATACTAAGAAGAAATACTGAACATGAGTTCTGGCTTTGTACCCTGGCTTAAGCAAATTTCTCTGCAATGAAAGCACGTTAACCGCCTACAGCAACGGGGTGAGGGAGGGGTAAAACAAATGAGAAGTTTGCAAAATGGGCTTACCTGGCACAACACCGTTTGTGGCAATCGCACTCATTGATATGGTTGTCAGCATAGTCTGCGAAAAACAAAAAAGGAATCAACTGTGTCAACAACATTCTTTAAAACACCACTGCTTTTTTTCATAAAGCTGCCCCTAAACACACAATATGCTATTTCTATTTAGTCTGCCTTAACAGGTCATTATCTGCAAGAAAAACACGAGTACAGGAATTTAAAATCAAACTGTTGAGACTTCTATTTGAGAGATGACCACTGCTTTAAACAGTCAGCTAATGGGTGTCTGCAAACAAAGCAAGATGAAGCACACAGGTGTCTTTCCACCTGCAGATCCAGAATGTCCTTATCTTGAGCACAGGGATTGTAACTAGATGATCTCTGAGGTCCCTTCCAACCTAAACCATTCTAAGATTAATTTCCCTATATACTTACGCAACAGCAGCAAAGTAAAACAATCAGGAAGGACTGAAGAACTCCAGCCATTCCTACCATCCAAGTCAGCCGAAGGAAGAGAATAACTCCAAAGATATTCTGCATGCAGGGTAAATACACCCCCATCAGGGTGCCCATGCTGGGTGACTGGAAAAAAAAAAAATCCATTGATTTCCATTAACAGAAATTACTCCAAGTGCAGACAACCAAAAGCCTACAACTTCAGTTTCTATATTGTGCTGAACATTCACAAAACACAAAGCCAAGTCCAAACACATTAATTCTGCATTTGAAGTAGCTACACACTACACTGAAGTAACTATACATTTAATACCAGTTACTAACAACTGAACATGCACATACTCAGGGTTCTGAGGATCCACGGACTTTCTAGTAGGAAACCTGTCGAATGCCGCAGACCCCAAGGAAGTTAGACATCACCCTGCTCCCCATAGTTAAGTAGCATCTCCCTTGCCCAAATAGTCAGAACCAAAACAATGATATCAAAATGAAGTAAAACCTCTTTCAGTGGCAAAGAAAACAGAAGTTTTATTTCAAGGAACACTTTTTTTAGTGCTAGGCTATTGGCAGACCTTGCACTGGTAGCATTTCAGAGCCCCAGATCTCCTCTGCTCTCTGAGGTTTTCTTTTGCAGTTAAAATGACACAAAACATTGTAACATGGAGGAAAACAGTGTAATTTCTCAAAGGCTCAGCTTACTTCTTCCTGTAAGTAAAACTAAAATCCACATCATATTCCTGATAGAGAGTACTTAGAGAAACCCATGAACAATCCTCTAAATAAGACAAAAATTAAAGGCAGGTGACAGTACAGCTAATATCTTATCTGAACCTCCACCGGCACAACCCAACCCCAGTTCCTCTTATTCTATTGCTAGGCACTAGGCTAGAAGAGGCCCGCACCCACCTCACTACAACCTCCCTTCAGTTGAGCAGTGAGATCTCCCCTCAGCTTCCTTTTCTCCAGGCTGAACAACCACAGCTCCCTCAGCCCCTCCTCAAAAGACCTGTCCTCTAGCCCTTCACTGATTTCTAAGAACAGAGAACTCTAACAATTCATGGTCCCTGTGCCCAAGTCGGCCTCCAACCATCATATCTCCTACCAGCCCTTCCCTGTTCACAAAAAGCAAGTCTAGCAGGGCACCTCCCCTGGTGGACTCTAACTCACCAGCTGTGTCAGGAAGTGATCTTCGATAGATTCCAGGAACCTTTAGGACTGTTCCCCCTCTGCTGTGTTGTAGTTCCAGCAGACATCAGGGAAGCTGAAGTCTCTCACAAAAACAAGGGCAAACAACTGCAAGATTTCACCCAGGTACTGCAGAAGAGTACATCCACCGTACTGCCCTTGTTGGGAGGTCTATAGCAGACTCCAACAGCAGTATCAGCCTTGTTGACCTTGCCCCTAATGCTGATACAAATGCTCTCTCCCCTATCAACATTACAGTCTATTTCTAGACATTCATAATAATTCCCAAAATACAGGGGCCACCCCACTATCTCTCTTTCCTTGTCTGTCTTTCCTGAAGAGTCAGAAGCCATCAACTGTGGCACTCCAGTCATGTGAGATATCCCATCATGGTTCTGTGACACCACTGTATCAGTTTTCCTGCTGCATCATGGATTCCAGCTTCCCTTGTTGGTTGCTCAGGCTGCATGTGTTGGTACAGATGCACTTCAAATGGGTAATGACCTTAACACCTTTTTATGGTCATGGGCCCTAATTCCTGTCTGACCCTTCTCAGTTATTTCCATGACTTCCAAAACATCAACAACCCTTTCCTTATAGCCTCCCATTTTATCTCTATCCTTCATCACAACTGAGGTGTCAGAGTGAGTGTCTTTCTCTGGCACACCATCCTGCAAACAACAGCATGCACCCCTTGGCCTTATTTACAGTAGACTGTTTTATCCCCTTCCCCCTTCAAATCTCCTTTAAAGTTCTGACAGTAGGACCATTAACTCCTGAGCTAAGTTAATCTGAATCTTAAGTAAGTTAATCTTACTATGTTCAGTCTCAATAGCTACCAAAGTCACAAAAAATTAAACATTCTATGTTGCATAAATAAAGCACAAAGACATTTTCAAGAACACCAATTTAGATTAGCCAAGCAGGGACAAAAACCAGTCTCAATTTCAGTGCTGCAGACAATGCTTCTGTTGATTCTAATCAGCTGCAGGCACAGGATGGATGCAGTATTGATCCAAGTCTAAAGGACAGTATTTCCATTGGGCCAGCATGACGGGTTATTAAGCACTCGGCTGCAGGGCTCAGGGACACTGATCTGTAATTATGGTCCTTGCAGTTGCTCTCTGGGATGAGGGCAGAGCAGCACAGAAAGGAATGGCCTTGTTAAAGATACATGAACTAAAATAGCTCATCTCACTGTCCCCACCACAAGCAGGAGATACCTTTATAGCACTGTTTCTATTCAGTGCCTTAACACTTAATTAGAAGTGCTACAAAGCAGCCCAGTTTCTACCCTGTTCTGTGAAGTAGTGTCAAGAGTACCTGTTGTGTACCTAACACAGAATGCCATCGGAAACAGTTAACGTGAATTTCAAAACAGTTGCATGTTTCTGTGAAGCTATTTTCACTTCAATCATCCTGATATTCATGCCTATCTTCCACAAACTCTTCAGCAGCCACTCCATGAGATGGGAAGAGGAATAGTCAAAGTCATGTTATTTTCAGAGCTTGTGGAAATGCTCAGATCTCTTTTGGTCTACTAACCGCAGAAAACAGATACTGACAACAATGACCTCCAGAACTGAGCTTCATTCTTCCCTTAGGCTTTAGAAAGAGATCTAATTTTTTTCACTCTGTCCCTTGGAGATTTGGCCAATTCCTGTGCACACAACTGCCTTATCTCTTTTGTGGGTTTTTAGTCTTAGTTTGGATTTTTTATGTTTTCTTTTTGAGTTGGTTTAGGGTTGGTTTTTTTTTTACTTGAATGGTTATGACTTGGCAGACAGGGATATGCTAAGTCACAAAAAAGTAGTCACAGAGAGGTATGTCTTTCCTGCTCAGGTGGAGAATTAAATACTCTCTTACTGAAAGGCTTGCTTTCCTCATTATTCATTTTTGAATACCAGACTGACAGTCCGCTCAACCTCCTTGCTCCTATTCTTGTCTATGAGTTGCCAGTTCCAAGGAGTGACCCACTAGGATAGGCAGCTTCCCTTTCATCACACTGTTTGGCACATTTACTCGCTGACTGTACCCAGCAGACCATTTGGCAACAAGTGAGTTAGTTCTGGCACTTAAAAACACAACCTGCTATCGTGCTGCAATGGGTATTTATCTTTCTGTACTAATGGTCAACAGGGAAGGATAAGCTCATCAATTCATTCCTCAAAGATGATTAAAAATGAACGTGTACAAGAATCCCTCTTGCAGAGATACTGTATACCTTCAATCCATAGTCCTGTACAAAAGTTGCTGCTTTTGCATTTCCTGGCTACAATTATTGGTCAAGTTAACACTCAACCTTCTTGTATTTTACAAGATGTTTATAATTTTATGTTCCTTATAGCAAGAGATAGAGAAAAAATTCAAACTGCAGTTACCACATTGCAGCTCATGTAATTTATCCCAGACACACCTGCCAAGCTGAGAGTCACTTATGGAAACTGCAGCACTGACACAGAAAACTCAGACAGGATGATACTGTCACTTTTGGAATGGTTACCCACCCAACCCATTCCACAAAACGCATCTGAGAAGCCTGCAAACACATTTTTATGGGACATGAGAAAGCATCATTCAGGCCAACCTAGGTATTAAGCCCACACTCTGTTTTACCACAGAAGCGTAACTGTAACTGAGACAACAGTCCCTTTTTATGGCAGTAGTCTAAAAATCCACATGTGTTTAAAAAATCGTACAACATGCTGAGACTATAATACCAGATCTTACAAACTTTCAGGTATTTAAACCAACTTCTGTTTCTTTTTCCCTTACAAAGCTATACTACGTCTGCTTTAACCAACTTTACAGACCCACCAACAAATTCTCCCAACTCTTTTTCCAACAGGGATGTGAGTGACACCTGACCCTGGTATTTTGGTAAGGCAATTTATTAATAAACAGCAAACTTGATCAACACTTTCTCAAAATACTAAGGACTGTACTTACTACATCCCCCTCCATTCTAGCTTTCTTACAGTAACAATCAATCTGCTTTTGAAGGAAGAGATTGAAAATTATTTTAATTATGCAGTAAACATCATACTAACAGTTAATGCCTGCCATTATCCCCTCCAAAGGCATTTCTTGTTAGTAATGTGAGAGTAAAAACTTGACTCGGTAATAAGCATAACACCAAGTATAACACTAAATAAACTCACAGTTAAAATGTTTCCTAAAACTTTTCTTATTTAGTGTTATCTTATAGTACCAGAACTCAGTCACTGCACCCAAACAATCTTCATCTTGTAATGGTATCACAGGATGACCCAGCGCCAGCAATGTATCCTGGTGGCCAAGGCCAATGGCATCCTGGAGTGGATTAGAACAGGGTGGTTAGTAGATTAAGAGAGGTTCTCCTCTGTCCTGGTGAGACCACATCTGGAATATTGTGTCCACTTCTGAAACCCTCAGTTCCAGAAGGACACAACTGCTTGCAAGAGTCCAGTGCAGAGCCACAAAGATGACAAAGGAAGTGGATCATCTCCCTGATGAGGAAAGGCTGAAAGAGCTGGGTCTCTTTAGCTTGGAAAAAAGATGACTGAGGGGTGACCTCATTAATGTCAATCAATATGGAAAGGGTGGGTATCAGGAGCGAGCCAGGCTCTGCTCAGTGTCATCCAATGATAGGAGAAGGGACAGTGGATGTCAGCTGGAACATAGGAGGTTCCACATAAATAGAAGAAAACTTCCTGGTGAGGGTGACAGAGCACTGAAATGGGCTGTTCCTTGGGAGTTGTGGACTCTCCTTCCCTGGAGATGCTTAAAACCTGCCTGGACATGTTCCTGTGTGAGGTGGTCTAGAAGATCCTACTTTGGCAGGGGGACTGGACTGGATGATCTTTCGAGGTCCCTTCCAATCCCTAACATTCTGTGTTATTCTGTGATTAACCTCAGTACCACAGTACTTTAGTGCATGCAGCCTCAGGTAAAACTGAATTTTAAGCTTCAAGTGGACTAAACGACTTTGTTAATCCCAGTATGAAACTATGTTGACTAAGAAATTGGAGGGTGAGTAAGAGAGGTGGAATCTGGGGTTCAGCATGCGCTAACACGCATTCACTTTGAGAACGTCCTGTTTTTTAGCATTACCACTTGGCCCCTACTACAGAATCTCTAGAATTTAAGTGCTGTCTTAGCTCTTTCGGAGAGCTTTTTTTTGGGAAAATCTGCAAGCACCCTAAAATGCAACTTGAAGGTTCAGCACTAACTGGAACATCAGAGCACTAACAACAGCAGTTAGAACATCACCCCACAGATACAAATCTAACTACCAACAATCAGCCTCACCTCCCACCCAGTTATTATCAGGCCAGCTCAAAATCTGCTAAGCACCTAAATGCAGGTCCTTTAGGGAAAAATTCAGTTGCCTAGGTGCCCAACACCAGAATGACACCTGCGCTGCTCCACAGTGTCCAACCTGACCTCTCCCCACTACTCTAGAAGGGTGTGGCCTCCTGCAAGCCCTGTGTCAGTCATACCTATTAGGCTTGTAGAGCCGTATCAGATATGGCTGGGCAGCTAAAGCAGCGCTAGGAAAAAGTGGAGGGTTTTGTCTTGCTGTTTATTTGATTCACCACCAAAAGCCTGTCCTAACCATCTAAATCCATATCAAGTATCTGCAACTGCACAACAGCACACGGTGCTTAACGTCTGCACCCAGACTTCAGCAACACCTGGTTACCTGCAGAGTTGTAAGTTACCTCTTTTGCAATACCATCGCAGCTCCTGACAGAGGTTAAAATAAAGCAGAAAGTTATCCAACTCCCCATAAATCCCATAGGGAATCATCCCACTCATTGCTTAGTCATGGAAGGAATGTTCACTTACTTTTGATACTTTCTTCTTTGAGCCATCACTGCTTTCTGCTTCTTCATGTTCCTTAACACCTTGAGTAAGATTTGTGTAGTTGACCAACTTGCCCAGCAGAGATGACACTTTTGGCCGTATATCAAGTTCCTCCTGTGAAGAAGACAATTGGTCAACTTCTGCAATTCACAGTGTTTACAAAGTCAATGGCACAAAATGAACTCAAACATCCCTTATGTTTTCTCCCTCTTCTGATCTCATCTGCAGTTTACATCTTTCGCATGCTTCCTGTTCAAATGAGTAGCATGGTCTGCTGGAGTCTTTCAGCTCAAGCGTGTGCTTGTGAATTTGGCTGCACAAGTTCCACATAAGTTCCTATCTTAGGGTGGTTATACTTGTCCAGGCTCTGTGCCACGCAGCTGAACTCCACAAATGCCAACTAGGCCAGGGTGGAGAGTCAGTTCAGGCTGCCCCTCACTGAGTTCCCAGAACAGGAAACATTGAGCACATGTTGCCAGTCATGCCGTGAAGCTGCAACTTAGAAACCCAGCTGGAAAGCAGCTGCAGAGCCCTACAAAGACTTTCCACACCACTCCTCAGGACATGAGCTTCTGCAAACACTGCAGAAACCTGGCCATGGCACACCATGATATATCTGCATTTCATGTAGTGCCAATGAGCTGAGAACATGAAGGAGATTTCTCCTGGACTTGGTGTGGCTCTAAACGGCCTCCCAGTTGGGAGACACAAGTACTCCTTACTTCCACATGAAAACAGTCATACCTCTCTGCCTCAAGCAATCGTAGTATCTGAGCTTTTCCACCACAGAGGATATATATGTCTACTGATACCTCAGGCGACAGACACCCACAGAAAAGCACATGGGGGAGATATCCACATAGGGCACCCCAGCTACTTTAAGTGGTATTCTCCTACAGATTAACATCACACATTAAACCAGCCTGTACTTGCTTTCCACATGATGAGCCCACAGCACCACAGCTTTGCCATCTAAATTTTTCACATCACCTCCACTACCATTATATTTTGCCACTTTCTAGACATAGCATTTCAGTCTGTTGTGTGGCAAGAGTTAGGTATAAACCCAACACCTGGAACTGTGCCATGACCTGTCTCTCACTTAATACCATGTGCTCAATCTCTTCTAGCCCAGAAGATCAACAAATCACATCACCAGTATGAAAAACAATTAGAAATTGAAGCCTTGAGGAGAAGGACTTGGGTCTTGGTCGACAAAAAACTCAGCATGAGCTGGCAGTGCTCAATTGAGGCCCAGAAAGCCAACTGCATCCTGCACTACATCAAAAGAAGCGTGACCAGTAGGTCAAGGGAGGTGATCCTCCCCCTCTACTCTGCTCTCGTGAAACCCCCCATCTGTAGTACTGCATCCAGTTCTGGAGCCCCCTACACAGGAAGGATATTGAACTGTTGGAACATGTCCAGAGGAGGGTCACAAGGATAACTGGAGCACCTCTCCTACCAGGACAGGCTAAGAAAGTTGGGGCTGTTCAGCCTAGAGAAGACTCTGGGGAGATCTTAGCGCAGACTTCCAGTACCTGATGTGGGCTACAGAAAAGCTGGAAAGAGGTTGTTTACAAGGGCTTGGAGTGGTAGGACCAGTGGGAATGGTTTCAAGCTAGAAGAGGGTTAGAGTGGAAGTCAGAAGGAAGTTCTTCACAATGAGGTTGCAGATGTCCCCTCCCTGGAAGTGTTCAAGGCCAGATTGGATGGGTCCTTGAGCAATCTGGTCTAGGAGGGGTGTCCCTGCTCATGGCAGGAGGGTTGGAACTAGATGAACTTTAAGGTCCCTTCCAACCTGAACCGTTCTATGAATCTATGAAATTACCTCGAACAAGGCCAAGTTTCTGTCATAGTAATCACCACCCTTGCTAGCTTCTGTGCTGTTCAGGAAAGGACTGTTTTCCTTATGGTTGCCATGACCTGCAGAGAAAAAAGTAGCAGCTTTTAGTGAGGGCAGAAAGGCAGATATCCCAAGCAAACTTTGTAACCTTGACAAAAACTATAGAACAAACTTGTTCAGTCAATGAAACAGGTGGAGTATTTTTTACATCTAAAGTTATATAACATCATCAATACTCGAGACAGAGGTGTCATACTCAAGGCAGAGTAATTTTGCTCCTGCTCCTCTGTTTTCTTTTAAAGATCACCTCAGAGTAAAAGTATAATTAGTGAGACCAAAAAATCCCAAGCCTAGGTTCTGCTATTATAATACAAATAAACATGAACCAAAGCCCTCCTTTGTTTTTGGTGTCAGAAGGGGCGGGGGGGGGGCTTTTATTTTGGTTGGTTTTTTACTACTCCTAATCCCATACATCAAACATACTCATCTCATGAAGCCCATACTCTTACGGTTAACAGTTTAAACATTCTTCAGACTCCTCCTACTGCCCAGGGCAGTGGTGGAGTTCCCATCCCTAGAGGCATTGAAAGACAGACTGGCTGTGGCCCTTATTGCCCTGTGTGGTGATGTTAGATCATGGGCTGGGCTAGATATGCTCAGAGGGCTTTTCCAGTCTCAATCATTCTGCGCTTCTGTCACTTCAGCTATGTAAACAGCAGGCAGCTACAGTCAACAACTTGTTTGGGTCTGTATTTTACTCAGAAAGAGATGGCTTAACTTGCTAATCCCTGGACTACCTCTCCTGTCCCTGCATCTTGGCATGCTGCAAATTACCTCTAAAGAGCCCAATTTAAATAAAAACATAATTTATAGATGGTTTAAGGAATGTAGATTTTGTCTTTGAAAAGCATGTTATCCCTATTCCAATTTATTCATGCTTTTCCAGATTTTCACTTGTCTTCTGGAAGTGTCTACACAACTGGTAACACGGCCACAATTCACTTTGATTTTTTTTAATCACAGAAACAGAATAGGGTTGCAACACCTACTGTTCTGACAAGTCCTTGAAGTAAAAGAAATCACAAAAGATGGGGCGATACAAATCAGAGGAAGAGAGGGACTGTTGCAAACAGAAATTGTTTTCAGGTGGAATATTTCTTCCCTGCACAATCAGTTCACTTTACTAGTCACAGCATTACTTTTGAATACATTTGTTCACAGCCTTAAGGATAAAGTTTTAATATAAAAAGATACGTGTCCATTTGTATTACACTTTGAGATATTGGCTCGATTCTGCAAAAGACAATGTTTCAACAGAGTTCTTGAGAAAGCACTTCCCAGAAGTTAACAGAGATTCTGTCTTCTGCGAAGCACTTGTACTGAAATAAAACATGGTTCACACGTGTAACGACTTACAGAGAGGGTCTAAATGGGTGGGGGTTCAATTCAAGCACACCAAGAGTTCAACAAGCAATGAAGTAAATTTACTAAGACAACAGTTTATTGAACCCATCATCAGTAAGAAAAGGGAAAAATCCCTAAATAAGTAAAAGAATCAAAAAGGTAAAACAGAAACTGTATCACAATGCCTTTACACACAGTCTCAGAGAAATGGGAGACAGCTGACACATCGGGGTTTGGCCTTAGATGAGATGTCTGGGGTAAGAAAGTGTACACCAACACTCATAATCACAAAGCCGCCACACACACACAGAGAGACACACATGCACCTAACTTTCCAGAAGAGAAGAGAAAGGGGTGGCAGGAATACAGCACAAATACACATTTGATGCTTGTGGAAAAGTTCTTTTTCCCAGTCCTCTTGCAGACATCAGCACTTTGTGATGTCTCCGGCGTCCTTCTAGCTCCCATTGGCTTGGGGCTCTTCTTTGAGGCTGTAGCAGCGTCAAATGTGGTTCCAAACCACTCTATTCGCCAAAGGTCTATGAGATCAGTACTTGTGATCTTTCTTTCTCTCTCTTAGTAGAGGCTTCTCTCAGTCTCTCAGTGGCAGAGTATACAGCATCTTTGCAAGTCCGGTGGAGACAAAGCCAAAGTGGCATTGGTCACGTGGGACCGTGACTGTTATGGTAAAAAGGCTCTCTTCAGGCCTCCTCCAAGGGCTATTCTACACGACCTCTGCAGAGTCTTGTCCTTGGTTAGGCACCAAGGGAGGTAAGAGGGTTAAGATCTCACCTCTGTCTGGCATCTTCAGAGGTGATCAATCTGTAGAAGCAGCTGTGGAGGAGCTGCCCTCTTTGGCCTGCTGCCAGAAACTGGAACAAGCTGGTGCTGACTTTCCGCATCTGAGCCCTCAGAGAAAGAGAGGAGGACTGCAGTTGCACACACCCCACACCCCCCAAACGAGTCTGCAAGTGTGATCAGCAGCTCATCTCTTCAGCCTGCTGCCAGGAGCTAGGGTGAGCTGGCACTGGACACAGTCCAAAAAGGTCCATTCTCTCTGTTCGAGCTCCTATGCATAAGAGGGCCGTGGCTCCCCTGCAGCAGAGCTGCAGCCATGCTTAAGCTTTTTCTGTATTCCACACTTTGGTGGGAGGAAGGCTGAGAGCCACTGCTCGCTCCCCCTAACCCTGTGAGGGGTGGCGGGGTACTCTCCTCTAGAGGAGCTCTCTGTCTCTCAAGACTGGAGAGGCAAGAAGGAGAAAGTAACAGAAGACAACAACAAAGACACAGGAAGTACATTCCCTTATATCTACTCAGTCCACCAATCATCTGTAGAGTCCACACACTGAGGCAGGAGGTCTGCTAGGAAAGATATCTCCAACTTCAAAATAAAATGATTTTTCAGCATAAAAGCACTACAGTTAGCACTTGAAAATTTGATAATTTTCAAACCATAACAGCACAGCATTTGTTTCAGCATCAGCCAGCAGTGCAAGATATGCAGAAACAAATATTGATGAATAACAGAAAACTCTAAACAAGTTTCTTAGCCCTTGATAGTTAGTGCCAGTCCATTGAAGACCCTAGCCTATACAGGGTAGAGCAACAAAGATGATGAAGGAAGTAGAACACCTCCCTTATGAGGAAAGGCTGAGGGAGCTGGGTCTCTTGAGCTTGGAGAAGAGGAGGCTGAGGGGTGACCTCATTCATGTCTATAAATATGTGAGGTGTGGGTGTCAGGAGGATGGAGCCAGGCTCTTATCAAGGTCATCTGGTGACAGGACAAAAGGCAATGGGTGAAAGCTGTAACAGAGGAGGTTCCATCTAACTATCGGAAGGAACTTCTTCACAGTGAGGTTAACAGAGCATTGGAACAGGCTGCCCAGGGGGTATGTGGAGTGCCCTTCTCCGGAGACATTCAAGACCCACCTGGATGTGTTCCTGTGCAAGTCGGTCTAGGGGCTCATTCTGTGGCAGGGGGAGTGGACCAGACAATGTTTCGAGGTCCCTTCTGATCCCTAATGATTCTATACCAGCTCAATCACACCAAAGGCTGCAGAAGGCATGAGCTGTAAATCCCAGACTGACCCAGATTTTATGAAATTAGAGGCCAACATTGCACTAGGTAACAATCTGGGCAACAATAAGGCAGTGGGAAGACACAGCAGAATGGAAGGGCAACTCTTCATCTTTGCCAGCAGCCAAGAGATGTTCTGTACTTTAAACACAGGCTAAAAGCTGTCCTTTCCACTGATCACTCTGGAGTGCCAGATCCAGACAAACTTCCACCAGAAACTGCATCTAAAAGGCCGAACTACCAACATCCATGGGTATTTAGAGAACATATGTTCATTCCCCATTTGAAGATTATTTCTTGGCATTATTTGCTACACTGTTAAATTGGCAGCCAAAGCTTTGAGGTGACTGAATTTTACCCATCAGGAAAGGATTGCTTGTTAAAATTCACTGACTGCACATAAACACACATTTGTAACCAGTGACAGCTTTGGTGTCTACAGACATGGCACAAATAAAGTACAGTTTTACTAAGAATACATTGAAAAATTGAACTTTCAATAGTACCTCAGCTCCTCTCAAGAATTCTAAAGCCTGCACTCATGTTCTGCATGAAATTAACTGCCTCAGCTTTTCCAGACAGCAACCTATGCACATTAGTCTGCACCAGTTACAGAATTTCATGTACAAATAGGCACAGGTTTTTCATTTATTCCTCAGTAAGTGTATGTGAAGTTATCAGACCATCAGACTTCTACAGTACTTTGCAAAATTAGACAAAAGCTTATCAATCAAGCTGACTCATAAACACACAACTCAAAGAATTACTCCCGTGTTTCAGAAAGTGAAATGATTTAATTATTCAGTTACAATACAGTGACAGTAATCCTCTGTAGACACTAATATCTACACAAAGTACTTACCCTTCAGCAACAGCTCTTTGCCATTTCCAGTAACTTGGTTTACCATTCTTCTTTCTGCTCTCAGTACATGCTTAAGTGAATGCCTTTTCTGAGAAGTCCTGAGAATTGCACAAGTTTAATAATGTGTATCCCCAAAAGAACTTTTTCCACGTCCTCTGACAAACCATGTGCTGACTGCAATGCTGAATGGGACTGATCTCTTTCAGCAAGCTGAAGAATTTCTTACAGAAAGCAAAGCCAACACTGGTATAATCCTGGCACTACAAAACTTGCAGCACTGAGAAAATACACAAATGTCAGGATCTCACTGAAAATACTATTTCTCAAAGCCAAACTCAGCCACATTAAAAAGGCACACAGCCAGCTGATTCCACGCTTCCTCACTGAAGTGAACACCACAGATATGCTGCTTGCACAGTGATGAATCAGACAGCATTTTAAACCTGCTAATGCCCCCAAAAGTACAGCTTGGTGACATTAGCCCTCCAGGCATTTTGGCTTTAAAGTGAAAACAGTGATGCATTTCTTTCCATCTTCAATACTTTTTAATATGATTACCCAGTAGCGGACAAATCATATGCAAGATGGAAAAAAACCAACAAAAAAATCCAACCATCATCATGACACGGGGGTTATAAAAGACACCTAAGTAAATACTAACACAATGATTCCAAGCAGTTTGTAATTACCAGAACCCACTCCGTTCTGCTCATTCATAAGGGGGTCCACTGGACACCAGAAGACACCACACTGAAGAGCACTTACATTAGATAGGAGGTGCAATAACCAGTAACATCTGCAGTTAAAGATGCCAAGTCACCTTTGAGAAATTGGGTTAAGAAACCAGCGTCGCTTAGGAGCTTCTATAGTATTAGTTGCCAGTGCCAGTTAAAAAAAGCAAACAAAAACTATAAAAACAATCTTTGTACTTCACTGTAATCCACTTCAGAGGTTCCTTCACATGGAATGACTGCAGATGATTTCTCACATCTATCTTCCCTGAGACTCAGTCCCTTCACATGCACAAAGGCACCTCAGATAGGGCACATGCCACATTAAAAGATAAGGAGAAGCCCTCTAGCAGTCTCCCTGTCTCAGGTCTTACCTTGCTGTAAAATGGTCTCACTTTCTCTGAGGGACAACAACTTGTATCCTTGAACCCAATGCAATGTTCATCTTCCTCTCCAATACCAAACACAAAATATTTCAGCCTTGTACTTGTTCACCTGACCATGGTTATGCTGGAAGATGAGAGACAAAAAATCCTAACTCAACGAGTAACAGGCAGCACTGTCTCCTGCTTCACCAGTCCAAAGAAACTTGGGGTCATGAAACACAGAATGTACTGCTGCTAAACATCATGTTTCTGTAACAAAAGAACACAGCGTCCTAAAAAAGCAAAGGCAAAATGCTGCAATTGAATTATTCTGTGAGCAAGTTCCAGCTTTAATGCTCCCTGCCCGTGTGCTAAACGCATCTCAACACAAGGCAACATCTCTGAAATTCTTCCCTGGCATTGCCACCACATGTGCTGGAACATCCAGCCACATCAAAAGTGAGCTGTTCGCATCTGCTCAGGCAAAGTAGCAAAGATGTAAGTGATATCCATGTGGGAATGGAATTTGAATAAGGTTGGCATTGGTTGGTTTGTGATGCTCTAGGAACAGCACAGGGTATAGAATGCAAATATGGATCAAGGATAGGAAGGAGCACTGGTTGGGGCAGATCAACAAGTGCACCGCTGCTAAACATTTCGTATTGTAAAGCTGCAGGCTGGATAGTGAAATCCTTAGTGGAAGAAACCAAAAATTTCGGAGCAGTAGATTCTTACCCCAGACCTACAAGACTACAAAAGAACAACTAACTGCCTTTGTCCTTTGCATCACCATTGGATACACACATATGCCACAGCAAGGAGCAGTAAAAGCCATGTTAACTGTATCACTTAGAAGTGGATCAGTAAGGCAAAACTCCTGAATGCAAAGGCAGAAAAGACATGGTAATGTGCTGTCCTCCATCAGAGACAGCAACAGCTACACCATCCTCCTGAATTACTGAGAGTCCTGAGTTGGATCTGACCTCCTACATGGAAATCCAGAATGTGGACTTTGCACACAGCAACCAAGCTCAGAGATGCTCCGCGTGCAAGCACAGACAGAGTCAAAACACCAAGCCACATTGCTATAGATAATTTTATGAAAACAAACTATACTCCAGGTCATAAAAAACTGTTCTGCTGCTACAATCAGAAATTTAAAGTATGCAAGTGCAAGTCTCAACAGGTCTGATTGCACAAGAGTTATTCTAACTCAGTAAATAGGCAGATTCTGATAGTACACCATAACAATTTGTTTTCCCTTTGATATGGAGAAGTGAAAGGCAGAAGTCTAGATTGCCTAACGTTCTTCATGATAATCAGGTATCTGTAACGACTGAATGATGATCTGAAGCCCTCAGATTCAGATAAGCACAAGAAATGCCTGCCTACTGATAGGAGACAAGACTGGTAACTAGTAAAAAACTAACCACCCACATTCAGTTTTGTTCTAGCATAATCAGCTTGAACCAATATGGTACAGCATGCCCCTGCCCTAAACAGAGCTCTGCACCATCTCTCTTCTCCCAGGATCCTTTTACATAACCTCTGCTACATTAGCTTCCAATGTCAGTTTATGCTTTGATTCTAATTTTCAAAGTAATCAATTCATTGGACCACAACTAGACAGTTGGCCTTCAAGGACAATGCAGGTCACTCTGGTGGAGAGGGGAGAAAAGGGCAAATTAAGCACTCTAGATTCAAGGGGATGGACCTGTGGTATAAACTTCTAGGGAACATTAGGGAAAATTGGAAAGTAAACACCACTGGAAATGCCCCTAAACCAATGAGCTTCCCAGTTTCTTCTCAGAGCACCGTGATCACCAAGACAAAGGTGGGATCATGACCATCCCCTCACAACCACCAGCCATCTACTCCCTATTCCCAGCCACCCAGCCCAGCCTGGCACTGGCCTCTCACAGGCTCAGCAAAATGCTGTTACATTTGCATTTCCAACAAGTCTTAGGCTGCCTACAGCTGTTAGCAAAGTAAACCCAACCTCCCCCACTTATACACAAGCTAATTGAGTCAAAGTTCTTTTGGGACAATTAGTGCTTTATTCTGCATGTCAAACCCCACCCCTCTGTCCTCCAGAGCAGAATGAGGATCAAGAAATGATTAAGGAAAAATTCCACCAAGCACCTTTCACAACAACAATTTGGAAAAAAAACATCCTCCCAGCAGTGTTTTAATCTACACCTCTTGCTGCTCAGACAGGCAGACTGCTCATGTTCCAGCAGTATTCGTTACCAAGCCAAATCTAATACCTACCACAAACTCTTATGCACTGCAGCCCCCTGAACTCCAGTAGGTTCTTTTTAAGGTTCAGAAGTGACTGATTGAGAATCAGGAAATAAATGTTTACAGTAAGAATCACTTAGGACAAACAGGCAGCAGGCATCCTAAGAAATAACCTCTGGCCAGGTGTATGGAGATTGTCAGAAGAGGACCTGTATCACACAACAGTATGCAAACTGCTATCACATCCGCAGCAGAAACAGCAGAGTTTCGCCTATGCACATTCAAAGGCCTGTATTTTTCCTGGTGACACAGACCTTTATATCTAAAGATAGAAGAAATTAAATCTTTGTCAGGTTCTTGATTTTGCCCACACTGGTCTTTTGATGATACTGTTTGTGTCTGATATTTCAGGTTTTTGCTTGCCTAAAAAAAACCTATCATTTGCTTAGCACTCAACACAGCAGCCCCTGTGAAAGATGCTTGGTTCTCCATGCATTCAAAATCCAAGCACATCAAAATACATAATCCAAAGCAGCTCACCTGAAAGAACAAGAACGGCACTAACCATTGCTAAGGGACCACATGGCACAATTTAAACAGATGCCTACTGAAAGCTGATAACCAAGAAAGAGACTTTACTAAATAAAACAAACACTGAAACTGTCTTATCTGTGCGAAAAAAACACATCTTCATACAATAAAGAGATTCAAAATGTCCTATTCAATGTTTACTAATGGGAACATTACTAAAATGTAATTCCAAAAGGCTTCAGACTGGCTCAAAATGTCTCTGCAGCTCATGGCAAAGATCCAAAGTCTTTAAACAAAAACCTTGAATCAACACGTTTAAGACACAAACACTTTGATCAAACAGTAGCAGCATCTTCTTGGTAATATAATAATTTAATTTACTACTGTTGATAATAATTTAAAGGAGGTGTAAAGCTTCAACTTGGTATTGGAAAGGTACTGCTCCTCAAATGCACCATTCCTATCCCTGAGGCACTGGTGCCCCTCAGTCTGTTACATGCACGTCAACAGAAAGCTGATCACCAAGTGAAGTTTAGCCAGTGACAGGATGAGGGGAAATGGTCTTAAGCCACACCAGGAGAGGTTCAGGTTGAATGTCAAGAGGAATTTCTTTATTGAAAGGGTTGTCAGGCATTAGAACACCTTGCCCAGGGATGAGGTTGAGTCCCCATCCCTGGAGGTGTTGAAGAGATGTGTAAATACTGCATTGGGGTACAGGGTTTAGCGGTGATGACAGGGCTGGGAAAAGGTTGGACTCTGATCTTGAAGGTCTTTTCCAGCTGAAGACATTCAATGTGGAAGATCAGATTTAGAATCAAAGTTGTTCTTTATCTTTAGTGAATTGCATTTATTATGTTTGGCTACATTTCCCAATCAATGAGGCTGCAAAGCACTTCAATCACCATTCCCTGCAGAACTTGAGAGCACAAGCCAAGTTTAAACCTCACACTGAAGAGCATGCAAAAAGTGTACTCTTTCATATTGCTGCACAAGGGTAAATAAAGGAAATGTCACACCATTCTATTAACAGTGAAGAAATTCCATAACGCACAACTGAATAGAAAACCCATAAGTGAGAGCAGCATGGATTACAAACACAACAAGAAATGCAAAATTGTATTTGAACTTACTCAGAAAAGTGCAGAGACTGAATAAACAAAATACAACCTCACCCAGTCTTAATTCAAGTTTGAAAGAGGCACTTTGGAAGCCAAAAGGAGCAAGCCTATGCAGACAGCCTTCAAATACAGGCATCCTCCAAAATACCTTCAATCAGCAGCTACAAAACACCAGCAGAGGGTTGTTTGTTGGTTTTTTTTATTTTTCTTAGTGTTTTGCAGTGTTCAGAACCACACACAGAGTTACGGTAGTTGCTTCCAAATCACTTAAGGCGTATCACAAATCCTTTTCAGAGCTTTTCCAAATAACTGGAATAGCAGAAAACCCACAAAAAGGCTCATGTTCTTCTGTCAAGCCCACAACTTCTCATAGTCCCCTGGTCACCAGCAGCTGGCACTGAGCTTCTCTTGGTACCAGAGAGCTGCAGCCTCTCCAGCTCTGTTCAATTACCACACAAATCACAAAAGGTGTGACAGACATGCTCAGCTAAGGTAACAGGTTATGCCGTATCACCATATTTTTCTTAGACACATGTTTTTATAGATTAATTAAACCTTACAAAATGACAAGCTGCTAAAAGAAACTGTAGATATCTACCATGGGTTCCACTAAAACAAGTTTCAGAGAGAAATTTCTTTGCTTACAAGGCTACAAAGCAAATACCGTCTCCTTTACCCACCCAAGTGTCATAAACAGGTAATTGGGTTACAAAACACTCTCATTTTTCACATACCTCACTCTTATCTTCCTTATATGAAGCAAGAATCCACTTACCCATGAGCCTGTCCCCATTAAGAAAACCATTCTGTAGCTTGGCGCTACAATCTCTGCCACATTAACTACTGACAACACAGAGGGGATGAAGGTAAAATACAGAACTTCACAAGGATGACCCTGTTGCTAAAACCTCCTTCAGGATCTGCACTTTAGATAACCGTGTATCTTACAAGATTCTCACAAGTACCTTGTGTAGAACTGGCAGCATACCTTTTCTATCTCTACATTCATGCATTAAGCTTTACAGAGAGGGAAAAGAGATGCCAAGCTTAGCAAAAAAGAAACTTCCATCAAAATGCAACTAAATGGAAGAAGATGTAGTCTCTGTACCATTTACAAGCCAGAAGAGATAGTTCAGATATCCTTGGCATCCATTCTCAGGCTCCCTCCTTCATGACTTTCTCCTACAGTTTTGCAAATACACATGCTACAGAGCTTATGCAAAAAAATGTCCTGCTATGACTACTGTAGCAGTACCTCTTACCCACACTGGTGCGAGCAGAAGTTCTTGAATTCACAATAACCTAAAATATATTTGGATCAATGTTTCCGTCACTCCTATTTAGCTGTAATCTCTAACTGAATACATGACTAATTTTATTTTGCCTTCTGACTTTGCCAGTAGACCCACATATTCAAATTAAGACCTTTGAAAAGGAGCTTTTGAGTTATTTATGTTGAAAGCACCTTGAGACGTGTTTTGTACGAGCTTTATACATTCAACAGTATGTTACCACATATTAAAAGGCAGTAAACTAGGAAGCAGCTTACAGTAAAAGCACGCTGCTACCACACCAGACCTTTCTTTATCCATCTTCTCACAACTGGATTAAAAATGACCAGCATAATCTGCTGCTGCGCAAGGGCACTCTACATACTGATTCAGGCTGTAAGCATGAAGAAAAGGTCTCAAGTCTCGTTAGAAAATTGCGGGTTGAAAGGAAGCCATGTGATGGCGGGAACATAAGCAGAACAATTCATTGGCAAAAACCAAGGGTGGCAGCTGACCAAAGCTGGTTACTGACACCAAGCTGATTAGTGTCTCATTTCCCCAAACCAAAGTCACAGGAAGATAACTTCCCACAGGACACTGGCATTGAAGTGCAAATTTGTGCACTCTAACAGTGTGCAAAATCACTGTAGAGCTGAGATTCCTGTTAAAACAAAGCTTATTTGGTTTTTTTAAACACTATTCAGCCCCCACTGTTGCTCTTCTTACCCTGTGTACCAAAGCTAATATGCTGGCATTGCTTCAAAGCCAGAGGAGATGCCAAATCCACATTTCTGATCCGTGCCGATCCATAAAACAGGGCTTACAGGTTTATCACAAGATAATTCTTTGTACTTCTTTTTCTCAATGGAAGATGTCAAAACCCATTACAAGCAGTGGCAATTGGTGGACCCTACTTAGAAAAACAATAAGGCTGATTTAATTTACAAGCAAGCTCCGGAGCTATCCGGGAAGGCTATGTTACTGCACATTGACTAATGTGTTCTGATGGAAATGGTTGACAAGAAATTCTGCTGCAGAATGGCTTTGTCTCCGCAGTATTTAGATGATGCTGGGTCACTTCACTTCATGGCCCAAATACAGCAAAATGAAAAAATCCCACCACATTTAAATCCAAGGCTATGACAAATAAAGGGTGGAGTGAAAAGGTCAGTGTGAAATAAAAATATGTCAGAATCACTAACTGCCTCAGCAATTGTGCAAGGACAGAATACTGGACACAAAGCCGTTACTTCAATTAGAGCAGCTATAAGCAAGAGTTACATTCCCATATGCCTGAAGGGCGGTATCATTACTGAGTCACTTTAAGGCGTCTCCAACCACTCTGACAAAGCCAAAAAAAAGTCTCTATTAAGAGTTCTGAACACAATGTTGATAAAATCTTCCCTGGAGAAGTGATTCATCAGAACAACCACAACCAATTCCTCACACAGACTATAGGGGCACTACTTGATCACATGGTCAGACTGGACCACTGGCACTGCTCAGGCAGCTCTGCGTGTTTCACATACTCTCAGTGCAAACTCTGATGGGGGTACAACCTGAAACTCTGCAACTGTACATGCTAGTCCAAGAATTATACCTTTTCTGCAATCACAGACATCACCAACATCAACAAATCCCTCTTCCCGGGAGCCCCGTAATCAGCTGCCGCAGAAGGCTGTGGAGGCTCTTTTGCCTGCAATCTGCAGGTTCCAGACAGCGCTACACAGCTGACAGAATCTCTCATCTTCAGTGGCAACATCAATCTCCACTATGTCACATTATCAACGTTCTCCCAGCATGAGAAGTAGAAAGAGGCACCAAAAACCAAAGGAATAAGACAAGGGAATTCTGATTCCCCTCCATAGATCCATAAATTGAAGAAACTTAGGAAGGCTGGTAGGGAAGCACACACCTATCAGTACAAGTAGGCAAGACAGCGTATCTTTATACATGCACCTTGAGGGTATGAAACAATACTTAATTACTGCAAAAGTAAATTAAAAAATAGAAGGCAGTTACATGTCAAACAGAAACAGAACCATCGTATATTCATGGAGAAGGTACCAGATACTTATCATGTTAAAGACTCAGCTAGCTTCCAGCAGCACAGTTCTGCACCACATTGAGACTAGCAGTTCAGAGATCACAGCTCGCCAGTGACTGATAGACTGTGACAGGGAGACAAGTATCTTGAAACTTTTGCACACACCCTTAACAGGCAATGTCATATCCAAACAACAGGCACCTTGAGTCCACTTTTCTTTATCCACCATGGCCACAGCTTCCCCAAGTCACACTTAACACCCCAGGGCCAAACTTAGCGGAAAAAGTACTCCACGAGGTTTCCACCTTAACTTGCTGAGATGGGTGAAAACACTTCTCACTTTTATGTGCGTGAAGTAAAGGGTCAGTAACTCAAGCAGACCTTTTTTTACAAAACTAAGTCAAGGTTTTACACAGTATTTAGATAGAGAGCCTCAGATTGTCTGCAATAACAGACACCTCCACTACATCATTCCAAAAAGTCAAAATAGAACTGGAAACAACCAACATAAAGGACATGAGGTTTATGTAAGCTACTCCGTGTAGGAAATCTAAAATTCCTTTGAAAACTATGCAAACAAATAAAAACATTAGGAATGGGGCATACTGAAGACCAAGGCACAGACTCACAGAGAACTAAACAAGGTGGCAAGGCAAGAGGAAATGGACCTTGATCTCATGACAGCTGGGTATCACGCAGCAAAATAACCCTTCTCCTTAAGCTTAGGCCCGAGCAGTGCTGGCTCCTGCCAGAGATGACAGTGGACGCCATAACATCCGCATTCTGAAAAGTGTGAGTGCACAGGCAAGTAAAAACAGGTCAGGTGTTGAATGATTTGTTTCCTGAAGTCATATGTAACAGAAAAGCTGGAGATGGACTTCTTACAAGTGCACCTAGCAATAGAACAAGGAGGAACGGTTTCAAGCTACAAGATTTAGATAGGATCTTGGGAAGAAATTCCTCAGTAAGGACGGTGCTTTGGCACTGGGACAAGGTGCTCCCTCTCTGGAAGTGTTCAAGGCCAGGATGAATGGGGTTCTGGGCAACCTGATCTAGTGAGAGGTGTCCCTGCCCATGGCAGGCAGGTTGGAACTAGATGATCTCTGAAGTCCCTTCCAACCTAAACCATTCTATGATTCACAGAGGGCAAATCCTATCCACCAGCTGAACCCATGAGAAGATCTCACAAAAAGATGCAACAATTTTTAACCAGAACCCTGCAAATCTAAGTGTCCTTCATTGTATTGAATTGTTTTATACCTTAAAGTGAAAGCAAAACACAAGACAGCACCGACACAAACTGTTTGATTAAAGAATTACTTCTCAGCACCCAAAATTCCCCTACTTACGTGATCTTCCTGTGCACTGGGCATTAACTAACATTAACGAAGAAATGAAAGCCCCACAGTCGCACCACATACGCTGCAGCATCCGAAGAGCCGCTCTGATGGAGACCAAGCTGGGCAGGCGCCTTCCTTCAGATGGTAAAAGCAGCCACCAAATTCAGCTGGCTTTACCAAATTCTCTGTTGCCTCGTTTACTGAGGCAGTGAAAACACTTGAGCGTCTCTCCACGTCCCCTTATCATACCTCCGGGAGCCGCGGTCTGTGGGAGCAGAGATAACGCGAGGCCCCACTGCACCCCAAATATCAACAAGTGCCGGCGGGAGGACTCCTTACCCCGCTGCTCCTTCGTCTGCCGCGGCCACAGCAGAGCGGGAAAGCCCCGAGCTCGCCCCTTTTTCCCTCCCCGCTCCCCGCTCACCGTCGGAGCTGACGGTGTCGTAGGAGTCGCCGGCGGCGAGTGGCGCGGGAGGCTCCCGGTAATCCACCCAGCTGAGCCCTTCCACGCTGCTGTCGTACTCGGAGCGGGACTTGTCCTCCACCGGCACTACGGTGAAGTGCGGCATGGCCACTAGCGGGGCGGCTGGCGGCGGGGCAGCTGCCCGCGGCACCGCGTCCAGGCAGGCGCATTCCTGCCCCGTGCAGTCACTTCCTCTCAGGAAGCCGCGCTCCTCAACTCCACCCATTCGCCGCCGCAACGCAGAGCAGGCGGGGTGAGTGGGACTGGGCGGCCCCTGAAGCGGGACCCGCAATGAGCAGCGGGTGCCAGGCAGCAGTCGAAGCGGGACGCTGAGGGGGCCTGAGGCGGCAGGGCTGTGGCCTCGCGGTGAAGGGGGAGCGGGGGGCACCTTCCTCCCGCAGTCATCGTCAGGGAAGGCGAGCCCGGGGAGGGGCGGGTCGAGGCCCCGCTGCCCGCCCCGCAGGGGCGTCTCGGGGAGGAGGTTTCCCCGCACTGTGGACCTGGGCCCCCCCTCCCCCGGCGCCATTTGCTGGGTGGGGAGGGCGGTGCCGTGGTGGTCTGTGGGCCTTCGCTTCTTTCAGTCTCTTGTTCCGTCTGTGTGATTTTCTTAGCCTCTTGGCAAATGAAGGAGCCGATTCAGTTTCGCCTTCGCTTCTGAAGAAGCTGCCTGCAAGAGGAAGAAAGCTTCTGAAGAAGCTGACTGTACAGAGGAGCCTTCGCATCGAGCTTAATTAAACGTGAATTAATAGTCACTAAAGCTGTTATTTATTGTCCCTTTTTAATGCTCGATCTAATGGCAAGAGAAAAGCTCCACAAGACAGTTTGTGCCTTTTAGTGGGGAATGCCAACTCAAATTAGCTGCATAGGCTTTTGGGTAAAGTGCTCCTTAATCCAGAGTGACCAGTCAGTTCAGAAATGATGGAAGGTTCGTCTTCAGATCACACAGGAGAGTAGGAGGCTTAGAGCAAAGGGAAAGGCAAAGAGCAGGCACTTGCTGTGCTCATAAGAACCTCCTCCTAGCCTTACCTTTCCAAATTTGGCCTGCCTTTTTGATAAAGCAGTCCCTTTCACCAAGAGAAAGGAAAACATGTAATGAGCAGAACAGGGGAAAGCGTCAAGGGAGAACACTTTGTTCATTCAGGCTTTTGAATGTAAGAAAACTTAATTAGTTGGGTTTTGAAAGAAACAAGGATCTGTACTGGCGTTAACTGTTGGGGTACTGGTCTCTCAGGTCACTTAAATAGTGGTAGATCACCTCTGGGGAAAGTTCAAGCTTTGGTAAGATGGGTGGAAGGACTTATAAAAGCTCCTGTGCTTTCATACAACCTACATTTTACTCTTGTTTCTTATCTCCATCGAGAAAAACAGCAATGCTTTTCACCTGGCCTTCTGTGTCATCAGTTTTGGAGGAGACAGTAAAACAGGGTTTCCTCTGTTCAAAACTCATGATACCTTGAAGACCTAGGGTGGTTTGTTTTTTTTCCAGTAATCATAAATGAAGCTCTTTGGCATACACAATCCCAAAACGATAAAGTTCTCCTAATAGTTTCTGTTGGCATCTTAGGCTAGTTTTTATACTCTGGAAACCATTTCTGTTCATTTCAGAAGCATTAGTTCTGACAGACCAGGAAAACATTGTGGTACTCCACTTAGGCCACTGTCCTGTCCTCTCCAGCAACAATTTTTCCCCTGGAGGAAAGCAGCACCAAAAAGTTGTCCAAAAGTATAATTTTCTGCTTAACCCTCCTTGTTTGAATACTATTTCATTTGTGTTTATGGTAGTATCGTAAACTAGAGCCTCTCTAGGAAACAGTACAATTAGGTATGAGTCAATAGGGGGTAAAGAATTTTTTATAGAGAGAGGGCAAGATGATAACTTGTGATTAAGCAAGTTAGGTCATGCTTGGTCTTCTTTCCCATTTTTTACTTGATAAAGCTTTGAGTGAAAGTGTCTGGTTTAAGTAAACTCTCCTACAAAAAGGATACAGGACTTACAGGGAATAAGTCTCAGGAGTTAACGTTTTTGGAAACACAGTCATTCAGGAATAAGAATTAAACTGGGCACTTCCTTCTCATCTGGCTTTTGAAAGACACCAACACGTGCATCCGTGCCCTTACAAAATAGTGAGGGTTTTAAGTATCATTAACTCAACAGCACTAAAAACTAAAGTCAGGCTTAAGCACAAATACCAGCGACTCTGCTCTCCAGAATGGAAACTGTATTTCATAGAATCTTAGAATCATCAGGGATTGGAAGGGACCTCGAAAGATCTGAGGAGGGAATTTTGCCTTAGGAAACTATTGAAGTTTATTGAAGTAAAAATACTTTTTCTAAAGGCAGTGTTTCTTTCATAACTTGTATATAGCCTATATTTACAGATAAGAGATTTATCTGCCCACATCAGCTTTGTTGCTTAGCATCTGCTTTGTAAGAGAACTGAAATTTCAACCTGAGTGATTGTCTTTCTTTTATTTAACCTCAGTGGATCAAAGTATGCAGCGCTGGGTGAACACACACACACACAGCCCATGGGGGGTGGGGATGGTGTATGCACAAAAGAAAGCGGACCCTTTCCATAGTTTTACAGTGTTTTTTTCCCAGTCATACACACTTGAGCTTTTTACATTATCTATGTGAAGGTATCTCATGCTTGAAATTTACAACCTTTTGATCCTATCCATATGGCATTATATCTCACATTATTTTTCAACAGATAAGGGATTACCCAGAGCCATAAATTCCAAATAAACCCTTACCTGGTGTCAAAATTATCTCATCCTACACAATTTTTAATTGGTTAGAAAAGGAGTTTACCTACAATCCTAACTTTCTGAAGATACCTATGTAAGTTTAGGCAAAAAGAAACAATACAGGTGAAAGCAAAATCCTAGCATTCTTTATATTAAACTTCTTACAATCCTAACTTTCTAAAGATTCATATTTAATCAAAATATTCTATCGTTATAGAACGATAGGGAAAATTTTTATCATTATTTTTCACAACTGTATTGAATGCTAAGTACTTCAGTATACCTGAACAGCATCAGCAAGAGCAGCAGTCTAAAAAGATCAGCAAATCCACTACCTCCTCTCTGGTACAAGATCAGAAACTGCTTTGTAAGTGGATTTTTAAATCATATAACCAAAAACACAGTTCCATTCTTAAATAGGGAGCCACCAGGTATTTACAAACTGCCTGAAATAGGTAGGAGTTTCCATCTGAAAGGTCAGTGCATTTCCACAGCAAAAAATTGCGCCACTTGACTTTAAGGAAAAGGTGGTATGAGAAACTCTTGAGTCTTCTAGAAAGATAGTAAAGTAAACTTGACTTTAAGGAAAAGGTGGTATGAGAAACTCTTGAGTCTTCTAGAAAGATAGTTTAGTAAACCACCAGAGAGCCTGATAAAAATCCACGGGGCAGGCAAGCAAGGCCAGGTTTGCTTTGAATACTTTTACATGTGATCTCTACTCAAGCTTTAAAAAAAACATTGACTTAGAGCACAGCATGAGGTAGTGGCTGCACGGGTTGACTGGCAGAGAAATAGGCCTGGTTTGGGCATACGTGTTTCATCCCTTCCTTGCCAGATTCTCCTGTGGTGATCAGGCAGTCAGCCTGGCTTTCCTTACCTTCCTTACCTTTCAGGGGAAGATGCCTGATTTTAAATAGGTTCTTTTTTCTAACTAGGAATTAAAACTCAGAGTTGTTGTGAATTAATTTGTAAAATAGTGTAGACCCTAACATTGTTTGGAGTGCACCAAAGTATCATGAAATCTCAAAGAGTGATGTAGAAAGTTTGATTTTCTGAAAATTCAGCTTTAAAACATGTTATTGTTGGAGTAACCTGTCCAGTTGCTGCTGTCATTGTTGACTGCAGTGTTTATGTCCCCAGGATCAATATGTGGTCTTCTAAGCAATATAAGCCGAGGACGCACCGCCTGAGAGATGACATCCCTAACAATATAAATCCCAAATTCCTGGGACTTCTTCAGTAGAATACCTGCAATCTGATGCTTTTACTCAACATCTTTATTGATAACCTGGGTGAGCGGATAGAATGTACCCTTAGTAAATTCACAGATGACACCAAGTTGGAGGGGAGTGTCGATCTGCTGGATGGGAGGAAGATGTTCCAGAGAGACCTGGACAGGCTGGGTCAATGGGCAGAGGCCAACAGGATGAGGCTTAAAAGGGACAAGTGCAGGGTCCTATATTCTGGACACAGTAACCCCCCGCAGAGCTACAGACTGGGGGATGAGTAGCTGGAGGGCAGCCTTGCAGAGAGGGACCTGGCAGTACTGGTTGACAACTTGGCTGAACAGGAGCCACCATAGTACCCAGGTGGCATGAAAGGCCAATAGCATCCTGGCTTGGATCAGCAATAGTGTGGCCAGCAGGATGAGGAACGTAATTCTCCCCCTGTACTGTGCACAGTTCTGGGGCAGTTCTGGCCCCCTTGCTTCAAGAAAGGGATTGAGGTGCTGGAGCACAGGTCCAGAGGAAAGCAGTGACACTGATGAAGGGACTAGAGGGAAAGTCTAATGAGGAGAGGCTGAAGGAGCTGAGGGTGTTTAGCCTGGAGAAGAGGAGACTCAGAGGGAACCTTCTCCCTATCTGCAGCTCCCTGAAGGGAAGTTGTAGTCAGGCGGGGGTCAGGCTCTTCTCCTAGTAACAGGACGAGAGGGCTGGGAAGGGTTAGGTTGGATGTTCCTCATGAAAAGGGTTACCAGACACTGGAATGAACTTCTCAGGGCAGTCGTGGAGTCCCCATCCCTGGAGGTGTTGAAGGACAGACTGGCTGTGGCCCTTACTGCCCTGGTCCGGCCAATGGGGTGATGTTAGGATATGGGTTGGGCTGGATGAGCTCAGAGGGCTTTTCCAGCCTCAATAATTCTGTGATTTTGTTTTAGATAGCAATCATTTTTTATCTCTGTTAATACAGACCAGTATTATACCAGTATATATAGTGATTCTATCCTCTGTGTCCATACTTATGCTTTGAAACCATGGGGAATTTCTGAATAATACATGAAAAGTACTTCTAAGATATCCTGAACCAGCAGGTTAGTAGCAGAGTAGGGGCTCTGGAAAAAATTAAAAATAATTGCAGTTAGGACAGAAATAGGGTTGTCGATTAGAGGAAAGGTTTGCAGGTGTATAGACAGCATAGGTCTAATGGTAAAAAATCTCCAGGAAACTGAAACCCTGCTCACTTAAGCACCACACAGTTAGGCACAAAGCCCTGATACCTAGAAAAATACTTGCAAGATTTTGAGGTATCGTTCTTCTAAAAGGTGTAAGTACAGATACTTAAAACTGTTGAGATACACACAGCAGGGATCCATAATTTATTGCTTGGTTCAAAATGTTTTTTCCACTGGAGCAGAACTTGGTTGACAAATAGCTGACCACCAGAAAAAACAGCAAATAAGAAATTGCTACTCAGAAGATACCACTTGCCCAGACATTTCTTGGCAGAAATTCTCCACATTCATAGACAGCATTTCACCACAGTGAGCTTACATTTCCAGCACAGTGCTGCTTTTCTACATCCAAAGATCACAGAAGCCTTGAGGACAAAGATCAGGATCTACTTCGTCTTTGACTAAGATAAGCAGTCTCTGAAAGAGGTCCTTTGGAGGGGCCACTACACGTGCATCCATACATAAAGTAGGGGTAGAATAGTCAGAGTTCATGGGAGATGGGTGTAACCCTCTGTACACCACTACTTAGAGAAAAGCAAGGTAAGAAGAGGTCACATCATACTTCTGCAGAAGCTTATAATCTGAATGCAATGAGAATTTTGATGCTGTTAGCCTGGAAAACAGACATTGAAAGACCACAAGAGGACACTATGGTTCCACTTATTTTCAAGTTGTATTTACTTGGAGGAATGTGTGCCTCATTTGTGAAGTTGCTCATCACTGTATGTGATCCATGGAATGACTGTCGGTAAAGGTACATTTATGTCATGTTTAGAGATTCAAAAGTTACCAAGTCTTTAAGGTTCTTTTTTTCCCCTCACTAATTCATATTCCATAAATTCAAATAAGAATCATAAAATCATAGAATCATTAGGGATTGGAAGGGACCTCAAAAGATCATCCAGTCCAATCCTCCTGCCACAGCAAGATCCCCTAGACCAACTTGCACAGTAACGCATCCAGGTGGGTCTTCAATGTCTCCAGAGAAGGAGACTCCACAACCCCCCTGGGCAGCCTGTTCCAATGCTCCATTACCCTCACTGTGAAGAAGTTCCTTCTGATAATAATATGGAACCTCCTCTGTTCCAGCTTACACCCATTGCCCCTTGTCCTATCACCAGATGCCACTGAGACGAGCCTGGCTCCATCCTCCTGACACCCACCCCTCACATATTTATAGACATTAATGAGGTCATCCCTCAGCCTCCTCTTCTCCAAGCTCAAGAGACCCAGCTCCCTCAGCCTTTCCTCATAAGGGAGGTGTTCTACTTCCTTCNCAAGTACAGTTTTTCTCTGCTAGTTAAACATTGTGGTCATTTTCAGGATGGTAATTATATGCCAGAAAATCACCATTGACAGGTTTATTCTGGTTTTTTGGTTTTTTTTTTTAAGGATCAGCTTTGAGTTCAGTTACATTTTGAGCATGGATAGATTTTACATGATTTTAATAAAAGGCTCAGAAAAGAAACAAGACTAGCCAAGATTCCTTTAGTGTTGATTTTAACTGCAGGAGGACACTCAGCAAAGTTACTCC
The DNA here is from genome assembly GCA_013397515.1 of Upupa epops. NCBI lineage: Eukaryota > Metazoa > Chordata > Aves > Bucerotiformes > Upupidae > Upupa > Upupa epops. Next base: position 42,876 of record VZRI01006978.1, read on the forward strand.
AAATGGACTTTTCAAAACCCTATTACACATTTTATTTCAAATGTTTGTATTCCACACTAAAGGGACCTTCTTTTGACTTGTCTGACACAACTTGTATTACCTTCAGTTCTAATCTCAGCTATTTTAATGTTTATTTTGTTTCTCAGTAACTAACCCACAGGGGAGCTTGATTACTTGCTTTTTGAACATTGCTTTTCTTTGATTGTGGAACTGGGAATCCTGGGATGGATTAGTGGGAGTGTGTCCACCAGATCAGTGAAGGTTCTACTCCCTCTCTGCTCAAACCTAGTGAGGCCACATCTGGAATATGTTCAGCTCTGGCCTCCCCAGTTCAAAAGGGTTAGAGATCTGACTGAGAGAGTCAAACAGAGGGCCATGAGGATGATTAGGGGACTGGAGCACTGGCCTTACAAGGAGAGAATGAGAGATCTGGAACTTTATAGCTTGGAGAGGAGAAGGTTATGAGAGGACTTAGTCACTGTCACCCATGAGGGCTGGGTGTCACGAAGAAAAAGACAATCCCTTTTCACTTGCTCCCTGTGATAGGACAAGGGGGTGAGTTGGAGCACAGGAAGTTCCATCTCAGCATGACAAAGAACTTCTTTACTGTAAGGGTTACAGAGCACTGGTATGGGCTGCCCAGGGAGAGTGTGGAGTCTCGTTCTCTGGAGACTTCTAAAATCCATCTGAATGTGTTCCTGTGTGATCTATCTCGTGTTATATGATTCTACTTGAGCAGGGGGTTGAACTCAATGACTCCTGGAGGTCCCTTCCAACCCCTAATGATCTGTGTATCTGTGTAACTGGCAAAATGAAAACAGTGGGACCAAGCACTGAGAAAGGAGTATGGGGAAAATACCTGTTATCCAGGGGAAGGGATCATCCTAGAGAGGTTGGCAAAACAATTTTGAGAGAAGCAACAGAAACAGCAAAGTTAAGTGCTCTCTCATTTGAGTTCTGATCATTAGTGCTAGAGCCTGGGTTGGGAGCAGTTAGCATTTCTGTGATTTAAATGTTGGACTTTGTTTATTTTACTGCAGATAGTTTATTCCCCCTCAGTATTTGTTGACTCATGAGTGCAACAGCTGAACTAAGTCTGAGGTCACCACTTCAAGGAAGGAGTTGCTTGGATTTTTTTGCTTTGTAAGAATAAAGAAAAAAAAACCACAAAAAACCCTTCACAGGTTGCAATGAATTCCCAAACAGTACAGACACTGGGGAAAGAACTACCAGCTTTGCAGTTTGAGTGCCAGGAGGTGGAAGAGGCTACAAACAACTCATCTGGTAATACTAGACCAAGTGACTGAGAGTCTAGTTCAATCACTGAAGATCCTGAGCATCTGTGGAAATTAAAAATGGGCAAAAATTATCACAGAAAATTATGAAGATGAATTGATAACCAGCTGTTCAGTGTTGATTCTGTGATGTAGGTACCCACTGAACCTTCTATTTAAGATCAAATAGAAGTTAATAAATCTGTAATATAGCTGGTTAGACTCAGTGTGTGTTGTTTACTGTCCTTGAAATACCAAACAGCTGCAAGAGGGAAGGCAGATGTTGAGCACCAGCACAGTTCAGTAGCCCATATCCAGCGTTCAACTTGCATGTCCTTTCATGGCCCAAACCAGTCATCTGCTGAGTAGGAATTACATGAATTGAACTACTCAGATTTTACACAAAAGATGAGCTGCATATAGCAGATGAGCTTTTAGACCTTATGGGCTTGGTTTCTAGCATCATTACTTACACACCTGAGATATCGGATAGTAGAAGTTTATTTCTGTGGATGCTATAGCCTATTAGTCTGAAAAAGGAATTGGGGGGAAGAGCACCAGTGTCAACCAATTAGAATCAGTAGTCTCGTACTATGTGCAACTTGGTCTAGGTGATCCTGCTGTGGCAGGGGGATTGGACTAGTTAATCTTTCAAGGTCCCTTCCAATTCCTAATGATTCTGTGATTCTGTGTCTGGTTTTGGGCTGTTATATTACACATGCAAAAGTATGAGTCTTGCATCGTTAAAGATGCCTTGAAATTTGTATCCTACATAGTACTTCACAGTATATTTATTTTGAGCTTTCAAAAATAATAATAGCTATTTGCAGAGTTCATGTTAACATAACTCATTATTTAGAATAGAATATTTACAATATTATTTGCATTCTTCCCTTGGCAGCCAAAGCTTATTATAAAGTTAGTGTCTCATTAAACCTGGTACCTTCCTAATACCACTACTTGTAATAGCCTCTGTTATAGAATGGCTGAGATTGAAAGGCATTTGAGATCATCTAGTTCCAACACCCCTGCCATGGGCAGAGACAGTCAGTTTAGCTAGCAGGCACTTAAAATTACCAATGACATTGTTCTTTTTAATCAATGCAGGGCAAAGGCATTCAGTTCCAGGGTGAATCATCATCTCCATCATGAGGCAGAAATCGTTTTAGGCTTGAGCTGTTGGAAAGGCAGTGTTGTAATTCTCCATACAAGCTGCTTTCAGTAGGACTGGAGGAATAAGCAGTTGGTCCCTATAGGTTCTCTGACAGTAGTTACAGCCATATGTTACATGATTTAACTTTTTGATTGTTAGATAAGCTAGATACCATGGGCATAATCCCTGCACAATACACAGAGATTCTAGCTCTTCTTGGATGACTTCCATTTTGTTAACTTTACACAAGCAGCTTTACTTGAGGCATTCTGAATGAACATTCTAACCAATAAGGGGAAAAGTCACTTCTAGATCATCACATATTTGTGAGAAGTGCTGTGAACCTGCTGCAGGCAGTCTGCCTAGTTCCTCATAAACTGTGTTCTCTAGGACTTAACTGTCTTGAAGTGGTTTTCTACAGGTAACTATGTGATCCAAGACTGCAGTGACTGTATAATTCACATTTCCTTCCAACAGACAATGTCTTGGACTTATCTACAGGTTAAGCAGTATTAGAATGAAGAGAAGACTGACCATCTACATCCAGGATGCTGCTGGGTTAAAATCTATTTGACTTTCTCTTGCCTGCCATGAGGAAGATAGCTTGTCTGCAAAGGGCAGACCCAGAGCCCTCGCCATAGCCTGACCTTCTTTCTGCAGCAGTTCCATGATTCTTTCAGGGTTTCCTGGGGTTCTGAAAATGCACACTGTGGTGTAATATTACCTCTGTATCTGTGGACAACTTGAAACATTTCAGTTTCCAGTTGTAACAGTTTAGAGAGAGGGTCTAAATCAGTTTGGGTTGGTGCCTGTAATTCAACCACAACCACCAGCTCTCACCAAGAGTTCAACAGGCAATGAAGCAACTTTGCTAGAAACACAACAATTTATTGAACCCATCACCAAGAAGAAAAGGAAAAAAAACCCAAGTAAGTAAAAGAATCAAAAAGGTAAAACAGAAACTGTATCACAATGCCTTTACACACACTCTGAGAGAAATGGGATACAAAGCTTTCATTCCACTCATCTCTAGACCACCATTTCTAGCTCAGTGACATGTATGAGGAGGGGGACAGAAACCCATAGCTGGAACTCCAAGCTCTCTTTGCAGAAAGCACACAAATGAAGCTTTCAAAACCCTAACACTATTTGAAAATTATGTTCCAAAGGCTAAAACAGTGGAAGATGTATAATAAAGATTTCTTTCTAGTCTTGTGCCTATGAATCCTTAGATAATACTCTGATTTCAGCCAACTAGAATATAAACAAGAAAATAAAACCTGTTATTGATGTGGATCATCGTTTAAATGTGGAAAAGATTTCCAGAAAGCTGCAGAAAATTCTAACAGAATTTGTTTTGAAATATTCATGTTACACTTTTTAGATGGCAATAACAATATGAGAACAAGATCTTGCTCTCTGAGTAGCCAGAATCCCCTCAGTCCTGGCTTATTCAGGATCCCAGCTTCATGAACATGTAGCAGAGAGCAGTTTCCACATTACAGGAAAGTATCTACATTGTGCGGTCACCAGCAAGACACCTACCTCCACTCTTCAGTAGCTCTCTAGTTGCCCACAGTGCTGATCAGGATTCAAAAGTAAGAGTCTAGTACTTCAGGAGAAATCCTTATCCTCATCCTAGTGATAAGCATGAATTCTGAATTGAAATTGCAATGTCATGCCTCCCTCATGTGAGGAAGAAAAGGGAAAGGGAAAAAGGAGAAAGGAGTTGTGAGAGAGAAAGAGATTTTAATGTTCACCACCACCACCATGAGCTCACTGCACCACTGTCTCCAAGATTCCTGAGTCCTGCGGAGCGGGTGAGGGATTATGTCCTCTCCGCTCCCAGCTCTGTCTTTGCTGGAAGCCTCCACACTGAAGTCCACCGTCCCTGAAGTCCCCCATCTTTGAAGTCACACTCGCCTCTGCTGATCTCACCCTATTATCCCTACCTCTTGCTTAGGTGGTGTATGCTCTGTGCAATTGCTAGCGGGCTCTGAAAAGCTCTGGAAGCTCTCTACCCCCTCCATCCATGTACACCTGGTTCTGAGTTCAGGCGCATACACAGACCCACTGCTCAGCGGGACATCATGCCGAGGCAACAGCACCTTTGACCAGCAGTACCCAGACATCGTGATTTTATGTCATCAGGCAATGTTAAGACAATTCTTTCAACACCCTACACATACCAGGGTCATGGACTGATTAAAGTTGTATGATTCATATCAGAAATAATACCTGAAAACATTTTAGCACAGCTGCCAAATGTATTGTGTAGTTCCTGTGTGGCTGTGCTGATTCTGGTCTCCAGTATTTATACCAAGTGCCACAGTAGGGGCAACCAAAACCATGTACCAGGTCTAAGAGAATTTTTCCTTTAGATGGGAATACTTTCCATTGATAACATTGGTTTTAGTTTAGTAAAGATGACACAGAATTTATCGCTTCAGATTTAAACATTTCAATTCTACGCTTTCACATATGTAGGTGAATTCATAGAAATTAAATATTTTAAAACTTAGAATAGCTTTACATTAACAAAACCCAAAGCACTAGTTACATGACAGATTACTTATCTGTCCAGACTTCTCAGATCTTATGATTCATAACACAGTATTAAACTCGATGCAGTTACAAAGGTCAAGCTAAAAGGTTGTGCCACAGAAGGAGATTCAAAGGACTTTGTTGCCTGAAGATGATGACTATACAGGTCTAGGCAACAGGAATTTTATACTACTTCTTGCAGAATTTCACCTACCTTCATTAATCCACTCGTGTCCTGCATCTAGAAGCATTCAAAAGGTTGCTCCTGAGTACCACACTGGTAAAACAGCAAAAAGCTTTATGCAGCTCACAAATTCAATGTTATTTTAAGTGAAGAGACTCAAACTGTATTGCAAAAACATGTCTGAATGTGAGGAAATCAACGTTGTTATCCTGATGTCTGCATTACTCTGAAACACTTCCTGGAATTCAGTACAGGTATGCTACAGGCAGGAGTCACAGGCAGCACTCTTCTTTGTCTTGGATCCTTCCACTGTGGATGTACTAGCTGGAAAACCTGTCTTCCTTGCTTATGGTGTCAAAAACAGGGCCGCAAAACCTCTAATTTAGAAAGAAAACAATTCCTAAATCTCAGGGATCGATTAAGTGTGATGATATGAGGAACAGCTGAGGGAGCTGGGACTGGTTAGTCTGAAGAGAAGGCTGAGGGAAGACCTTATTGCTGTCTACAACTGCCTGAATGTATGTTGTACAGAGGTGGGGGTTGGTCTTTTTCCACAAGTAACAGGTGACAGAACAAGAGGAAATTACCTCAAGTTGCACCAGGGGAAGTTTAGGTTGTACATTAGGAAAATGTCTTTATGAAAATGGTCCTCAGGCCTTGGAACAGGCTGCCCAGGGAGGAGGTTGAATCACCATCCTTGGATGTGTTTAAAAGTCAGGTAGATCTGGAGCTTATGAACAGGGTTTAGTGATAGGCTTGGTACAGTTAGGTTAATGGTTGGAGTCAATAATCTTAAAGGTCTTTTCCAATTTAATTCTCTGATTCTATGATTTCCAACCTTTTCATAATGCGCAGCTCAACATTAGGTGGATTTCTTGGCAGATGAACTGGAATGGTACAGCATTCCCTGATTTAAATTCATTTGACATGATTCCCCAAAAGGCAACTGGAAATGCATGCTGTCTGTAAGGCTTTGTGTATGGTATTTACTGATTTTTGAAATAGGTTTTTCAAAAAGTTACCTTTCAGAGGGCACTTGCTCACAAAAAATCTCTCTTCTCTCCCTCATCCTTATAGATTAGCTCTGCCATCATATTTTAAGCTTGTTGTGATCTACTTGTTATGTTTATGGCTCATTAGTGATTTAGTCATGGCAGAAGCCTTTTGGAGAGCAGTCCAATCCCCTGACAAGAATTAAACTGATTTGCAGGAGTCAGCATTCCTTCCTGCAGCTGCAAACAAAGCCAGATTGTCATGCGGCTACATCCACTGTTTCTCCAAACTATGAAATGATTCTATTTAGAAGTCAATGATGTGTACTCATCAGATTACCACTGAGAGGACCAAAAGAGATTTGTCTCCTCTCTCTTACTTCCCTTTGTTTTGCTAACATTCTCTTGCCATCTTTGTTCCTTTCCCAGCATTTGGAATTATTAAATTAAGTGCTTACATTCCTTCATAGTGGCCTCATTGAGGGGAGAAAGAAAAAAAAACCCAAACAAGAAAGCAGGAAGGCACCATCAGTTGCTGTCTCTTAGTATAAATCAACATTTCAATTTAGATTTTCCTCTTACAGTTTCCACTTCCCTGAAGACACAGAGAAAGTTCTTCCTTAAGATTCCTTTCAGATCAGTTTTGTTCCATCCTCTACTAAGAAGTTCCTCAACCAAGGAAGGGTATTTAGAAACATCTTCCAATCCCTCAGAAAAACTGCTGGCAAGAGTTACACGAGAACATTCATCTCACATCACTGGAAAAACATAGAATAAGATTTATAATTACTGTTTTAAACATATGGAGTGAGCTCACTTAGGACCCAGTTCTTCCTCTGAGAAGTGAAAAATAAAAACTGGGATTCAACCAGCAAACAGAAGCAGGACTGGGACACAAGAAAAGGCTTTTTCTGCTCAGAGGATCCTATTACCAGAGCAAAATGGTGTGTTCTGGAGTGAAGATGCACTTGTATACAGGCCAAACAGCAGCACAGAGGATATCAAAACAAAAGCAGAAACTCCCAAACTAATGTATGCATGAATCCATTCTTTAGAGGAAGCGGAAACAGCTTCAACACACATGGAGTTGGCACAATTTACTTGTGTAACTGAGAACAAAACCAACCTGCAAACACATGCTGGGAGCTGCAGGCAATTTTGTGTGCTCTAGTAATTTGTTCCCAAGAAAGTATAATTGGAATAATATAATTTTGAATTCAGCTGTTCAGACAGTGAAAAGAAAGTTGTTTAGAACCCTCTGCTGAAAAAATCGTGGTAAGCAAATCTGACCTGTGTCTTGTGCTAATTCTTATAAAAAGGAAAATCAATTAGAACCTGCAAAACCAGAATTAAACAGCTGTTTTAAATTGTATTTGCGTGACTCTTGGACTGTGTTTTGAGATAACTAATAATTTCTGTTACTTTTCAGTGGAGGTGTGGTGTTTAGTATATCTCAAGAAAACTGTGCCACTGTGGGGGGGCATTGATCTGCTGGAGGGGAGGAGGATGTTGCAGACAGATTTGGACAGGCTGGGTCAATGGGCAGAGACCAATGGGATGAGGTTTAACAGGGAGTGTCCTACCCTGCAGAGCTACAGACTGGAGAATGAGTAGCGGGAGAGAGGCCTGGCAGAGAGGGGCTGGCGGTACTGGTTGACAAGTGGCCAGCAAAATGCCTGGGTGGCACAAAAGGCCATCCTGGCTTGTATCAGGAATAGTGTGGACAGCAGGACTAGGGACGTAATTCTTCTCCTGTACTAGGCATTGGTGAGGCCTCCCCTTGAATACTGGGGGCAGTTCTGGGCTACTCACTTCAACATATCAAGGGGCTGGTGTGTGTCCAGAGGTGAGCAACAAGGCTTGGGAAGGGACTGAAGGGAAATCTGATGCAGAGAGGCTGAGGGAGCTGAGGTTGTTTAGCCTGGAGGAGACTCATGGAGATCTCTCTCTCTACAACTACCTGAAGGGAAGTTAGAGACAGGTGGGGGGTCGAGCTCTAGGATGAGAGCACTAGGATGAGAGGACAGGGCCTGAAGCTGCCAGGGGAGGGTTAGGTTGGATGTTAAGAAGTGCTTCCTCAGGGAAAGAGTTATCAGACCCTGGAATGGACTGCTCAGGGCAATGGTGGAGTCCTCATCCATGGAGGTGTTTAAGGACAGACTGGCTGTGGCTCTTCGTGTCCTAGTCTAGAGATGCGGTGATGTTAGGTCATGGGCTGGGCTGGATGAGCTCAGAGGGCATTTCCAGCCTCAGTAATTCTGTGATTACTTTCGACCAGGTCTTAGGACCTTAACAACTCCTCCACCAATTACACTGATGGTGTTGTGAGAATTCAGGCAAGCTGTGTTTTTATTGTGGAGATTATAATTTCAGAAATATCAGGTGCTGACACTGTGTTGTGATTCTGCTTCACAGATAGAAGTCTGACTGAGACTTTCATATTGAAGTTGTCTAATCCTAGGGCAAAAAAAAAATGGCTGAAGGTTCAACAGGAAGATAAAGAGCAAAAAATGGTTTAGGGTTACAACAGGAAAATCCACCCACTCTGCATTTATTTCCCACATTAAGTATTGATACCATTGTTGAACAGTAGCCCAGCATCGACAGCAGGAAATGTTCAAGCTCAAATGTTGCTGACAAACAACAATGGCCCATCAAAGAAAGACACTATAGTACCAGGTAAGGTGTCTTCTAAGCAGAGGCCAAATGGTCTGTTCTCATGTAAAGGTATGGCTGAAACCATCCCCTTACACAAAGCATTTTGATGCTGGAGAATGGAGCTAGATATGCTTCTCACTAATTTGCATGAAAATTAGCAAAAAATGTGCTGGATTCAGTGCTAATTTTGGTGCTGGTTTCAGGTTCAGTGACTGCTGAGAGTATGAATGGTACTTGAACAACAGTCCCACCCACACACTTAATGTAATTGTAAGCAGCAAAGTGTAAATATTGCCCCTATAACCCACAGGCCAGTACATCTGCATTGAAAGTCACCATGATAATTCCCTTGTGCTTCTTCTGAAAGATATCAAGAGACAGGCAATGAGTGGACATGTGTGTGCCCTGAAGACATCCCAGGCATCACATACAGACCCTTCTACATCCATCCCTCAGTAAGCATAATAATGCTGGGTCAAAGCTCCATCAGTAGCTCGAGGGTTTGTCTGTCCTTTATCCTGGACTCTTAGATTCATAGAATGGTTCAGGTTGGAAGGGACCTTAAAGATCATCTAGTTCCAACCTCCCTGCCATGAGCAGGGACACCACCTACTAGGCCAGGTTGCTCAAGCCCCATCCAATCTGGTCTTGAACACTTCCAAAGAAGGGGCATCCACAACCTCCCTGGGCAACATGTTCAGTGTCTCACCACTCTCATTGTGAAGAGTTTCCTCCTGACTTCCAGTCTAAACCTCCCCTCTAACAGCTCCTCCCTTTTACCCCTGATCCTACCGCTCCAAGCCCTTGGGAACAGCTCCTCCCCAGCTTTCCTCTAGCCCCCTTCAGGTACTGGAAGGCCACTATAAGATCTCCAGAGAGTCTCCTCCAGGCTGAACAGCCCCAACTCTCTCAGCCTGTCCCCATAGGAGAGTTGCTCCAGCCCTTATGATATTCTCATGTAGCCTGGATCAGTGGAAGTCAAATGACTACAAACTCAATCAGAATTTAAAAGTATTTACAAACAGTTTTGCAGCCAAAACCAAAACACAACACAAACAAAACATCTCAGAAACAAGTGTGTCACTCTCTGCACAGGAGCCTGTTATCAATCCAATTCAGAGATGAGAAGGTGGGAAGTAAACACTGTGACTTGAGTGTGTCTCAGACTAGCCAGACATTGCCATCAAAACAAAACAAAAACCATCCAGAAATTCCAAAACATGTCTCATCCCAATCCATCAGGGAGAGAATGACTCATGTTCATGGATTTGCTCAGGTTAGATTAAGGGAAACTTACACCATATAAATGTCAACTTTACTAAAGTTAGTAGATGCTGTTCTCAAAGAGTGAGAGGGAGAAGGGGAGATGGGAAAAGGGAAGGAGAGGGGAGTAAAGTCACAGGTCACCACTACAGGATCCATAAATGAAGCCTTGAGTGGTTTACCTCCACTTCCTTAGCTTTGTAGACTTTTGGTGTCTCCAGCAGTCCTTTTGTAGGTCCCTCAGTCTGTTGTGAGGTTGGGTGTGGTAGGTGATGACTACCCAGCACCTTCTGAATCCTTCTTTTTATCACCTACTGCCAAGCAGTGTTGTCTTCACTCCCAATGATATGGGTGGGAGCCTTGTTCTCAGGGATTTAAACAAAACAGCAGCAAATGATCTCTTGAGAGATAGCAACTCTTCATGTTCCCACTGAATAAACATGATTCTGCAGATAAAACTGTGGTGTCTCAGGGCTGCTGCACAATACCTACAAAAGGACTGCTGGAGACACTGAAAATCCACAAAGCTGAGGAGAGAGGGGGAGTCAGAACATGCCAGACTCCACTGCAGTTCATAGTGGTGATCTAATCTGTTATCTATTTTCTCTCTTCCTGTTTCCCTCTTCTTTACCCTTTGAGGATAGCACCTAGTAACTTCAGGAAACTTGACTTTCATGCAGACCTGTGGTACAAGTCTCCTCAATTCAACCCAAGCTAATCCATGAACCTTTGTCACCCCTTTCCCTTCTCTGATTGATCAGGATTTGACTAACAAAACCAAACAAAAATCCCCTCAAAAATCCAGCAAAAACACCCTCAGCAAAAACCATACTGCTCACCCGTTGCTTAAGGATATCATTAGGAACATTTCTTGAGTGATTACAATTAGAAAATGCAGGAATGGCTGAAAATTACTGGTGCTTTTGAGACACTCAGTGCACCTGAATATGAAGGTGCTGTGAAATATGGAGTATGGGATAAATCACATGCACAAGCGATTCATCTCTTTACCACTTCCTAAAACAAAATTACAGACAACAGTGTCAGTATCAAGGTTCCTTTTAGAAAACCGTTTCACTAATATATACTAAATGATATAAGTAAATTCTGCACCTGATAGCTAGTCCTAAACATAAGGTGCCTGTGTGGGTTCCTGCTCACCTATTAAGTCATTAATTCACTCACAATTAGCTAGCAGACCACCACATGTTTTGAAAAACTTAGTCAATCTAGAATAAGTAATTTGAACTGTTATTCACATCCCACAGCTTCTGATCTGAATTAAAATGATTTTTATAATTAAATCTAGCAGTTCTTTTAGCCTAAGGAACATCATAGGGAACTTGGTTTCACTGAACCCTGATCACTTCCTGACTATAAGGAACTGCCAGTAATTAAATTTGAATGACTGGTTGCTTTTGCAAAAAAAGGCCAGAAGTTGGTAGTTGCATGAGAGGTTGCTTAGATTAGCATTCAGAAATGATCCTTACTTGGCCAAATACAGGCAGACCACTAATGCCAGGATAAAAGTTGTGTATTCCTTTAGATGATGACTCAGACCTTAAAAAGAGGAGTAAAGGAAGAGAAACATCATATTATTGTGGACAATGTTATGGTACAGGCAACAATCATTCCTGTGTCACGTAGCTAAATGTATCATAGAATCATTAGGGATCAGAAGGGGCCACAAAAGATCATGTAGTCCAATCCCCCTGCCACAGCAGGGTCACCTAGACCAAGTCACACAGGCAGGTCTGGAACGTCTCCAGAGGAGACTCCACAACCTCCCTGGGCAGCCTGTTCCAGTGCTCCGTTCCCTTCACTGCGATGAAGTTTCTTCTGATGTTTACATGGAACCTCCTATGCTCCAGCTTGCACCCATTGCCCCTTGTCCTGTCACTAGATGTAGGGAAGATGAGCTATATAACACTGTGATTTTGTGCCTGTAACTGTTCTCTGGATGTTACACCTTGAGGTTCTGGGACTACTGTGTGTTTGTGAAGCAATGGGAGACAAGCAAACAGATGCTTGTCAGAAATCTTCTGATTAAACCAAAAAGCAGTGCAGAACAAGGACACACAAACATCAGTTACCTGCCAGGCAGGAAGCACAGTTCCCCCTGCCCAGAACCAGCACAAGAAGGAATTTTGTCAATCCAGCAATAAGTAGATATTAATATTCTGATACAGGAACTAAATACCTGTACTTGCGTATTTTTCTGGACAGAGAGGACAATGTTCAAGGCTGCTGATTTCCAAGTTCTTACATAGGATTAACACACCTTTACCTGCATCACATGAATTTTAACACTTTTTTTCTTCAAATCTGGATTGCCCTATGCAGATTTCCTAATTAGGCAAAGGTGATAGCAATTTTAGCATCTTTATGCTGTTAACAAGGTTCCAAAGCTCCCAAATTGTCAGCATAACAAGCACTACATAATAGATCCTTCAGGTCCCACTTGATGCATGGGATGTGATTTACACCAAAACCTCGTCATACTTGACTCAGTTGAGCCTTTCAAAAATGAACTCCGTATGCAAATCCATATTTTCCCCATCTAGAAGCTGCCACCACTTTGCTTTAGACAGGAACACAGACAAGCACACATTAGTTACCAAGGGCTATTACAGGAGTGTGTTAAAGTCATGTAACAAGCACCCAGGTTGTAATACATCCTCAGTGTTGCCAGCCTGCTGTCAATGGAATGACCACCTTCTATTCCAATCAAATATGCCACCCCTCAACTATCAGACATACCTCAAAATAGCATAGCAAGTTAATTCCAAAGTAATTTGATAACCAAGAAGAAGCCAGCACTACTAAGCATCAATTGTTACTGTAAATTGCAAGCACTAGTACTGACATTTGCATAGACAGGGGCTTACGCTAGCTCGTGTTTGTATGACAAATCTCATGGTTGCAGTGGGACAGGACTCTGCACAATCAGTTACAGTGGCTAAGTGGAAAGTCTCAAGTTACTCTATAAACCCCAGTAAGTTGGCTACTTGCAGCGCAGACCTCCTGCAATTCCAATGAAAACATTTCTATTACAATAAAGAGGATCACCTTGTGAAGTTGTGACAAATTCAAGCTCTGGATAGCTGTTGCACATCCACTTGATAACATTGATTTGCTCTAATGTCAGGCGTACAGAGTCCTTTTTCTGAGCGCTACAAAGAACATACACTGACCAAAACTAAGAGAGACATTGACAAGTAAACTAGATAACTGGTGTTTCAGCTTGAAAAAAAGCTTTCATCTTCTAATAATGAAGCTCATGAGCACAGACTAAAAAAACATTTCCTACAGTTAAGGAAACGGAGTTGTCACTATAGTTTTTCCCCACAAAGGAAAATTACAGTGCAAGGCACAAGCATCCACTCCAGACATGGTTAAAGCTTCCTGACACACTCAGCTACTCCACAGTACATGCAGCAAAGTGGATGTAAGTTCACTTGCATTTATTTATCACAAAGCAAATGCTACTGCTTTAGTTAAGAGCTGAACACCTGGGCTATAAAACACAAATCTTTGAAACACAAACATTACGGGATAGTTTTCACTTGTTTTTTATTTTCAACAGAATGAGTCAGACTCCTGGCCAAGATACTTTTGCTGTTGGCAAGTATGGACTCGCAAAGCACGGCAATACATACCTGAGCTCCCACATAACCAGCCTGAAGTTTTGCAAGGTTTGTGTGGGTCTTGTTGAGTTCTCTTAAATTAATTCTACTGTCTATTTTGGTAAAATATTCTCAGCCTCAGTGCACAGTCATTGTGGCCAGAATTGAAAACAAGCCAATTTGTGAGGTAATTTCTTCATGTTTTCCCATTATTAAATTAGTTATTTTTATTAAATTAAAATTTACTACATAAAAAATGGATCAATTTTTACTTACAAATAACTCATACTGGCTCATAAAACAGAAGATCTTTATAAACAAGTTTACAGTTTATCGAGCACAGGCAAGGTAAATAAGCCAGTTAACTTCCCTTTGATTTACACTCTGGGTATTGCAGGTGATGGGAAAATAGGAAAATACAAGAAACTTAATTTTCACTGTGCTCTTTTTCAATATCCTCATTACAACCCCACTCCCTGCCTCAGGAGTAGACTTTGATATTGTAATCAAAATGTTCCACTAAGGGGAACAAAGTAATGTGTTTAGAACAGGATGCCAGAGATAGATATTCCACTTAGCATAGCTTGACTTTGCTTCCAATAATATCATCATCTATTGAGTCCCCCTCAGATACCTTGACTTTATTGATGAATATGCAGCTTTAATCCTAGAAAATGATTTCCTGATAAGTGTCCACCTCCCATTGCTTTAGAAAAAAAAAAGATAGAAAAAAAAAAGATAGATGCAAAGCATGCAGGTGAGGAGAACAGAATGCCAGAATGGTTGAGGCTGGAAAAGCCCTCTGAGCTCATCCAGCCCAGCCCATGACCTAACATCACCAAATCAGCCAGATCAGGGCACTAAGGGCCACAGCCAGTCTGTCCTTAAACACCTCCAGGGATGGGGATTCCACCACTGCCCTGGGCAGTCCATTCCAGTGTCTGATCACCCTTTCCATGAGAAAGGACTTTGTAACATCTACTGTAACACTCCTCTGGCAGCTTCAGGTCGTGCCATCTCCTCCAGGTCCAGCTGGTGTCAGAATAAGGACCAGGCCTTCCAGGACTTCCAGTCCAGTTGTGCTGTGATTTCATGCAGATAATCCTAGTGTAAATCTGAATTTTCTACCTAAAATCATGGCAGCAGCTTGATTGCAACAGGACAGACAACACAGATAATCAGGACTCTAGATAAATAATTCCTTGCTGGCCACAGGCAAAATTACTCCTTAAATAATAATTAAACATAATTAGCAGTGTATAAATGTTAAACATACCTTTAGGAGCAGAAAACATGCATCACACTCTAAGGTATGTTTTTAAGAAAAGCTACAGGTCCCTTTGAGATTCATCTTGTCATCAAGGTAGCCTTCACAGTCTTTCTCAGTTTTTGCTCAAGATTTCTTCTGCCATCAGCAGCACTGAATCATGTCAGGTTTATCTGTTCCCTTGCTGAGTACTGTATTACCGTGTGGAATTTCCAACCTGTTCTTCCTTCCCTGTCTGTCCAAAGGTGCAGTGAAGTACCACCAAGTAATGAGAAAACATGGTGCTGTTACACATTGATTAAAACCAGGGTAAAGGGAAACACAGAGAGTAATGGTTGGAAGGCATTTCAAGATCCCTAGGGAAGAGGCAGGAACAACCTTGTGCCAAAGTTCTTGGAAAAGTGAAATCCATTGGGGTTCAGTAGAGTTACTACTTCCATATATAGAAAAGCCAGTCCTGGCTTTCAGCCTTGAATTTAAGTGCATCCTTTGATACTTCACATGCTATCCACCACACAGGGCAGCTGCAAGTTTTTCAGATACAAGCTCTGGTGGCAAAATTTCTTTGCAACTGAGGTTCATTGCTTTCTCCTTTAAAAAGATTACAGAGCAGGTTTTATTTTTGCAGATGACAAGTATGTTTTAACTCCCAAGATTACTCTTTCTCTTTCTGCAGTTTAAGACTTGTGACAAACTCAAATTGCTGAATGCAGTGACTTTGAAGTAAATTGCAGCTCAGCTAATGCTATTCATATTTTTATCTAGTTACTGATGACAAGAACTATTTTCTCAGCTGCTGAATTCAGTTAACTGCAAGACAGATACACTATCACATTATTTCCTAAAGGTAGAACAAACCAGGACAGACTTGCAACTACTTTTATAGCAATCTAGTAGACCACATACTATCAGGAAAGCTAGTGTCCAGTTTAAGAGTGCCGACCTCAGTGGACACCTGGCCAGGAGTGTCTGATGCAGGGAGTCAGCTGGCTTCTTCATTAACATGCAGTGTCTGCTTTCTCAGATCTGACAATACTACTTTCCTAGAATGCAAACCAGAACACACTGTACAGACAGACAGACTTGAGCAGACCAGGGAACTCTGGGGTTCCTCTCCGCAAATGTACTCTAGGGACCACAACAAGTTTCAAAGCTACAGATGGCAGATTACCAAAAGAATGTTCTTCCTCACAGTCACCCATTTGGGCCTCCTTTCCCATGGTCCTGTCCCTTGTTTAACATGTGCTTTTCTGCATGCCAGGGTCAGTGCAAGCCATGTCACCTCCAGCCTCTACACCTGGCAGATCCATTCACTGCATCTGGGTTTTGCCCAGTTCTACAATATTTCTGATATTCTGGAAATGGTCTGATACTGCTTTAAAAAAAACAAACCACCATGAAATAGTGAGAAAGACAAAGGCTGCAAGGGTGAGCATTATGGAGTCTTATGAAAACAGATGCATTCTGTGAAAACACTGCTCTCACAAGAGGTAAAAAGCTTAGCTTCCTGAGTACCTGTGCTATGATGGAGCTTATGCAACATACTCAGGTAAAAGCTCTCAGTAGAGGTGGCCACAGTCAGTTGTAGAAGAGAACATTTACAGACACATGGTTAGCTTTTTTCTTCTTTGTGCTACCCAGATTTTTCCAATCACAACGGCAGCACATTGTTTTCTTCTGGTCACGGCACGCAGAGGAAAGATTTTGTGGAACAGTAATTATTGGAATGAAAATCATGACTGAAATCCTTCCTCAGAAGGAAGCACAGTCTTAGAGAGGTTTCTCTTCCAGAAATTTACATGAGAAATACTTCTGTATTGTGAGACACAAAAAATGTAATGAAACAGCATTTCTATGGAGTAGTGAAGGATGGAGAGCAATCGCAAGTTGGGTTTTTCTGCTCTGTGGCAACCAGGTATTTACCTCAAATACCAAAGCACAAAGTCTCCTTTGCACCACAAATGCAGACTTGATTACCACAGTGAAAAAAAATCCCTCTATCTCTGATCTAGAAAATGTGTTTGTGGTAGCTCAGCATGGAAACTGTTAAAAATGGAAAGATAAAAAATGCTCAAAGTATTCTGGCAAGGCGGCATCACAAAGGCAAAGTCGTTTCTGCAAGCATTTTTTGTTTGTTTCAGATTCCTCAGTCCAAAATATGCCTGAGGAACAATGCAGGTCCTGACATCATTAACCTAAAGGGAACTCTAGGCTTTTATAGTGTATTCTGTACTCCATGGCATTGTACAGTGTTGTCAGGTCCTGGACTTAACTGTTTCACGGATTCACTTGGAGTCAAATTAAGGAGACTGACTTCAGAGTTTACTGAAATCATCAGATTCCACACTCCAGCAGCACACAGAATCATGACAATTACCCAATATTGGACTCAGAGGGCACAGAAACCACTAAAGTTACAGGATGCCCAAGTCAGAGAACAGAGAAGAGGAAAAGAAGAAGGGAAGAGAAGAAAGTTGAGATCAGATCACCACTGCAGACTGCAGGCTCTGGCTCCCCAAAACCCAGTCTCACTCCTTGGCTTCACAGATCTCTGGCCCTCTTAGTCTCTCAGCAGGGACTGTGGTGGTGGTAACAGGTGTTCTTTGCCTCCCTAGCTTCACAGATTGTCAGTGTCTCCAGCAATCCTTGTGTCAGTCTCTCATCCTGGCTGTAAGCTGGGGAGGGCTTATGGTAAAGCATGCTTTCAATCTCTTCCCTTTTATACTCACTACCAGGGGTGTTCTTCTCCACTCCAACTGCATGGGGGACCCTGTTCCCAGGGTCTCTGACAACGGAATGGCCAGTAAGTCCTTAAGAGACAGCAATTCGCCGTGTTTGCAGGTCTTAAGCATAGTTTTTGCAGATAGATTGGCAAAACTCCCGGGCCTGCCTGCTGCACACTGCAGGTCTCCCCTGTTAACCTCACACATTACTAGAGTCATTTGAGAGATCTCACTTATTGTTAATCAAAGTCTGACAAGTATAACTGCTATTCCAGATACACAATTTGCCAGTTCAAAAAGCTTAATGAAAAGCTGGCAAGCCTTGTTCACAGAATAAAACTGTTCTGATGCTATTCATTGCTATACAACTTGCTATACATGGTACACTTTGATCCAAAGAGTTCCTAATTTTCAATCAGTGTGAACTCTAAAATGATTTCAGGAAGATTTCTAACAGAAATTGTACATATATGTTCTTCACACAGCTCAACTAACAGAAGTGATTGCTAATCTCCACCATATACAGAAATGCTGCTCTTGGTAGCTACAAGAATTTCCCGTAGATTTGCTATGTAAAACTTCTAGGTTTCATGCAAATTGTTCTTTATTATTTGGCATTTAGTGTAATTTGACTTTGAAATTGCTCAACTAAAGACACACAAGCGTATCATCACTTCTTGAAAATTGAAAGAGTACTGCAAGAACTGCACAAATTGAGCAATGTGCTATGCTGAGTAATCCAGAACAACATTTGAAACACAAAACCTGCACAAGGATTTTTTGTTAACATGATGATGGAGCAGAGCTGAGAAGAGGAGGCTGACATGAGATTTATAACTGTTCCTCCTTTAGCTAGAGCTGGTTACCTTCGTAAGAAAGCACAGCAGTCGGAATCCATAGATGTTCCACTGTGATGAATGGTGTCAGAGCAGCAAATGAGAACTATCTTTTCTTTCTTAGGTCATATGTCACAAGCTTCGCACTCAACAGGCATCTGGAGATTGTCTGTTTTAGAGACAGAAGGTCTGAGCGAGCTTTCAGATGCTCTTCATCACAACAATCTTGGTTCAGAGGGTTTCCTGGTGGAATGCCATTTAGTCCAGCCACCTGATTGCAGCCAAGGTAACTTCACAGTCAAAGCCAGTTGTTCAGGCCCTCACACAGTGGAAGTTTCAATGTCTTCAAAGAAAAGGATTATACAATCTTTACAGGCCACTGTCCCAGAGCTTGTTTAGTCATAGAGCATGGTTTTTTCATTGCACTGAACTGGAGTCTCCCTCACTGCAGTCTGTGATGGCTGCCTCTCATCCTCTTGCTGGCCTGCTCTGAGAGTAAGTGCTGTCAGTTTGCCCTTACAGTAAACACAGGCACAGGTATGCATCTGACTGTGTCTAAGCTAATAATATCTAATGTTTGTTACTGCACCTGCTGGGTTTTAATGCAGACTTACACTGCCATTGTATAATGTTTGTGTAAGTCATAGTGCTCACTAGGGGCAAGTGACCTTTTCAAAGGCACTTCAAGATCTCAACCTCCTGGGACTGTTCATTCCCTTTGTTGGACCTGACAGTTTTGAAACAAAGAAATATGTGCAGAAACACAGTCCTGCTGTTCCAAAAGCAGCAAGGTTGCTTGTCATCAATTTTACAGTTTTCTTTGTACAGAAAACCAAAAAGGCGTCATGCTTTTGTTTGATTCCATTGCAGAGAAGCAACAGAAGTCTCACAATCAAAATTTCCAGAGCTGTTGTGTAAGTCACATCTTACCTAAAACATTATTCAGTCTTGAGCCCTGTAGTCCCCACTAACTGGAAAGCTTAAACAGAAATCATTCAGAGTGTTGCTGTCTATTGCTAATGTGACAACCTTCACTTACAAACAATTACTGCCAACTCAAGTAGACTAAAGCACCCTAAATTCAGTGAATTTAATATCAAGAGAAAAGACAAATATTACCTTCAGAAAATATCTTCTACCTAATGTGGTGTTTAATCCGGGACAGGTACATTTTTATGTCTATGATAGGAAACTATTTCCCAAATTTAAAGCAGCAGATAACAGGCTCAGGTTAATTTTCTCACTTACAGTACAGTTGTGGCTCATGCTGCCATGTTAACTTTCAGCCCCTTTTTCTAAAGGAAATAGGTATCACATAGCCATCATCACTTGCAAATTATTTTTCCTGTTTCCTAAACTTTTATCTCCTTACTAAGTTAAGTTTAATCTCCAATCTCATTTCTACCTAAAAAACTCTCCAGGAAATCTCAGCTCATCAGCTGTGTCCAACAGCTGTTTTTGCTGAACCACTAAGTTCCCACTTGGACTTCTAGCAGCTCACCTTTGTGCAGCTTCAGAATTTATCTTGATTTTTAAAGCTGCTGAAAGCCAAAGTCTTCCTTTGGTTCACAGTCAGGTTTCTTCTGTCTTTGTATTCCAATACCCCTGGATGGGGCTTAGCAGCCATTTGTGTGGCATATGTGATGTGTGTCCTTCCTGTACAGTCGGCCCAGCAGGGCCATTCTCTTCAGAAGTACCCTGAGAGCTATCCCTGCTGTCCAGAATGTTGTCCCTCCCTGATAATAGCTTGTGTTTCTCGTATGTCTCACCTCAGACACACTTTAGAGCAAGCTATGCAGCTATAAAGTAACTGCAGCACTTGTAACTTCTTCCCAGGGAGGGTGATGGGACACTGGAGGGGGTTGCCAGAGGGGTTTGTGGAATCTCCATTTCTGGAAACATTTTAATCTCACCTGGACCTGATCTGGGAGATCCTGCTGTGGCAGGGGGATTGGACTAGATGATCTTTCGAGGTCCCTTCCGATCCCTGATGATTCTATACCAGCTACTGTCAGGACAACATTATGTGTTTGACTGATTTTTCACTCTGAGAAGGCTTGTTCCAGCCACAGGCCAGCTTTATTAATTTACAGAATCACAGAATCAAAATTATTGAGGCTGGAAAAGATCTCTGGGATAATCAAGTCCAGACTCTGAACTGACATTGTCACAAATTTCAGTACTTACACATCCAAAGCCATAGTGGTTTCACCAGCCATGTCAGATTAAATCATGGATTACTACAGCAGGAAAAGCAGCTGTTTTTAACAGCAATTTTGTTTCTCCATAAATTCCTTATACTCCACCACCTTGAAGCACTATCTATCCTGCATAGTAGCACTCCAGGGTTTGGCATGGGTATTGTTTTATGTATTAATTCGATATAAAATTACATAGACTGAAGTAGCTTAAAGGATAAGCCATATTACTGTAGCGTAATACACTCTGCTTATCAAGTATCCAAACTTGGCACCTTACTTTTAAAGATTGCTGTCTCCAAGGCTGTCTCTTACTGGAGTAAACTATCAGTGTTTTAATGAGAAACTGTTGCAACATGATAGGAAGAGGAAATCCCATATATCAAGATTCCTGTTTGCATGAAAATACCAATATAGGCACTCTCAAACATTGCAAATGAAATTCAGTTGTTTCTTCTACTGATTGCAGTATTGGTTTCAGGTCCTACAATGAAATGAGTTCATACTTGGGTGAGCAGGTGACAGGAGGTTCGTTAGTTGGTTTAGTATGTTTCTATCAGCATGGTTGAAATGTATTTGTCACACACAACCTTGTGAGACATATTAGCCTGTTTGGGCAATCAAAAATGTTACAAACTAAGTTAAAAAATGTGTCCTGTGTTACTCTTATCTTGGTGACTGAACTTGCCACACTTTCACCCTAATTGATCAGCATTCATGAAAACATTTCAGATGACATCATGCACTCTCAAGATATGTGCGTACAGAAATCACATCAGATGACACGGATTACCAAATGCAAACAAAGCAGGAAGGAGTACAGAGATGCATGTTTATCGTCACAGAGGCCAGTTCTGTTTTGCCATGTTCTGAACAGAGAAAAGGCTTCATAAATCACATCAAGAAGCCACAAATCTTTGTACTCACTAGGAAGGCAGCTATCACTGTTTCCTACTGTTGGAGGTAAGTAGTGCCATAGTGAAAGCAGACAACTCACAGGGATATCATGAGCAAGTACTACGCTGACACCCATCACTGGCTCTTGTCAACAGCTTTTTATACAAATACAGTTGTTGTGGGTTCTCCTGGCCCAGTACTCTACTCTCACACAGTGCTAACCCATAGTGTGTTGCAAAGAAAGATGAAGAAAGAAAAGGTTGCAATATATTTATCTATTAATTTGTTTTGCTTATTGTAAAATGTTATTAATATTTACGAGTTATAATACCCAAATAGTGAAGCGTTACAGCTGCCTGCTCTCCCCGCGTTCCGTTGGTGTAGCTTGCATGTGCCTGTATGTGTGTTCTAAAGGAGGAACCGGCTGAATCGAGCAAGGTGAGCGCTCTTGCCACAAGGCGGCAGGACTTCCCAATGAAAGTCATAGCTCATCCCTCACGTAAGAGCAGGGCTGCGAACCAGTTCCATGAACCAAGATGCAAACCAACTTGTTGGGTGGCGTTTCTTTTAATCTGAGTTTATTTCCCCCCCCTAACAAGAAAACAAAATTAATCCTTTTATAAGGCTATAGAAAGAGTTCGCAAAAGCTTTGTAGGCAGCAGAAGAATGTGTTGCCTACTCAGTTCAGGAATTCAAACAAGACTTGCAGAAAGAATTTTTAAAAAACAAAGTACTCATAATAATTGTTTTTCCACTCACTTATAGAACTAGAACTAATGAGAGGAAGACTAAACTGAAACAAATTTAGAGGAAAATTCTTGCTACATAGATCTGTCTCCCCTTTCCGGCACTTCTTGGGAGAAAGCATGCCCTGCCCAAGCCCCCACCCCCCACCCCCCCTCTTCTTTTAATCCCTCCAAAACCACTCCAAGCCACCTCCAGCTTGTCTTTTTGGTAGGCAGTGACAAGGTGTAAGTTCAGACATCAGCCTTTCTGTCTTGCCCTCTCTCCTATTCCTCACTGAAGATTTCATAGACCCTCTCCCAGTCACTTGACGAGACTCAGTTTAATGAAAACAAAATACCACCAAGGAATGTAGACAAAAAGTAATTATCCATTTTCAGGAGATTATTCCTCACGTACATTCTCAATGCCACATCTGCTTTTGAGCCCTGATACATAGTGAAAGTAGCCCAGGGGGAGTTGTGGAGTCTCCTTCTCTAGAGGTGTTCAAGACCCACTTGGATCTGTTTCTGTGCAACTTGGTCTAGATGATCCTGCTGTGGCAGGAGGATTGGACTGGATGATCTTTTGAGGTCCCTTCCGATCCCTAAAGATTCTATGATTCTATGTGTTCTTCTTCCTCTGCTGTACAAAACCTGCTTTGGGCATCTGGACTGATCCAGGGATTTTCACTAGTCTATGCTTTTTGAAGTGGCCCCAACCCAAAAGGAGATCTTTGGATTCTACAATGATTACCAAGTCACATGCAAGGACCCTCCACTCAGCATGAGGTTTATCAGGGCCAAGTGCAGGGTCCTACATTTTAGCCACAAAAACACAGACTGGGGGATGAGTGGCTGGAGAGCAGCCTGGCAGAGAGAGACCTCGGAGTACTGGTTGTCAGCTGACTGGACAGGAGCCAGCAGGGTGTCTAGATGGCATGAAAGGCCAATGGCATCCTGGTTTTTATCAGCAGTAGTGTGGCCAGCAGGACTAGGGGTGTAATTCTCCCCCTGTACTGGGTGCTGGTGAGGCCTCCCCTCCAGTACTGGGGACAGTTCTGGGCCCCTCACTTCAAGAAAGATATTGAGGTACTGGAGCTGGTCCAGAGGAGCAATGAGGCTGGGGAAGAGACTAGAGGGAAAGTCTGATGAGCAGAGGCTGAGGGAGTTCGGGTTGTTTAGCCTGGAGAAGCGGAGACTCAAAGGGGACCTTACCACACTCTCTGACTACCTGAAGGGAAGTTAGAGACAGGTAGAGGTCAGGCTCTTTTCCCACACAATTAGTGAAAGGACAAGAAGGCAGGGTCTGAAGCTGCCAAGAGAGGTTATGTTAGGAAGCCCTTCCTCAGGAAATGTTGATTAGACATTGGAATGGACTGCCCAGGGAGGTGGTGGAGTCCTCATCCTTGGAGATGTTTAAGAAAAGACCAGATGTGACACTTAATACCATGATCTAGCTTATTGTGGTGGTGTTAGGGGCTGGGTTTGATGATCTCAGAGGTCTTTTCCAGCCTCAATGATTCTGTGATTCTGTGAAGTCACAGCACAAAGGTGTCATGAGTTAAAACCAACAACAACATCATTAACTAATAAGTTTAGCTAAGGTGCTAAAGGGCTGAAATAAAAACAACACAAGGAGAGTTTGAAAAATAAAACAATAGTTACAAATTTTGAGCACAAACAAAAGCTAACTCAATTTGGGGGAAAAAAAGCAACGAGATATTTAATTCACGTCCCACAAAAGCAACCCACGTAAGACAAACGCACAAAGACATACGGAGATAAATCACAATGTTCTTCCAAAACTGAGCAAAAAACCTCAATGTCCAAGCCCTAAAAACGGGAAAGAGACCTCCAACTGTTCCTGCTTCTGTGAACTGTGGTGCCCACGAAGTTCATGCTTGCATGCCTCAGCATCAGTGGGTGTTTCAAAGTCCAGCTCCCTGTTCCTTGTGCTCCCACACCAGCCCTCCATTTCCAAAATGGTGATTCCTATGGCCTTGCACAAGGGGAGAACTCTCTGTTTCAGCAAACCATGGAATCCAGAGGAAACCTTCCTTCCACTGCTCACTGAGGTACCACACTCTTACTCCATTCACCACATTTCCAGGGCAAGAGGGCTGCTGAGTTCAGCACTCAAATGATGTGCATGTCTCCTCAGAACACAGATGAGAGGTGAAGAAGATGGAGTTGAAAGAGAAGAAGGAGGGGCTGGAAACCTGAAATTGAAACTCCAAACCCTTCTGCCAGCCCCAACCTCCCTTGGTTTGCAGAAAACACATAAATTAAACTTTCTGCTTTCAAGAAAAATACAACCAAAATTTCAAATCACCATGAAAGCAAAGAACAGCAAGCTAAATATGAATGGGGCTGCAGAAGGTCAGTGCTGACTGTTATACCTCACTATACCACAATACAGATGCAGATTCTGCAGACCTCCTTTATATAGTAGATTTCTACTGTGCTATTTACACCGAAACACATTCATGTTCCTACAGTGAATTTTGAAATAATCAATTTTGTCACTTCATTCACAATTCCTGAAGGCTTATGCTGTAGAAAACTGGAATCAAACTAGTATTCCTCATCCAGAGCCTGTCAAAGGCTTTCAGAAAAATTGTTAATTGAGATCTAAGATAAAAAACTAAATTGGCTGCCTTTTAAGTTAGCTGCCTCAGTATCTGACATGGAGCTCAAGCACGTCCTTCTTGAAGATCCAAAACTGCAGTCAAATAAGGATTCCTATATAGAATATTGGTTTTTTCCTACAGATTTTTGTGGCCTCCTCTGGACTCACTTCAGCAGTTCCAAAGTTGGGGACACCAAAAATGAACTATTCAAGATGAGGTTTCACAAAACCAGAGTAAAGGGGGAGAATTTTCTCTCTTTGTCTGCTAGTAACACTTATCCTGATGTATCATATGATACTGATGGCCTCCTGGGCTGCAGGAGTGCCTAGATATACCCCCTTATAGGTGCACATCATCTCCACCCGAAAGTGAACATTTCCAAGAAATCAGAGAAAACAAAGAAGAAAGTGAAATACCTGTGGTTTCACCTGTGCACTGACTATAACATCATAGAATCATACAATCATTAGGCATCGGAAGGGACCTCGAAAGATCATCCAGTCCAATCCCCCTGCCACAGCAGGATCATCCAGACCAAGTTGCACAGGAACAGATCCAGGCTGGTCTTGAACAACTCCAGAGAAGGAGACTCCACAACCCCCCTGGGCAGTCTGCTCCAATGCTCCCATACCCTCCCTGTGAAGAAGTTCCTTCTGATATTGATATGGACCCTCCTCTGTTCCAGCCTGCACCCATTGCCCTTTGTCCTATCACCAGAGGCCACCAAGAAGAGCCTGGTTCCATCCTCCTGACACCCACCCATAACACATTCACAGACATTAATTAGGACACCCCTCAGCCTCCTCCAAGCTCAAGAGACCCAGCTCCCTCAGCCTTTCCTTATAGGGGAGGCACCCCCACTTTCTTCATCATCCTCTTTACGGTGGACACCCTCCAGCAGCTCTGTGTCCTTCTTGAACTGAGGGGCCCAGAACTGGACTCAATACTCCAGATGCAATCTCACCAGTGCAGAGCAGAGGGTGCTTACTCGATCTGCTAACCACCCTCCTTCTAATACCCCCCAGGATGCTGTTGGCCCTCTTGGCCACAAGAGCACATTGCTGGTTCATAGTCATCCTGCTGTCCACTAGGACCCTTTCTCCTACACCGCTCTCCAACAGATCAGTCCCCAGCCTATACTGGTCCCTGGGGTTGTTTTTGCCCAGATGCCAGACTCTACACTGACCCTTGTTGTACCTCATTAAGTTTCTCTCTGCCCAGCTCTCCAGCCTGTCCAGGTCTCGCTGAATGGCAGCACAGTCTGCTGGGGTGTCAGCAACACCACCCAGCTTTGTGTCATCAGCAAACTTGCTGACAGTGCACCCTACTCCCTCGTCCAAGCCATTAATGAATAGATTGGTCCCAGGACTGATCCTTGGGGGACCCCACTACATACAGGCCTCCAAGTAGACTGTTCCATTGACCACTACTCTCTGGCTTCTATCCTGCAGCCAGTTCACAATCCACCTCACTACCCAATCATCCAGCCCACACTACCTCAGTTTGGCTGCAAGGATGCTGTGTGAGACTGTGTCAAATGCCTTACTTAAGACAGACCACATCCACCCCTCTGCCATCATTTGTCCACCCGGTTATGCCCTCATACAAGCCTATCAGGTTGGTCAAGCATGACTTCCCCTTGGTGAAGCCAAACTGACTGTCCCTGATGACCCTCTTGTCCCTGATGTGCCTAGACACAGCATCCAGGACAAATTGTTCTATCACCTCTCCTGGGGTTGAGGTGAGGCTGACCAGTCTACCCGGGTTCTCCTTACCCTTCTTGAAGATTGGACTGACATTTGCTAACCTCCAGTCCCTACGCACGTCTCCTGATTCCCATGACTTAGAAAAGATGACAGAGAGTAGCTTAGAATCACTTCCACCGTCTCCCTTACAATGCGCGGGTGTGTCCCATCAGGGCCCATGGATTTATATCCATCCAGTTTGCTCAAGTTATCCCTAACCCAGTCCTCATCAACCAAGGCAGGCTCCTCTTTTGCCTTGAAAAATAAAATAGGTTTGCCTAGAAAAATATAATAGGTTTCTAAAATAACTAATAGTCTTTTCATGCTCCATCCCCATACTGAGGTGTCACCACTGTACCAGTATTTCAGCTGAGGTTCAGATGTGACGTTAAGCGTTTGTTATACCTTTGCAGACTCAATATGTAGTGATGCCTGTATCAATCTCTCTGTATATGCCTGCTGGACTCTCAGTTATTGTGCTATAGCAGAGTTCCACAAACACTATCATTTTACACTGCAGCCAAACTCTGACTATAAAAATACCCAGGTGCTTTGAGGACACCTCAGCTAGCTAAGAGAAAAATAACTTAAAGAGATACAAAAGCAAAGTAGTTTGGTTTCCTGCCGTTTGAATTTAAGATACTCATGGTTTGCATCTAAGTAGGTGGTGGATTCAGATCCTGTTTAGATGCCTTTGCAATTCAAAAACCAGGGTCCTCTCAGGCTCAAGCTGCATGAAATATTTACTTGGAATGTTTTTTATTTGTTTAAGAGTCTTAAAGATAGTAAGTCAACACTGATAGAAGTTTTCTCACCAACTGCAGTGATCCATCAGATTTAGCTGATATCAAAGAGGAAAATGCTGCTTCAGTCAAAAATGTTGAAACGGTTGTTTGTACAGAGGAAGGGAAGCTGTAGGGTACATAGGTAGTCAAAGACACACAGGAATGGAGTACTACCAATAGCTGCTGATTGGACAGTCAGTTCACAGGCTGTGCCAGAAGCACAGTAACTGTACAACCCCAGTGAGCAGCATGGGAACCTCCAAGCAGAAATGACAGCCAGTGGGTGAAGCTTTCATTGCTTAAATTGGCCAGTTTTAGTGGCTACTTCCCAAATTATAGCAGTACTGTCATGATTCTGCTCATGAGGAAAAATGAGGGTCATTACAAGAAACACAGCCATTTTGTTAAATGAGCCCAAGACACTGGAATTCTGACTTCAGCAGAAAAAATAAGAGATTGGCACTGGTACTACAGTTGCAGTGGGCTATGGAAGTTTAAAAATAAGGAATCACTTCTGGGAATGACAGGCTGCATCCATTTATTCACTAGCACTACAGGACCCCACTGTAAATGTAAATCACTTAATGTATGAGGAATTGAACACAGTACATTTTCAGCAGTCTGCAGCTGGTACCTCTAATGATTTCTTTTGCTAGAGACTTCTTGTAATTGGGACAAAGGAGTATATCCCTAAAATTGAGAGCCATCTTATCTCCTAAAGAAACCCATCTTAATAGTTTAATGTTCTGTAAGCAGCTACACAGATAAATGTAAAGTTATCATCAATGTGCATGTCTTCATGATAAACGTTTGGGCAAAAAACAGGTACTGTAGGAGGTTATTCATGCCCTTTAGCAGCTATAGTGGCACCTTAGATTGACAGTAAGAGACAGTGAGCTACTGGAGAGAGTCCAGTGCAGAGCCACTGAGATGATGAAGGGGCTGGAGCATCTTCCTTGTAAGGAGAAGTTGGGAGAGCTAGGAATACTTAGTGCTTTTAAGTGTCTAAATCGTGAGCATCAAGATGATGAGACCAGGCTTTTCTTGGTGGTACCTAGTAGAACAGGGAACAATGGGTTTAAACAAGAACATAGGAGATTCACAGAATCACAGAATGTTACGGGTTGGAAAAGACCTTGAAAGATCATCTAACTCCAACACCCCAGCTGGAGCAGGGTAAGCTTACAGCACCTGGTGTACCCAGGCAGTCATCCAATCCAAGGCCCAACCCTATTGAGCTTCCAAGACAAGGTCGGACTTTTTTCCAGGATGGCATGGTCACAGATTCAGTTTGAACATAAGGAAAACCTTTTTTATGGTGAGGGTGACAGAGCGCTGGAACAGACTGCCCAGAGAGGCTGTGGAGTCCACGTCTCTGAAGACATTCAAAACTGTTTTGGACATGTTCCTGTGCAATCTACTCTAGGAGAATCATAGAATCATAGAATGATTTAGGTTGGAAGGCAATCCAGAGATCATCCAGTTCCAACCCCCCTGCTCAACATAGGGACGTCTCTCACTAGACCAGGCTGCCCAGAGCCCCATCCAGCCTGGCCTTGAACACTTCCAGGGAGGGAGCTTCCACAGCCACAGTGTGCAGCCTCTTCCAGTGCCTCAGCACCTGCCTAATCCATCCATCTGTCTGCCTGATGCTGTTAAGGCTATAGGTAAGTTGGTTAACAGCGTTGGGTTCAGGACATTTGAGTTTAGGAAAAGGATGGTGATTGAGGGGAATTTTATTACTGTTGATAGAAGTAGGGCTGCAGTTAGGGGTGAAGCTTGAATAAGTTCTGGAAACAGAAATGAAATGGGGCTAGTGCCAGTTTTATTGGGATGGCTGTTGTTAGTAGGCAGGTTATTGGTTGTGTCACCTGGGTGACATCTTATTATACATTAATTATGCTCAAGAGTAGCACTGTAGCTGAGGCAGGTGTTTGAACTACAAACTGTTTGATTGTGGCTTTGATGGCCCATGGGTGGTGGAATTCTGAGATGATGGCTATGATGTCAAGGGTGTTGATTTCTAACCAGGTCCAGATCATTGCTCTGTGGTTGCTTGAGACTGTGATAGTTGTCCCTGAAGTGAGGCTTAGATAGGAAATTAGTTTTGCAGATGGGTTCATTAGCAGGAAAGAGGGTTAACACATCATTTTCAGGGTATGCGCCTGTTCTGCTTTAAATGCTGAGTAGAATCAGTAAGTCTGATTTGTGTGTATTCTGCAGAGTTTAAAGTTCAGGTTCAAAAAGTTGAAGAGGAAAGTGTTTGCCACCCCTCCACTTCACCCCTCTTCTTCCCCCCGCCAGTGAATTCCACATTCTTCTTCATTTCTTTTTTGCTTCTCGCCACCTTGGGCTGTCTGGAAATGCATGGCATTTGCTATTGCTTCAGGAAATATGATCACTCCTCAGGTTGATGAAAATTTATAGAGTGGGAAGATTCCCCTGGACCCTCCCAGAGACTGAGAATCCTGAACCTTGAAGATTAATGAGGATCGAGACTGAAGTCAGATGACCACTGTAATTTGAGAGAGAAGCAGACACTGTCTACATTGAAGATGTTTTGAACATTTTATCTCAGCAGTGTGACGAAACTCTATCTGTCTGTGCCAATGTCTTGTGTGGGGTTTGTCTCTGATGCGTGGAGCAGCAAGTGAATTAAAATGTCTTGG
>VZRI01006982.1:0-19314 GCA_013397515.1 Upupa epops
CATTTGGCTGCGCTGCAACAAAGAAGCCGTCTGAGGATGGCAGGGCCGTTCGGTTTGTGTTTTTGGCGTTTTATTTTGTCTATAATTTCGACTTGGTAGTGATCACTGCATGGTAGGATTTCCCGTGGCATAGCGCTTTATTTTAGAAGCAATTTCGGAACCTTTAATGCTTGTTTTATGCTGGGTTTATCAGCTTTATCGTCTTAGGAGCTGTTTGTGTTTTTTGGGCGGTGTCCTGTCACCATTACACCACCGTGTGGAAGCTGCAGCGTTGTGTTCAGTGACTTCACGGGTGCTGGACGCTCAGAAACTCTGTATGTCCTCACATTGTTTAAATTGTTGTTAGTTGTTTTCTAACTTATTTACATTTACCTTCGATAATATTTGTGGTTATTTACATTGTTTTGCAGTTATGAAATAAATTATATTCAAACACTTGCTAGTTACCATTGTTTATTCAGACGAATTTTTCACTGCATAATTACAATAGTGTGAAATACAAGTGGGGGGGTTTTTGCCTCTGTTTAATCATAGTTTTGTTGGATTTCTCTCCGCCTTCTCAATCTTTTGTTTTTTTCATAACAGGTTTCCACTACTACAATGAGTTTGAAAAGTGTTCGCTTGGTAATTTCACAGCTATTTCCCAGACCTTTCCCTTTGAGCTGTCCCATTTTTCTTTATTTATTTTTATTTTTTTACCCCATTTCTCTTAAAAGAGATTGGATTTTTTCTGAGGGACTCAGGAACTTGGGTGTTTTGGGACTCTCCCCTGCCTCTGCAGCCTTACTTTTTGTGTGTTATTTGCTACAGCTTATGTTTGGCCGCGTTCTCATAATTCATTATTAGATAGTCAGGTTTGTAGCATTTATACAGGCTTTTATTTATATGACTCGCAATAGTTCTGCAGTAACAGAAGTTTTAATCTTTGCATATCAAGTTTCTATTTTGTTGGTACAGATGAAGCCTCTTAGTTCATATTAGAAGCACAGTCCCTATTAGTACTGTGCTCACTGTTTGCCAGTGGAGTTACTGTTTGACAGAAAGAAATTAGTTTCTATTCAGCCATTTTTTTCTTCCCTGTTTACTAGTTACAGCATGAATGGAACACAACAGAAATCTGTTAAACCTTTGCATAATTATATAGTATAATTTCCCCACCTATTATTATACCCACTCTTTAATATCATTGATATTTTCCCCATCAGTGATCAGTGTGTATTAAAGATCCTCTTTTTTTCTCTTTTCAGGCATGCTGAAAGAATTTTTTGCCTTCTTAACAGACACACCTTGCTTTACTTATGTAATTTTCTGCATATCTGCTCAATAGCTTTCCATTACTTTCATATCATGACTTCAAATTCAAAAATATTCTTGGGGACTATTCCCTTACAGATAATAAACATATTTACATAGTTTGGTGGCAAGAGGTGTACTGCCTTTCAAGATTCCCTATTATCCTCCTTTGCCTAGTGTTGTTTAATGTTAATTTTCACTTTGTCAAATGGTTGGGATCTCCTTTACCATCATTTCTCTAGATTTATTTTGTAGCATTTGTTGTACTATTAATATTTTTTTTCTATGAAATGTAATCTTCATTTATTATTGCCTCACTCTTTCTCAATATTCTTATTCCCTGAATAACCAGTTTTTCATCTTTTTCCAAGGTGTATTACTTCTTCAGAGCAAAAAGCCAGCTGAAGAAACAAAACCACTAACAATTTAATTGTTTCTGACTTAAGCAGTATCTTGCCTTTAAAAAGGATGAAACTCTCATGTTCAGTAAAGAATGAATGTTTACTGTGACTGATTTTACACAGAGTCATATCTGCAGGCACACTGGATCTATTACTGTATTACAGTATGCCTAGATTGAGGATGTACTATTTATTATTTCATTACTATCACTGTCAAGTTATGCTTATCCAATTCCAGGTTTTCCACACCAAACAGCAGACAGCTTAATTTTCTTGTTTGTCTTTTAGTATAACCTGTGTGTGTGGTATCTTTTGAAACCTTTTGTTATCAGCTGTAGATATACCAGTATGGATATTATTGAAGTGCTGTGACACAACTGAATATAAACAAACAAACCAAAAGGATGGTGATACATGCTCTATACAGGACCTCAAACTTTTCAATGTCCTTAGAAAAAGGAAGAAGCTCTGAGCAATCTGCATTTATTTTATTGTGCGGTAACAATTTTCTAGTATTATATCTTAGTTATATATTTTATGGCATGCTCATCCTTCACCTCTACTGATATATCTATACAGAGTTTGTAACATAGAAGTAATTATTGAGAGTATGAATTACACATCAATCATTTA
The DNA here is from genome assembly GCA_013397515.1 of Upupa epops. Lineage (NCBI taxonomy): Eukaryota > Metazoa > Chordata > Aves > Bucerotiformes > Upupidae > Upupa > Upupa epops. The sequence goes on from VZRI01006982.1 coordinate 2,328, forward strand.
TTTTGTTACAGTTCAGATTTTCCACATTCTATTAATGCAAACATTATAGACATATTTATCCTGCCTGTTTTCCTTTTCATGACAGGCAGAGTTAGTTGGAAAAACAGTGAGCTGTCTCCCTTAATGTGGGAAATCAGGCAAGATTCAATTCAGTGAAGGAATAGGATGTGTGATGACAGGAAGAAGTGAGATAAAAACACTATTCACACTCTAGGTATCTCAGCGGATCATAGCACTTCTCTTCCCTTTGGCATTCACATGGGCTTTCACATCCCATCCTGCCTTTCCTGCTAATACTCCTGCACTTCCCAAAAGACCACCACCCACTTGATAAGGCTGTTGAATAATGTAAAGTAAAATTTAGAACTTCTCTGATGTGGCTGTAAGGTCCTTTGGCAGTTAGTAGTCTGTTCTTATACAGTGAGTGCCTAAGACTACTATTAATGGGACCTTCACCTATAGACACACGTGGACTTCTGGATAATAACAGATGGTAGTAAAACAAATAATCCTTTGGGTGATAAAATGTTATTTTTCTCTGCAATGTTATTTTCCCTGTGATAGTACTCTTGCCATGATCTTTACAGCATATACATGTTTGGTGCTCCATGATTTAGATGTCTTGGATGTCATTAAATTATAATAAACTTCAGACTTCTTATTTGTTCACTTTCTGTTGTACATGGCTTCACAGCCTGGCCTTGAACCTGAACAGAAATGTCTCAACACCATCTTCCACCTTCATTCCACTGTCCAGGTTGATCCTAATAAAAAACAATCCTCTCACATCTGAAAATAATAACTAATTTGTTCAACATTCAGAAGCACACAATTAAAATAATTTGAATGTCAAAAATGACCAGAAGAAGAACAGAGAGCAGAACTGATTATTTGTATCTTGTATGAAAGGTATGCACTTTGAGTATTGTGTCTTTAATAAAATTTAAAGATATGCAATGCAACTGAGAAAAGTAATTCAGACTAATTAAGCTTTCTATATACTGATACTAGGACACTTTTAGAACATTGATAACCACAGGGTAAAGATGTTCTTGATTATTTTCTTTATCCACCTATAAGGCCAGTGGTTAAATCTATCAAATTTATTGAGGTCCAATCTAATTATAAAGTTAGTTCCCAATCAAAACATTTCTGAGGCCAGAAGGGCTAAATGCCTTAGGCATTTCTATAGCTGAAAGTTATGAGTGAAAAAATGATGACAGATCTCCCTCCTCTGTAGAAATAAATTATGGTTAGCATAGGTGCTTCCACGATGTTAAGCACTTCCTAACACTTGTTTATCTGATCCCAGGTGATATCAATTGCCACTTAATGACACACACTTCTTGAGGATTAGTTTGATTTTACAAATATTTGATACTGAGAAATCAAAAAACACTTCCCCTAACAAAGCTCGTATTAATTATTTTTCACTTTTTTTTTTCTTTCACCTCTTCAGGGCTTCAAATTACTGCCACCCTGCTTTGTGCAGTTTGTGGTTCTCTCACAGAGTACTTGAAGGGGTAATAAATGTTCCATGATAGGAAATAGCTTCAGTGTCTGTAGGAAGAGGGAAAGATTCAGATTTTGTTTAAAATCCTTCCCCACAACTGAAGAGAAATATTGTTCATGTGGAGAGTGAAGAGACTTGAAATTATTGACATTTTCAAGAAGTATCTAGAGGTGCCTTCTGAAGAAGGAAAGAAGTCTAGTTTGTATCAGCCTAGTTAATATGGTAAGGTTATTTTCTGTACAACGTTGTCATATTTCAAGCTTTCCAGGATACAATGAACAAGGGGAAAAATACTTTTAATGATCAGTCTCTGTATCATGGTAGTTTATCAAGCCGGTTGATCAGCTTTGAAGCCTGAAGAATCAGAATAACATTTTCTAACAGAGGAAGCTGGAACCCAAACTGCTTTCGGTTTGGTTTGGGTTTTGTTTTATTTTGTTTATTAATACCCTTATTAGCAGCCATAGTATAAACAAAAAGCATTTAAAATAAAACGCACAGTCGATGCAAGAAAGACTGGAGGTGTTCAAAACGTGGGCTCTTGAGTTTGAAAGAGAGACAGAGTAGGTTGCTCTTTACTTCTAACTGCGGTGTCGGCCACCAGATTCCTCTTCCTTGTCTGTGGATTAACAAAAAGGAAAAGAATCGGGAAGGAAAGGGGCAGTGTCGGCAGAGAAGATAACTGGACGGAGAGGGGAGGAGGATGAATGGAAGCCCTTACCGGGCAGGATTGGTCAGAAATTGCTGCAGCAGGGGAGCAACGCGCCGGGAGGGCGGTGCCTGGCACTGCTGCATCCGGGACTCAGCTGTCCTACGGCGCTGGGGGATTGTGAAATCTCTCAAAAGGAACGATCTGCCAGTTCCTCAGCTATGCTACAGTAATATTAGGGAGAATATGTGAAAGTGCAAAGACTAACATTTACTGAGCTGTTGTTTGTGACTGCTGTTTTGTAATATTACACACCCTCAGACCATTTATTTTTACCATCAAATGGATGTTTCTGCTGTGTTTCTAGAGCTATAATGCTATTAGCTTTCAAATTTCAATTGTGTAATCCGCATTTCCAGTATGTCTTTGAAATCAAAGAAAAGAAATATTTCTTTCGCTTTTACCAATGTCTAAATTATCTTGCAATGTGTGTCTGAGAGATACAATATAAATAGCTGTCCATATGGTATCTAAACATGTCTGTTTTCTGCATATGGCAAATCACTGATGCTACTATTCAGAAGATTTCCATACATTATACCAGATTTGTAAGATATTTATACTTGAACATATTAAAAAAAAAAAAATAAAAAAAGCAAACTGTGTCCTGGCTGTTTTGAAAGAAGTGTGGCTACCAAGTCAAGGGAAGTGATTCTGCATTTCTACTCTGTTCTGATGAGGCCCTGCCTGGAATACTACATCCAGTTCTGGAACCCACAGTACAAAAATGACATGGATCTACTGGAATGGGTCCAGAGGAAGGCCATGAAGATAATTAGAGGGCCAGACCACCTCAGCTATGAAGAAAGGCTGAGAGAACTGGGGTTATTCAGTTTAGACAAGGATCCAGGGTGATCTACAGGATATCTGAGGGGCTTTTTGCAAGGGCCTGTAGTGATAGGACAAGGGGCAATGGCCTGAAACTGAAAGAGGGTATATTATATTGGATATTTGGAAGAAGTTCTTCACCAAGAGGGTGGTGAATCATTAGAACAGGTTGCACAAGGAAGCTGTAGATGCCCCATTGATGAAACTGCTCAAGGCCATATTGGATCATTGGTTTGTTATTCATGATTGCAGAAAGGTACTAGAGGATCTAAATACTTGAGTGAAGAAATTTCTTCTTCTTTATGTAGGCTGTGTCATATAACACTTTCAACTAACTTTTATGAAGAACAGTACATAGGTGGAGATGCTGTCAGCAACAGCCAATAATTCAATTCACTTTTGTAGGCCACATTTTTTATAAATACAGTAGTCTAAAGAAACATCTTCTCTTGAACAGCTTCAAGGGGGCATGTGTAAATATTAAATACGTAAATAAAAACACAACTTCCTCTGGGTATGTTGAAGACTGCTTAAACCAATGGAGTTTGGACAATGACTTTGTGCTGTCCACCATTAGGTCATCACAAACAAATGAAGCATTACCTTTTTCAGTAAGTACTTAAGTAAGTCTTCTTGAAGAAGCAAAAATGCTTTTCCCAAATACTGTTTTCAGTTCTACTTGTTTGTTTACATACTTGGGAAAACTTCTGCAAGTGAGCATGTTTTTGTTGTTTGGGGTTTTTCCATTATCTTTCATGCAATATTCTAGTGTTATATCAAAAACCAGAAACTTATAAAGAAACCACTTAAAGCTCTTAAAGCTAGAGCCTTCATTCTCTATGAGAAAACTGCTTTCGGATTTAGACTGTCTGTCTGAATAGTTGAAAATAAATTTAGGGATGGATTTGGATTGTTTTGAGATTCAACATGTAAACTAAAATTAAGTACTTGCTATTAAAAAAACCTTTATAAAGTCTTATATGTCATATAACTAAATAGGTGCAATACTCTAATTCCATCTCTTATTTTAATATATATAGGATTTTAGTTATGGTATGTAGACAATATATGCTTATTTACATCAAGTATAGTGGGATAGTAGAATAATCTATTGCATTTTATACTAAATGTTATGGGTCAGGAGAAACAAAGTATATATGCAGTAGCTGTACAAAAAATATTATTATTATAGCAGAAGCAAAAGAGGATTTCACATACAGAACTCAACTGTAATGCCTACACTAATATAAACATGTTAAAAAAGCTTATGAAATCATGGTGGTAGTGTAGAAAGCAGATTATTTATTACTCAAACTTATATGAAAGGATACTGAGCTCACTACATGCACCAAAACAAGAGGGAAACTTGGCTGGAAAATAAAATAATTAAAAAAAATCGTTTGCTAGCAAAAGTAGTTTCTAGTGAAGAAAATAATAGACAAAAACTTTAGACTAGAATTCAGGCTATCTTCTTTAAAAATAAAATGCGGTTGAGTGACATTTCAAACATCAGCAGGAAGAATAAAACCCTCCTTATTACAATTTTCAAGCAAAGACAGACAGAGCAACTGCCTTCTCAGACAAACTTGAGTGTTTTCATGAGAATAGACACATGCTCCCTAGCTCTACGCCTCTAATTTCGACATGGCTACTAGTAAAGCCCATCTCCGAATAATAAGGTAACAGCACCTATTGACACTACTTTGAAGAACAGAGTAATGATTTAAAGGAAAAATAAAAGAAAATGCCTACCCATAACCTTGAGAAATGCATCAGCAGCAAATACCCTTTCAAAGAAGTCCTATGATTCTCGTCTTGTTTCCAAGCAACGCGTCAGCCAGGCACTCCCGAGTTACCTCCCTCTGCCTGGAAAACATTTCCGATTAATTTATGGCCGCAGCCACCTACTTCTCAGACTCCTGAAGGAAGACGCTACAGAAAGCATTTTCCATGTCTTATTTCTCAAGGGACACTTAAAGAACAAAAGCACCTTCATGTTTCACCTCCTTCACAGAAAGACTGTCAAATCCCAGCGGTGCATTCCTGTGTCCCTGGCGGGCTGTTATACCTGTATTTGCCTAACAAAAGGAGGAATTCAATGGCCTTTACATGGGAATTAAATAAAAAAAAAAAAGCACAAACAAAACAGAATTGGAAACCGAAAGGAAAGGAGGCTTCCCTTCCTTCCCAGGATGCAGACTTCTCCAGGAAACCATGGTGAAGATTCTCTTCCTTATAAACACTGGCCTGCCCCTGATTGTCTGGATTTACATCCCTCATATACTTTTTACATTTGGTTTTTATATATTTTTTAAAATAGTATTTGTCTGTTATGTATCCCAAACTTCCCACTGCGCCCCTCATCTCCAAGCTATCAAAAGCGGTGGCAGCCCGCTCCTAACTCCAGAGCCATCGACCAAGACAGTGTTTGTGCTCCAGAGAGTACAAAGGGCTTTTGTGTTTCAGACAAAGATATCAATAAAAAAAGCCCCTAAAAATGTCATCGAAGAATTCAGGCAACCCAAAGGCGGCAACACCCAGGAAGTAACACTTTAAGAGGAAAGTAAACTTTTACAGAAGAAGCCCATCAGCATTTTGAAATGCCACCCACACTGCCAAAATTAAAAGTGAAACATCGGGTCTATGTAGATTGGTACACAGCGATTCCCTGCCGTGCCTGCACAAGACTATTATAATTGCGCTTCTATATGATATGAGCTCACACTCAATGAGAAAAGTACATGTGAACCGATTTTACTGTAACTCTATTATGACTTGCCGCNNTATGCCTTCCCCCCCCCCCCCCCCCCCCATTACTTGCTCATAATAGCTGACATTGCCCTGAGAAACCGTCCTGCCTTAGTTAAAACATCCTGGTGGAACCGTAAGGGAACTTTTAATACTGCCTGAAGCCAGTAAATTCTAAACAAGCAAAGAATCTCACTGGGCAGAACAAAGCCACAGGCACAAGAAAATTTGAAATCCCTTTCCACCAGCAAAACAAGTTGGGATCAGAGGCTGTATGAAGAGTAGGGCCCATCCCCCCCACCTCCCGAGTTCGAAACTCGCGCGTTCCTCCCGCATTGGCCATCAACCTTCCCACCCCTCGTCGCGGATGGTAACAGTAAACCCTCACACCCCCAACACCACCTCCAGTCACTCAATGAAAATATGTAGCCGGAGAACCCACCCTTGTCCTGAGCTCGTCTACTGGTTTCAGCATGATGCCTGATCTCATGAAGAGCAACTTATCTTAAAATGAGTTCAGAAAAAGTATGGAAAGAATGTACAGAAGTATGTCAACATCCCGGGAAAAGACAAACGCATGAATCTGCTTGAATCAACAAAGCAAAAAAGTTAAAGATGTGCAACAGATATTACAGTTTATAACCTTCTACACCTCAAGTTTCCAGATGTGTTAACACACAAGTTTTCTGGAGACATACGTGTTTGTAGGGTTAGCTGTTCCCGCTCTTTCTGGGAATATGTGGGTGGCTCTAAAAAGAGCCTTTGGATTTTTGATTAAAGAGTTTTACTTGGCTTTAGCTTTGTGGCTGTCGGTCTTCTTAGGCAGCAGCACGGCCTGGATATTGGGCAGCACGCCACCCTGCGCGATCGTCACCTTGCCCAGCAGCTTGTTGAGCTCCTCGTCGTTGCGGATAGCCAGCTGCAGGTGCCGCGGGATGATGCGCGTCTTCTTGTTGTCGCGGGCCGCGTTGCCCGCCAGCTCCAGGATCTCGGCCGTCAGGTACTCCAGCACGGCCGCCAAGTACACCGGGGCGCCGGCGCCCACCCGCTCCGCGTAGTTGCCTTTGCGCAGCAGACGGTGCACACGGCCTACAGGGAACTGCAATCCAGCCCGTGACGAGCGCGACTTGGCTTTGGCGCGCGCCTTCCCACCTTGTTTCCCGCGGCCGGACATACTCGAGCAAGATTTTTCCGAAAAGAAAAGTGAAAAGAAAATCGCCTGCACACAAAACGCCTAAGCACTTAGAAAATAGAAGAAATGCCGAGAACACTGCCACCCCACCTTTTTATCCCTTCTTTCTGAGGCTCTGCAAGACTTCTGATTGGCGGAGGCTGCGATTAGAAAGTTCACCAATGGGAGGCAGACAGAAGGACGACCAATCGAAGTTCCTACATCGTTCGACATCATGAATTCGAATTGTCCAATAGAAGTTAGCATCTTTGAGTCACTTCATTTGCATACCTTCTCTATAAATACGGGTGAGCTGGTGTTACAGTATTTACGTCGTTTCTGCAGTGGTAAGGTGGTCAGAGCCGATTAACATGCCGGAACCAGCTAAATCTGCTCCTGCTCCGAAAAAAGGTTCAAAGAAAGCTGTCACCAAGACTCAGAAAAAGGGTGACAAGAAACGTAGAAAGACTAGAAAAGAGAGTTACTCTATCTACGTGTACAAGGTGCTGAAGCAGGTGCACCCCGACACGGGTATCTCTTCCAAGGCCATGGGCATCATGAACTCGTTCGTGAATGACATCTTTGAGCGCATCGCCGGCGAGGCTTCTCGCCTGGCGCACTACAACAAGCGCTCCACCATCACGTCGCGGGAGATCCAGACGGCTGTGCGGCTCCTGCTGCCCGGTGAGCTGGCCAAGCACGCCGTCTCCGAGGGCACCAAGGCTGTCACCAAGTACACCAGCTCCAAGTAAATCTACTGAACAAAGACCGTCTAACCCAAAGGCTCTTTTAAGAGCCACCCACGCATTCAGTAAAAGAGTAGTTCACTGTTAACAGTTCGGTGAGTGGTCCTTTATGTAGCTCTGTCATGATAGATTAGAGGGGATGATTTGGATTGTGTTGTGTGCCTTACTCTGATGATTCATCAAGTGGCTCTGTAAAATGAATGTTGAGCACCTAATCCATTTTAAAGCCATTAAAAGTTTTTCTTCTGCATTTGTAGTAATTACATATCGGTTGGGTAATTTGAAGGTGAAGATATGAATATGAATGTTTAAAGCGTTTTGGTGTGGGTTTTTACTTCTCTAGTTCTGAATAGAAATTCTTGTTAGCGCTATTACTATATTTCATAATATTTTTACAACGTACTTTTTCTAATAAATTGTCCCCTTGATTAGGCATCATTGTCAAACTACATTGCCTGAACCAAGCACAGCTTTTTTACTTTGTGTATGCTTGGTACCTGGGGTAACATATTTCATAACATAACAGCACAGACAGCAAAAGTCAGTCTAGTGCATAGTGTAATTTAATTAGTTCCAGAGACTTCACAAGAAAGTGTCATAGGGTTGTTTCCCTGACTCTTTGATAGAAAATAAATACAGCAGGATAGAAATGTTGATGATAAATGATAAATGACAATGCAATAGAAAAATAGTTAAACAATAAAGAATACTTAAAAAAAAGTGAAATCGGATTCCTTATGTAACTTCAGATGCCTCAGCATGTGCAGGGAATGATGGTTTCTCTAAATAGCATTTCTTAAGGTGTCTGAAACCCTATTCGCCCGAGACACAGAAAGGGCCTGGTATTAGATCAGAGTAAAATCTCTGAGTCCGATAGTAGGCTATTACTGGGGCAGGCCGCCGTCGTAATTTCAGTCAGGGCTTAGGAGACGGAGAGCGAGAAGACGCCGCCAACACCGCCCTGCCCCCACGCTGTCCTCTCCGCCTTCACCGCCACCACCACCCCACCCCCCACTGCTTCGGAGCTGCAGATCAGGGCGGGTTTTTCAAATTCCTCGTCCTGCCCAATAGGAGCTGTGTATCCCCGCGAGCCAATAGCAGGGCAGTAGTCCCTATAAATAGAGGGCCCCTAGCTCGTCTCTGCACAGACGTTAGTCTTACACTCCTTACTGGTTTTACTAGTTACTATGGCGCGTACGAAGCAGACAGCGCGTAAATCCACCGGCGGCAAGGCACCGCGTAAACAGCTGGCTACCAAGGCGGCCCGCAAGAGCGCGCCAGCCACGGGCGGCGTAAAGAAGCCGCACAGGTACCGGCCCGGCACGGTGGCGCTGCGCGAGATCCGGCGCTACCAGAAGTCGACGGAGCTGCTGATCCGCAAGCTGCCTTTCCAGCGCCTGGTGCGGGAGATCGCGCAGGACTTCAAGACCGACCTGCGCTTCCAGAGCTCGGCCGTGATGGCGCTGCAGGAGGCGAGCGAGGCCTACCTGGTGGGGCTCTTTGAGGACACCAACCTGTGCGCCATCCACGCCAAGCGCGTCACCATCATGCCCAAGGACATCCAGCTGGCTCGCCGCATCCGCGGAGAGCGCGCTTAAGGTTCTTACTGTTCTTTCGAAAAATCAAAGGCTCTTTTAAGAGCCACCACATGGCCACTAAAGAGAGCTGGTACCTTTCTTCAAAGTGTTTTCTAGGTTCGCGTTTTGCTTAGGCTTGTAGTGACTAAGATCTCCATAACTAAGTAAGTATAGAATTACAAAAGCTGCGTTTATCAATATGCTTCCCTTATGTTTAACTCTAAAACTTAACTAAAACTAAAGCATTTAGAGTTTCTAAGGCAATCTTGGCTGTAGACAAGCAGCACGTTCTTGCTATTTCTCTTTAAGTGATTGTGCTAAGGGAAAAAAAAACCTGTGGCGTGAAAACTTTTGTGTGTTCATGTCACTCCCTACCAATAAGGAAAATTTGGAGTTTTCTAAAGAATTCGAACTGCTAATGTACACTTTTCAAAAACCTGTTTAAAAGTGTTTCATGCAAGCTAGTAAAACTCTTAAAGGTACCTCTGTAGAGCTCAAGTTATCAATTAAGAGTCAGTGTATGATAACACTAAAAGTATTCTGAACCTCTAGAGCTATGCTGCGTTTACTTTGTTTTTACAGTAGCAACAGTAAAGTTTATCGCAACAGCAATATTGTTTCCTTTCCAAACACTTTTTCTGCTTAGTCTATGTTTGTTTGGGGAGCTGTCGTTGATTTTTCGAGTCGTCTTCCGGAAAAAGCGCTCAGTCGGTCATTTTCTCGTGCTTTATCACTCATGGTTTCTTTGTCCCTGTTGTGAGCGACATCCCTTGGACATCTTCAGCCCTTTTCAAGCGCCGTCTAGTGAGGTAAATCTTATTTCCAGAAAGAGAGATCAGGCTTAGGCGGTGGGGTGGGTAAGTCCTTTTGAAAGGGGATGTGTCTGCATTTTGGCTGTTGTCTTCTCTAGGACACTCGTGGCATCCTCCATTGTTCTGGGTATCTTCTTTAGTGATCAGAGACGCCTATTTGGACCAGTTTTCTCCATCTCTTTTTCTGAGACTCTCGAAAATATTTTTAAGTGAGCACGGAGTTAGAGGTTTTTTTAATTAGTCACTTAAAATTTAGTATCGACTCGAGAGTTATCGTTAATTGGAGTCTTTATGTAATTTTTGTGAATTTACCTGTAAAATAGACTTACACAGTAAGAACATCTATCTGCAAAACGCCCTGCTGTGCTCTCCCTCTGAAGTTGCTGTCCAAAAACTGTAGAATTCTGATATTTAACTGTTTGTCTCTTTTACTTTTTTTTCCAATATAGCAGGTAGCTTTGTGTGGTTTGCTTTCTGTTGCTCCACTGATGTACTGTAAGTGTGGGGTTTTTTTTTTTGTTTTCCAATTTATAAATGAATAGCTGTGCCTTTAAGAAGCCCCTGGGTTGAGGTAACTACAGCCACATTTGAAGTCAGAAACAAGGAACCATGGAGAATTGCTCAGAGGAAATACTATTTCTGACAATGCTAACATTGCCAGGTCTTGTTTTTCTGTTAATTTTTGATATATTTCATTAAACTTCGTTTCAGGAATTTTTCCTTTATCTGTGTTAGGAACTGGAATTCTGCAGCAAAATCTGACCAATCAAATGCCTTGACACCATTTTCTTTCCCTTGGTTCTTTTTTTTCCCCTTACTTTCGGCCATTTTCTGTTACTTAACCTTGGAGAAATAAAAGGGAGGGGTAAAAGGTACCGGGAGTAAAGCTTTGGGAATTCGGATAGAAATAAAATCTATGCCATTTATCTTCACCACCCCTTACAAAGGTTTAATGCTTTTTCAGAAATTTATATGTATAGAAAAATACTGTTTTGATTGCATAGCTGAGTTTTAATGAAGGCAAACTTTTTTCCTGTTAACTGTCTGTTAGTGACAGATGTAGTTGTTTAAACATGTTTGTGTATGCTAATTATAATAAATAAAATTGTCTTACAAATATTTAGTGAAATCCTTTACAGTGGATATTTAATTATAAACATGGAATGTCAGAATACTTTAATTTTCTACAGATGTTTTGGATCCAAAATGATGCTTTACTGTGTGGTTAGGAAGTATATTGGTGACTGAGATGGAAGAAAGATTTTATATGGCCTAATCATTATCAAATTACACTCTAATCTAAAACCTAGTATTACTTGGACTCTCTGACTCTCTCATAGCTACATATTTTAATTGCAAAAATTATAGCAAAAATTAATTGCTGAGAAGGATGTACAAGTTTTTTTGCAGCAATGGTGAGATCATATTAACCTTAAAATGAAATGCTGGAGTCTGAAGTAGTTCTGGGGAAAGGACACAGGCAGCAAATATGAAGAGTTTGTTGTGTAAATTTTGAAGCCCATAGCAGCTTGGTGATGTTACTAGTAACAGTGTTAAGTTGGTGATAATTTAAACAGTGGGATTTGTTCTTTGTTACATAAGCGATAAAATTGTATTTGGAATGGAGATAAGTAAGGGTAGAAAGTCCTGCTTTTACTTTTTTTTATAAAACATTGTAAGTAGTTAAATATGGTCCTTTTGTTACAAGTTGATGGGAGGGAGGGGGTTTTATTGCTCCAGCTGAAGCACTATGTGTTGTAAAGGAATGTAGCAGGAGGGATAATGCCATATGAACAAGATCAAAATTGGTAAATTTCAAGCAGGAGACAACTTCTATATAAATATTTTAAAAAGCTCAAGTGGATATGTGGGTGAAAAACACTATAAATCTTTGGAAGGCTCTGGTTTTTTTTTGTGTATACCCCCTGTATGTACACAGTGCTGTATTTCCTTTGGTCTACTGAACTTGTCCCCAATAAAACCTTTTAAAACTGTGGGCTTGTTTCTCACAATTTGGGGGCTCATCCAGGATGACAGATACCTCAACATCATGAGTCTAGAGGGTATTGAATGGATTATTCACCCTACTGATTTCAGCAGTCTCTTCAATCCTCTGGCATCCTTGGATGCTGATGGTGATGATCCCTGTCAGGGGACTTATGAACCTGAGGGGAAAGGGCTCCATGGAAACTGTGAAAGCCATTAAAACTTGTGCACAGGACCCAGGTGAGAAAATAGGGCTGCAAGTATCTCTTGGGTAGTGGAATAGGGCCAGGGCTATGATGTTTGTGTGAGTTGTGGGGTGCTAGGTCCCACTCGTGAAGATAGAGTCTTTCTAACTGCAGTTCTGTACTCCCGTAAGGGTGATGGCCAGTGTAGAGATGAAGCAAATGAGAAAGGAGTGAATGGCTCCCCTGGAAAAAGCAAGATGCTGAAACCTGGTGCTGGGAAAGGTAGCTGTAAAGGAGGCTGAAGGCTGGACTAGTAGCTGAGAACCTGGTGCTGGCACAGGTAACAGGGGAGGAGTTAGCAGCCGGAAGGTTGGGTTCAGGGAATAAAAGAGAGCCAAAAATTGCTATTTCCCACACAGTCCATTAGGGGAAAAAAGCAGGGATTTGGGACAAAGGGCAGGGAAATGAGTCACAAGGAGAAAGGACAGAGGGCAGGAAAGTCCATTCCTGGGAAGAAAAGGAGCAAGGAATTATTTCCCTGTATATTCCATTAGAAATGAAACTGGCAAACTGGGATTATAGCTCATTTACTAAGGGAAAGAGTAAAGTTAAGATGGTGAATTATTGTATGTTTGAATGGACTAAAGAATCTATTGGAGAAGACTTGGTGTATTGGCCTGAATACGGGTCAGGTGAGGATTGGTATTGTTAAGTTCTTAATATTAATTCCAAGGAACTGTTTAATCGGGAAGAGAGTGAATATGCTCCATGCTGGACAGGATTGGGGAAGTTGAGGGGTTTAAGTTAAAGCAGAAAATGCAACTTGAAGAAATTAAAAGAGAGGAAAGAAAGAAATGGGATCTTTTGGATTTTTTTCCTTTTTTGCCTTTTTCCAATGGCAGGAGCTCAAGGGAGGCGTAGGCTTTGTGAATGTGTTGCTCACTGCTATAGAAGTAAGAGTGTAGAAGGAGGTGAGTAGGTTGTTAGAAGATCCTAGGGGGTTATCAGAGCAGTTTGATTAATTTGTAACATCTAGGTGTGCTGTGTGATGTGTGTCTTTAATTGCTATACTCTAAAACTGAGATCTGCCTGGACTTTCTTCTGGCCCTTTACCCCCCTTGGTGTTATGTTGTGGGAGAGGGGAGGAAGAGAGGGACTGGGCAGTGCAGTTAAGGATGCAGTAATCTGTCTCATCACTGCTTGTTATGTGTGGAAAATGCTGCTTTGAAAGCAATATATTAGTCAACATTGTATGCAGTAAAACAAGATTTTAAGGTGGACCCTCTGGTTAAATTAAAGCTAGCATCCTGGAGAAAGGACGTAGAAGTTTGTTTGGCATTAAGCTGCTTATTCAGGTTTAAATCAAAACTTGATATCCATAGATAAGGATTTTGTAACTGTAATGGGAGCTACTGGCCAAATGGAAAGGTCATATTTTAAATACAGGTTTCTTTATTTGTTCAGTTCTCCCGGATGTCTACTTTTAAGAAAGTGAAGGAACAAGAACTACCCCAAACCCCTTAAGTCTTTGTAAAGTCTGTGTGAGTGATTGTAATTTGTGAATGGTGGTAAAAGGAACAGGATTATTGCAGGAGTCCTGTGTGTGTGAGACGTCCCCACCTAGCCTGGCCAGCAGGGGGTTAAGAAAGGATCTTCTGTCTGTTTTCCTAATGTTGTGATTCAGTAGTTACATAGTGAGTCTGTGCAAGCTGTGGTTTCGTAGTGATTTGTATTTGTGTTGTGTTTGACCGGCCTAATAATATTCTCAGGGGGCCAAGTGGCCATTGCAGTTCTTGGTCTGGCCAAACTGGTAGAAGTGATTTGCTGTGGGACTTACCCAACTGTGATGCTTTTCTGGATGGAGAATAAAAATCATTTTGCATTTGTGTGGGGGGATCAGGATTTACTCTCCCTCAGCTTTCTCTGGGGAGGAGTGTGACAGGAAAAAAAAACTATCCCAGTTATTAATCCTCCCTATGAGTTGCAGGAAAGAAAGGTAGAGGGGGACAGCATCTCATGGAGTGACATTTTATTTTATTTTATTTTATTTATTTTTACTCTAATGACACACCAATTCTTTGCCCCTGGAGATTTTTTTACTCCCACAGCATTGAGAATGCCAGAGAGGGTTGTGCCTCTTGGGAGAAAAGGCTGTCTGTGATTGACTTCATTTAAAAAAATAAAAAAAAACCCCAAAACACAAACAAAAGCAAACCCAAAAACTCAACCAAACCAAAGAACCCAAAAGCAATAAAACAATGGAGTGAACTATAGGGCAGCAATCAATAGTATTCAGAGGTTCATTTGAAGTGATCAGAACTCCCTCTCTCTTCTACCCTGACCAAGAGGGAGAGGGAGGACAGTTTGCTTGTAAGACAGAAACACACAGTAGTTGGGAATCTGCGGTATCAGGTGCTTGTGAGGGGCAGGTCTCCCACCAGGGCTATGTGTGTGATCTGATTATCAGCTTGCAAACAAGGCTGTAGGCAGATAGGAAAGGTGAAATCTGGTGGAATGCTTGGCGGGAGAATTGCCCCTGTGAGAGATCTAGAGGAAGACGTTTTGTATTGGTATTATTCCAAGCCAAAATATTCGCCTGAGCAAATGGAAAGACAGAATTTAAAATGCTGTTTTGTTATATCTCCCAAGTCTGAATTCAACCAGTCAGATAAACCTGAAGTGCCAAATCAGTATTTTCTATTGGGCAAGACTTCTCGTGATCATGGGTATTTCACTGTGATAGATCTGAAAGATATGTTCTGGGCTTGCCACTTAGCTGAGGAAAGTAGGGATGGGTTTGCTTTTGAATGGAAAGACTGGGGAATGGGGAGGAAACAACAGTTAAGGTGAATTAAGCTACCCCAGGGGTTGATGGAACTCCTTGATCTGTCTGAACAGGTTTTAGATGAAACATTAGAAATATTCCAGGTCTCTCTGGGAATCTAGGTTTTACAATATGTGTGGGATCTTTTTATTATCTAGATTAACAGAAGAGACTGTGAGGACAGCATCAATTGAATTATTAAACTTCTTTGGGGGAAAGGGCTTACAAGTGCCTAGAAAGAAGTTACAATTTGTTCAAAGGAAGTTAAATTTTTGGGACACTTCATAAGAAAAAGGGAAACTAAATAAGCCCTGATAGGATTATGGGACTGGTCTCTTTGCCACTGCCCAAGAGAAAGGGAGAAATTAGGAAATTGCTTGGACTTTTGGTTACTGTGGGCTGTGGCTGGAGAGATACACACAAGCTGTGAGATTTTTTGTATGAGAAATTGTTACAAGAAGGACTGGTTTATTGGATGGAGACAGAAAAGAAACAAATAGAGGAGCTGAAAAATAAGTTAATTACAGCTCCAGTACTGGCACTTCCTTCTTTATACAAAGCATTTTATCTGCTTGTGGGTGAAGGGAATGGAGTGGTTCGTAGGGTATTGGCTAGGAGTTAGGGAGGACAGAGAAAGCTAGTGGCTTGTCTTTCAGGACTGTTGGATCCTGTGGGTTGGGGATGGCTGATCTGTCTACAGGCAGTAGCTGCCACCATGGTTTTGGTAAAAGAAAGTAGAAAATGACATTTGGAGGCACTATTATTGCACAGATTCCACATGCAGTAAGGAGTATATTAAGGCAGAAAGATGGGAAGTGGTCAACAGACTCCAGGATGTTGAAATATGAACAATTTAGCAGATCAGACAGCTATTGGGTAGAAGCAATCCTCATGTTGAGGATAACAGCAAGTGTGGTTGGTATACGAGGTATTTGAATCCAGATATGGATTCGAACAGAGGAACACATTTCACTTCAAAAAATATATAATGACTATCAAAATTGAATATTGAGACCCAGATATCTTGGATTAAATGCCTGCCCTTGACCTTATTAAGAGTTTGCACCTAACCACAAAAGGACTTGGGAATTTCCCCTTATGAAATGATGTTTGGATTAGCACATATGAATGATGAAAGAGATATTGTTACCTCTCAAGTAGGAGATCAGTATGTAAAAACCTATGTTATAACATTAGCTGATGTACAAAACTGAGAAAGACAGGGCTTCTGCCTCAAACCACCCCTTTTGGGGTTTAAGGTATTAGGTACTGATAAAGGTGTGACAAGATTGGTAATTAACTCCCAGTTGGGAAAGTCCATTTCAGGTGCTGTTAACCACCAAGACAGTGGTCCAAATACAGCAAAAGGGATGGACAAAAGGACCAGTGAAAAAGCTTTGGGAGTAGACTGTGGTGCCATCTACTAATCACCTGCAAGTCACCCTCAAAAGGACTAAATAATTTCATTAAAGAAAATTTAATTACTCCTAACCAGTGATTTGGACTGGATTCATAGGTAATGCGGTGAGATTTAACCACTCACTGCACAGAGAATGACAAAAAAGACAAAAGGTGGAGTTTACAAACATTAGAGTGTTTTTTTAACAACTATGGACATTTTGGGTTGTACTGAGTGTTAGAGAATCTACCTAATAGAGTTCCGGGTGCATGAAAGATGAATTTGGTTTGTATAAGTGTGAAGTGTGTAACTAGAGGTGTTACTGTGTCTCTCATAGATGGATAACTTTAAATAAGAACTGTGGGCACAAGGGAGGGCTATAAATTTAACCTTAATTGTGGGAAAAGGATATAAGTGCCTGATGTTTAGGACAGCACTGAGAGTCAGTAGAGAAATAGTTAGGAAATGTCAGGGAAGATTTACTTGGAA